>JAWWMP010000050.1:5898382-6069549 GCA_035047865.1 Dendrocincla tyrannina | reverse complement strand
GGAGAAGGAGAAGGAGAAGGAGAAGGAGAAGGAGAAGGAGAAGGAGAAGGAGAAGGAGAAGGAGAAGGAGAAGAAGGAGAAGGAGAAGGAGATCCATCTGCTTACACTCCCTGGGTTCTCTGGAGAGAAGAGTGAGTGCTTTGAGTATCTGATTCATGTGTCCAGCTGCAAGTGCCCACTTTAGAGGAGAGACATTCTCCCAACTCCACTAGCAATGAGAAGCAAGGTAGTTTTGTGACTCCCAAGGTGACTTGAGCAGAGTAAACATTTACCCTGCAGAAACCTGTGTTTAGCCTGATAACTCCCATCCAGCTGGGAGAAGAGATGACAGCTGCAGTGATGCCACAGGTGGAAATTCCTTATATTCCCTTATAAACTTCATCCTGCAGCAGGAATAGATGATGTGCCTGTGCATCTGCCAGAGCCCTGTGAGACAAGAAGTGAGGGAGCTGGAGAGCCATTTGAGCTGTGGGGAGCAGCAGGAATCCAGCTGGACAGCGTGCCCCTGTTCTGGATGGCTTGTCCCTGGCAGAGCAATGCACATCCAGCCCCAGAGCCCAGCCTGGCTGCCATCTGCCCTCCCTGGCTCCCACGGGTGGGTGGCTGCACTGCTGGCCTTCACAGCATCCCCCTGAGGCCAGGCTGCACTGCTGCGTGGGGTTTTTAGCGGGGGCTCAGGGGAGGGTGGGTCAGTGTGGGCCGAGCTCCTGGGAGTGAGGAGCACTCTCAGCCTGAGCAGAGGTTTGCTCAGAGGCAGCAGAGACCTCTGAGCTGGCTTTGCTATCACAGTGTGAGATCCCAGCTGGAAAAAAAGATGGAATGAGCTCAGGCAAAACCCAACACTCACCATGACCTGCACAGCCAGGGGGTGTTTGGAGGTTGGTTTTGAGCTCTCAAGTGTCCCATTGGAATTAACCCAGGCCCTGGTGGAAACCTCATCCCAAAAGCACTCTGGCAGCCCTCAGCAGCAGGATCACCCCTGAACCCCCTGGCAGTGACCTGAGCAGCCCATCTTCACCAGTGTGACCAGTGCTAACTGGGCTGGGGGGCTGCATCCCCTAAAGCCCCTGGCACTTGGACACTGCTCTGGCACCGAGCTGCGGATCAGCTCGAGTGAGTCGTGCTCATTAAACCATCTCCAAGGCAGCAGAGACAGCCGGCTCAGGAGGGGATTAATTAGGAGCAGCAGAGCTCTGTAACCTCTGGGTGACTGATGTGAACCAGGCAAAGCAGAGCAGAGGCTGGAAGCGACACTGGAAGAGCAGGGCGGGCAGCACCGAAGTGTGCGAGTTATTCCTCACCAATAACCATCAGCTGTGATTTCCTCTGCCTGACAAGGTGCTTGGGAGCTCTGGGGAGTTGTTCCCAAGGCTCTTCCCAAGATGCCTCCCTGGTTCTTGCCCTGTCAGGAGACTGCAGACAGCACAGATCTGCCAAAATAGGTGTCAGAAACCACCCCTCAACTTTGTGCTCCCCTTGGGCTGGGCACTGCTCCGAGGAGCTGAGTCATCCCGAATTCCTGTGGATCTTTGTGTGTCTAAAAGGAAGATCTGTGGGCTCATTTGTCTAAGACTGATGTTTTCATTCAAAATTTTCTTAAATTGAAGATTACAACCTGCTACGTAATGAAAAACATGAAGGAAGAAAGCACCACAGAGATTTTTTCCTTTATTTTGACCTACGAGCCTCCCCGTTTTGAAATTTTATCGAAATACTGAAAGCTGAGAAAATGACATCAGATGAAGACTTCAGTAAGGTGTTTGAATCCGTGTGGAATCCCCAGAATTATTCTTTTCAGAGCAGGGCGGAAACGAAACATCAGAAAAAAAGAAATCAAAGCATCTGATATTTGTGAAGTGAAACATTTCCACTCATGAGTTTGGAACAACGTCTGTGTTTAAAGGCTTGCTACATTTCCCATTAAAAAACCACCCTCAGATCTTCAACCATATCAATGAAAAATAATCACTGCTTTAACTCTGGGTCATAGAAATGTCTCAGCAAGGAAACACAGAGGCAAAGTGGTTTAATTTTATTAGAGGAAAACTCTTTAGTCTAGCCAAAAAGAAACCCCGAGTGCAAGGGTTTGCCTCTCAAATCACCCTTTCCCCCAACTTTTAAAGCCATCCTTGGCAGCCTCCGCTGCGTGAGGTGACACATCTCCGGGTAAGACCGTCAGCGAGCTGAAATCGGTGGCTTGATTTACGGAAAACAGTTTCCAATCAATTGTTCTGCTATTCAGCTAATTCCTGATTGCGGCGTTAGAGGGATGCGGAAAGCCCGGAATAAGCGATGAGCTCGCTCCATGTTCCAGGCGCTCCATTCCCGTAATCACATTGCCGCTGGAATTGTCACCGAGCGCGGGGATCAAACGACGCCACCGGACACCAACCCCCGGCTCCCACTGAATGCTGTGAGTGCTCCCGTGTGCAGAGCCTCGAAACGCCTCTTTGGTGGGCAAACAGGCGTGCCCTGCCCCAGGCACGCAGAGCCCGAGCCGCTTCCGCGGGACTTGGGGAGAAAAAGATCCATTTCAAAGGGATATTGTATCCTGGGAAGCAGCCAAGAGGCTGCTTCTAACTGTGATTGTGCTTGACACTCATAATGAAACAAAATTCAGATCACTGCAATAAATTTACAAACTGTGAGTCTTCCAAAAAAAAAAGCATTTCCTACAAATTCAATCTGCATAAGCTCCAAAATAAGTGTATTTTCTACCTTAAACTAACACTTGGCAGCAACTTTCCATTGGCTCATTTAATTAAGTTGGTGTGCAGATCTTGTTTTAATGTATTTAGTGCCGCCAAAATGACAGGCATACTGATCAAGGGGATTGTATTTTATTATTTTTATGTTTTATTTTTCATTTAGATTCAGATTTCTTTTCCTCCTCGCAGCACTTGCTCCTGCAGGCACACGTGACACAGCAGAGCACCCAAAACCATGGAAGGGAGCAGGGCATGAAATGAGGGAGTGAAATGAATGTGGGCTAATTAGGGCAGAAACCACAAGGATCAAGCAGGAACACCGTGTGATGACACCTCCTTAATAACAGAATCCCAGAATCATGGGATGGTTTGGGGAGGAAGGGACCTTAAAGGTCATCCCATCCCACCCCGTGCCATGGGCAGGGACACCTTCCATGAGCCCAGGGTGCTCCAAGCCCCGTCCAACCTGGCCTTGGACACTCCCAGGGATCCAGGGGCAGCCACAGCTTCTCTGCCCAACCTGTGCCACCCTCACATGAACCTCCTCTGCGTCCCAGCAAGAAATAAGAGGATTTGGTGGGTTCTTGCACTGTTTCAGAGCACTGGCCCAAAATTGAGGCAGCTCCCCAAGGCTGGGGGCAGGTGAAAGGCTTTCCCCAGAGGAAAGGAGGGATTTAAACCAACTTTGTGCGCACGTGTGCCTGCTTGGCACATTTTTAGAACCAGAGGGCTGAAGAGTTCAGGGATGTGAAATTCCTACATGTTTGGTGAAAATGGGAATAGAGAGAGATCTCGATTACTGTGCTGTTGAGGAAGAGGCAGCCTTTGGAGCTAAGCCACATTATTAGACCCTGGGACATCTGCACAGGGGAGCCACGTGAAACCAAGTTCGATGCCTTCTCCTACCCCACAACTGATTTTTCTGCGTTGCTGACTTTCCTGAGGCTCCTCCAGTCCTTCCAGTTGTCCCACCTCGGTGGGGTTGGGCTGTGCTGGGTGTGTGTGGTGACAGAACAAGGGAAAGGCAAAAGCTGTCTCCAGCCAGATGGGGAAAAGGGGGGCAGGCTGGGCAGACTTAGGGCCCAGGCACTGCTTAAAGCCTCAGCTCTTGGACTGTTGGGGGGAATTGCCTGATTGAACCTGCAGCCGCTGTCTCTGTGCCCTCTGAACTGCCCCCATGGGCATGGGATGGGAGAGGGACTTGCACAGCATGGTCCTGAGCAGGTGCTGAGATGGTTTGGAGGATCCTGTTGTCACACACCCTGTAGAGCTGGGCAGTGGAAGTGGTTAAAATGGGTTGTTGGAAGTAATTGTAGCTGTAAGGAATTGGGAAGAGAATATAATGGCAGCCTGTGGCTGTCAGCACTGGGACCCAGTGATGAAGCTGAGGCAGCTTCTCATGGCTCCAACAAACCTGGTATGATCTCGCCAATACATATATGTTTTTACAAAAATCACTCCTGTCTGAGGGGAGAAATATATGTGTTGTGTTACCAGTTCTTTTCCTCATACTTACTCTGTGTTGGAGCATCTTTTGATTTTCCTGTGATTACCTGGAACGATTTTCAGTTATTTTCACCTACCTGTGGTCCATTTGCTTCAATTCTCTGTCCTTACAGATAGGATATTTTTTTTCCCTTTCCTTGCTTTAAGCCTTGAAGTTAATTCCTCCCTCTCTCTCTGTCCCTGTGAGGATTTTCTTCATGAGGCTTTTGTGTGCGTGACTGTTTCATCTTTCCTGAACACCACTTTGACATCATCTCAACCACAAAACTATCAGCTGCCCTTGCCAGTCCCTCTCTCCCTCAAATCCTGCCAAAGCTGGCAAATTACCCACAGCCCAGCAGGGCCACAGACTCAGGTTTGGGCTCAAATCATGTCTCTGCTTGACTGATACTTCCCTAAACCCCAGAAAGTGTGATGCTCACGGATGGCAGAGGCTTCTCACAGTTTATATTGTGCTTTCATTTGCAAGTGGCTTATGAAAGATTAATAAATGATTAATAGGCATTATAGACATGAGTAGCATAATTTAGCAGGTGACTGTAAGCATGTCAGGAGAAGGTATTACAGAATATTATAAGCAACCTATTGACTGTTTGGGCTTTATAGGAATCTGTAAGCATTGATTAGTCATTCATTAAAACACCTCTTAATCATTCCCAAACCCTCTATCACCTGTTTTGTGAACACTTGACAGAAAACGCAACCAGAAATAGTACATGTAAAAATAGTGCTCTTTTCCATGGTCAGCCCTGAGAGATGTCAGAGCCAGAGGTGCCAAAACACAGCCCTGATCCTGACAAGACCCCAGGAGAGCCCTCAGTGTTCTGCATGATGACAGAAGTTGCACAGGATCAGGATCCCCCCAGACCTGCTGCTTTATTCCCGTGGCTCTGCACACCTACCTGGGCCAGGGGACAGCGGGAGGGATTCCCAGGCTGCTTTACACTTCTGTATTGAAAGTAAACACGGGAGAAAGAAGGGTTGTTTTAGGGTTTTTTTCCCTTAGGCTTATGATTATAATCTTGTCCAGATCTTCAGCTGTGAACTCAGTCAGTGTTACTTGTGAACCCACAGAGACAGATGAAGCTCTTTTCCAGAGAGCAGCTTCCTCACCTCTGTCCCATCTTATTGTACCCTTTGTCCACTGAGGTTGGTTGGGAGCAGTCAGGAGCTGCTTTTAATCTATCATCCCCCCTGAATCGTGTGGGGTTTTAAAAAAGTGCATTTTGAAAACTGGATTTGGCCATTTCAGATACCTTTTCTTTTCCTCTCCTGGACTGAGTTTTCATTGATTTTCTAAAGAGAAGGAAATAAAAAAGCAGGAACGAGTGTTTTCTTTGCCCCTCTTGAGGGAACAAATCAGCAGCTCCTTGGTGCAGCAGAGACACACAGAATTTGAGTGACAACCTCTATCTGACGCTTTCAGAGACTTTTCAGACCTCCCCTCTGGCCCTGCTTTCACTCTGGGCTCTGTTTTGCATCCCTGGGCTGCAGAGACCTCGTGTTCTGTGCTCCCCACCCCTCCTTGGGGGCCTGAACCCTCCACCTGGACCACATTTCGAGCACAAAGGCAGTTTCCATCCCAGAGAGCTTAGTCTGAGCTGAGAGGCAAGTCAACACAAAGAACAGAGGCGGGCACAGCGAGACCCACTCTCTGGTTGCTGTGATAAGCCCTGGTCCTGCTGCCCGGGCTGCTCTGGCACTGGCAGTGTTTTCCCAGGCATTGCAGCAGAGATTTTTAAGGAGGGATGTGAAGGAAGATAAGTGGGGCTTCGTAGATTTGTGCAGAGGATTAGCATAGAGAAACTTTTGCCTCCGTGGTCTCTCCTGCCCGCGACTGAAGGAAACCTGTCAGCCACGTGCTTACCTTCCAGCCTGCATTCTGAGTGCTTTTCTCTGTCGGGGCTTGCGTGGGCCAATTACCAGCTCCATCCCCGTGGAATGCTGCCCCTTCACATTTCTCACTTAATCGATTGGGATGAAATCTCCCTGAAAACCCTGTTTCTTTTCTTGCTCTTTTTTTCCCCCTAATGCAGCCTGCTCTAATACCTCCCCAATCCTCCTTCAGATCCCTGCGTAGCCCATTAGTGTGTTTGTGCTGCGAGATTTCCTTCCTTTCCCATAATGCAAAAGAAATAATTTCATGGTGTTTTTCCATCTCTGACTATTGACAGAGATGCTGCTGAAAGGGGCTCTCTGTTCCTGCTTGTACCTATTCACACTTGAGCTCACACTCTTGTTATTTAGCACTTAGCAGTTCCCCCCCATCCTTGGATGAGTGCTAATTGGCTAAAATTAAGTGCAGAGAGATGAAATATCCTTCACACCCCATATTCATGCCCCCATCCCAACTTTTCAGCCTTCTGGTGTTTCAATTAATCCAGTTCAATGCTCTAAAGGGCTCCTCGTCACTCCTGGGGTTCCAGGCTCTCCGAAAGATGCTTTAGCAGCCCCCTGTCATTTCTGTTTATTTAATATTTGCTGAATGGTGCCACTTCTTGCTGGTCTTGAGGTGAAGTGATTTGATCCTCACTCCTCTGTTCTGGTTGCTCCTGCTCCGAGCTGGGTTAGCTGCTCTGTTTGGAGGTCAGCCCACATCCTTCTGTTGTTTGCAGGACATTCCCTGTCAGGAAACCTGCTCTGGGGCACAACACAGATTTGAAGGCTCTCCCGGGATTTCCTGGCTGTTTTCAGCAGGCCCTGCAGGTTCTCCAGGGACATCCACCCTACGTGTCTCCACGCCAACAGGACTCTTCTGAGAGATGGGGACGTTCCTCTGGTGCCCAGATGTAAGAGGGGAGTTAGGTGGGAGTGCCCCCCCCATTCTCTGCACAGCCCAGCTCGCTTCAGGCTCAGCTGAAAGCAGATCTCATCTTCTTTCATATGTATTCCAAGTGGTTTATCCGGCAGGGAGGACCATTCCTCACGCAGATGATGGGACTGTCAGACATGCCATGGAGTGCTCCCTCTCTCATATTTCACTCCTTTTGTTCGGCTGTGCTGCACTGGGAAGAGTTGCTCTCTAAGCCACGCTGCTGGGAAGGCTTTTTTTGCCTCTGTTGTGCAGTCAATAATCTGCTAAAATCAAAACTATCCATTTGCCTTGTTGCTATCAATATAACTCTCTGCTGTTAATGAATCTCTCTGTCGAGTTAGCTGGTGGGTTTGATCTTTGTCGCTGTAGCATCTGACTGTCACACAAATATATATGGAGGACGTGGTCTCCTTGGCTTGAGAGATTTATCTCTCTCTGTTGGGCTGGTCAGTGGAGGAAGGAAGAAAAAAAAGACAGCAGAAAGGAAAGAGACAGATGGTGTGTGATAAAGAGAAACTAAAAAGGTAGATCAATGATAAGGGAAGGAAGGAGGAGAGACTGAGAGGGGGAAGCAGCTGCAGAAAAGGCGGTGTTGGGACTGATGGGCTCGGAGAGGCAAAAGGGCTGACACCACAGCAGAGATGGCATCAGGGCTGGGTCCTGCAGAGCTGGACACAGCACGGTGGTGAGGAGGGCCCTGCTCTGAAGAGCTTGTTTAGAGGAAGAAGGGAAAATGGCATTTAAGATGCCATCAGACGGTGTCTGAGGGCACCACTAATGAGATGGCGTGGGGTCAGAGAGAGTGCGAGCCCTTCAAGGCAGCAGCTCCTTCCTGGGAAGCTGTTTAATCAAAAATATTGTATCTTGTCAGGAGCCAATGAAGCAAAGTTAAAACAGGCACGTTATTATGTAAATCCCTTCCCAACCTGCTGGGAGAAGACAGGCCCGAGCAGACCCAGGCCGGGGCTGCCGCTGTGCTGGCTGACAAGCAGGAGAAGCCACGCTGCCATCACCCCTTCCTTCTCTGGTTGTGCAGCCCCTCCAGCCCCTTGGCAGGCAGTGAAGTGCCCTTTTGTCTCCCTCAAAGCCAGCCCTGCTTGGCCAGCCCTGAGGGAAGGATGCCCTCCCTGCCTCTGTTAGTGAGTGGGAGGTTCTGCTGAGCCATCCCCTGCCACCCGAGGGGGATTTGTCCTATGGCAGGATCAGCAGCCCTGTGCTGCAGGCAGGGAATGGGTGCCAGGAGTCAAACGATATCCCACAGGAGAAGCTCAGCCTCTGAATTATTGCCACTCTCTCTTCTCTCAGCATCTTTTGCTTCTGACACACTCTTACACCTCTCCTCTTCCCTGATTTTTGGAAAATACTCAGAAATAGGCTTCCTTTCCCTCCTCAAATAACCGAAGACTTGTTAGATAATCTGTGGGTCAGGGTTTTTTTTGGTTTAAGCTTTTTTTAGTCTGTCGCTTTTCAGTCCCTGCCATCCCATGCAAAAGCAGCATGCATGCAATTAGCAGGCACATCTCAGCCTTTGTCACCTGTGCCGAGCCCTCGTGCTTGGCTGAGCTGCTGAGATAAGGTGTTGTCAGCTCAGGAGGTGAGATTCAGCCTCTAAGAAATCTCAGCACAGAGCATCCCCAGCAGGGATGAGAGACAGCATCATCAGAAGGATGGAAATGACAGGGAAACCCAGCTAGCACGAGCTGCAGTGCTTTTGATCCAATTCTGGACTCTAAGACTATTCTAACAGCAGAATTTCCAGATGACTCCTGATCCTTTTACAGCCACTATTTGCTTTTAGCAAAAGACAGATTCAGTCATGCTGGACTTTGTCAGATCAGTTTGGGGAAAAGCAGAGACGGGGTGGGGGCTGTGTCAAAATTTTCTCAGCAGATGCTCAGAGCCTCCTAACAGGAATTCACATCCAGGTCTTATCCAGCTGAAGTCCAATCCACCATCTCAATCCAAGCAGACCTTTCACATCAGGTGTGATGGTTCCTGGCCCACGTCTGCTCCTGTGGAGAGCAGAGGGTGGATTTTACCCCTCACAGTAAGAAAGAGGTTAACCCAGGCAGCAGCCACTGAGCAGCTGGGAAGGATCAAGGAAAAGCTACATAGCAAAGTGCAGTTTGAGAGAGGGAAGCCGAGGAGCCTGTTTTTCAAAGGATACAGCTTTGGGAAGTCTAGGAAATTAGGCAGGACAGGTTTCCAGAAACAAATTCCCAGCAGGGAGCAAACTGCACTAGTTTCTTAGGCGAGGCCAATGCCAGAGTGTTGAGAGGAGCTAAACTTGCATACAAAATCTCTGCGTGCCTTTCATTCCCTATCCATGTCCATGCCCTGCTCTGCCAGTCGGGTTCCCAGCTAATAACTTGATCTGTATGACGAGTGGTAGGAGGGAGGTAGCAGGGCACTGAGCTGGCAGAAAAGATCCCCGTCATCTTCAGCAGAGCCTTGGAGGACTTCTGAGCCAGAAGATGATCCGAAGGGATGTGGGGATTAGAGAGGGGAAAAGTTTCAATGTGCTGTGGCTGCAGAGACAGGCTGATGGCACTGTGTGCTGGGGTCACGCTCCCTCTCTCTGTGAGACAGCTGGGACTCTGCCGCCACTTCTGCACACCTCATTATGAGATGGGTATTGACAAACTGGAGAGGTTCAGGAGCAACAAAATTATTGGAGGGACAGGCAGTTCAAAGGGTCTGATTAACAAGGAAAGATTAAAAAAAACTAATTATGTACAGCTTGGCAAAGCAACTAGGAGGGACAAGATAAGTGTCTGCATATTGAGATGGAAGAAATACCACAGATGGGTAATATTAATGTTCAGTGACTCAAGGGAGAGTCTTAATAAGAGGAGAAATCTCTGTGGTTATCAGAAAACATTCTTACATCTGTTGCATTAGGCAGTAGGGTAGTTTACTATGGAGAGAGGTTAAATCAGCTGGGAATTGTAGATGTGGTGAAGCTGCAGCAGCACAAAATGTAACGAGGGAAACCATCCTGTGGTGGGCTGCTGGAGAACAAGGTGATGTGTGTGTTCTCCTCCATTACCATGTCAGTGGGATTCTTTTGCCATTCAGGTTCAATTTCAGCAACACACACGGTCTGTGTGACAGGGGAGTTGGCTTCATGTCAGATTTCCCACTGCATGTCAAACAATTCCATAGATTTATGCCAGCCAAGGATTTGTTCCTGTTCCTCCAACTTTTTCTGCCTCAAATCCCCGAGCGGGTCCATCATTAAAATCATTCTAGCGTGTTCTACCAAGCTGGGAAGTTCAAAGGAAGTCCAAATTTTAACAGAGTAACACAGCTTAATGAATTGCCAGCACTAGAAATAGCCCAGGCTGGTCTCCAGAGATCTGGGCTCCCAAGGCATGGGACAGCTTTCAAAGGGGTCCCCTCCTGTGGGCACTTGGCCCAGGCACACCTAATTGCAGACCTGGCAGGAGCATTAGAGGAGTGTGTGATGTGGGGCCATTAGAACTGCCTCTCTGCTGAGCCATGGGATCTCTGGCAGCCTCTGTTCTTCCTCTCCCTGAAAAGTAAAACATCCCTGGGATAGTTGAGCTCCTGCCGGTGCACTTTGTGCCCTCAGGCCTGGCTAAGGTGGCATCTGTCACGCTTAGAAAGGAAAATAACACCGGGGCAACCCCACCGTGCTTTTCAGCTCCCTTAAAGAGGGCTTGGCAGCTGGGAGTGTGGAAGAAAGCCATGTGAGCAGCACGGGCTCCGTGGAGCAGAGCGGGGCTGCAGACCAGAATCAGCACCAGCTGCTAGGAAAGGCTTTTATCTGCATGGCATGGAAACTGGCAGCACTCCCTTTGGGTTTGCCACAGTGGGAAGGGCGTAGCACGGATTGAGCTAACACGGGAGTGGGAGTGGGGGAGCAAATCAGGGCTTGATCAGCGTAAAAGAACTTGAAATACAAAGTTAAACTCAAAGACTAAGGGGCTGATTCTAATTCATCAAATATCCCCGCTGCTCACAGTCCCTAATGAAAACATGTGTAAGAAGCCTGCAGGGTTAATTTTACAGGGGAAAAAAATTCCAATAAAGCTCCATGAGATTTTCACGTTAAATTAATGTAACGGATGCTTAAAAGCCTCTCTAATTAGGCATTGTTATTAACAGGAATGTCAGGTGAATGAAATCAACCCCTGAGCTGACATTTCACTCCTGTGAACTTCCAAGCTGGTGTTTAATCCGTAGCACATTGCAGCTGCATTACAATGCCCTCTTGGGTTGGGTGCTGTGTTCCTGAGACACTCCAGGGTCTCACAGGGAGGACTTTGCCACACCAACCCTCCCTGCCACAAAGCATTTGCTGCTCTGCCAACCTGTTGGGGGGGGGAGGGGAATGGTGTAAATAAAGCAACCCAGAAAAAAAAAATAAAAAAAAAAATAAAAAAAGGAGAGAAGTGGTGAGTTCGGGAGCCGAGCTGAGCAGCTGTGTGGGTTTTTTTCTGGAGATGGGTCCTCGAGGGACTGCCACAAGACGTCAGCTGTGCTGCGTTGTGGTGGGTGGAATCTGTCTGGCTTCAGCTGGATGTGTCTGCCAGGGGAAACGGGGTTGCAGCTAAACTCGAACCAACACACTTCCACACAGGCTGGGGTTTCTGTTGGAAAAGCACTCGCCCACATGAGTGTTGCAGGGACACAGAGGCAAAATCAGCCCCCTCCTGTGCCATTGCAGCAGGTGGGGAGGTAAATCTGGCAGCCACTAATCCTTCAGGTGTGTAAGTCTTGTTTGCTTCAATGCACAGTCCAGGCACCTCCTGACACTGTGCATGTACCAATTACACTTGGGACAATAGGAAAGGATTAGGATGAGGGGAGATTAGGAAGCAAACCACTCACCTCAATTCTTCCTTTCGCCCTGGCATCTGTGGGAGAACCTGGAGCCTGCTCGGGATGTGCCAGTCCCCGAGATCATTCCTTGTTCCCGAGGTTCTTCCTCCTCGCAGGGCTCTGGGTGTGTAGTCAGGAGGAAGAGTTGCCTGGAGGTGTCCTCAGGTCCCTGGCACAGGTTTTTCCCCTTTCTGCTGGGCTCTGCACACGCAGAGACTGATCCCAGCAGGTTCCTGTTCTTCTGTTTCAGCTGCAACCTCACTGTGCTGGTGCCCTTCGTCCATCCCTTCCCTGGATACCAGGGAACGCTTTCCTGAACTCCCTTTTGTCTTGGGAATCTCATACCGTGGCCACTGGAGTCTTTGGGATTTCACTGCTTTTCTACATTCACATTTAGTGATGAGCTTCTTGTCTTTCTTCATTCCGGTTTCACCACCACCACATTCATGCCAATATTATTTTTGTTCCATTTAGCTGGTGACCCTTATCCTCTCGTGATGTTTCCACATCTCCCATCTGCAGCTCACACCTTCACATCCACGAGCTTTTTTCCTCCACAGCAGTTATTTGGAGCTAAACATTCTGTGAATCAAAAACAACAATTGTTTCTGCTTCATGTTTAGGCCTTAATTTCTCTCCTCATCAGACTTCTTTTAATTAATGCCTGGAGGAATTTAATCTGTCTACCTTGTTGATACCCCTGGCTGTCAGCTGCTGAAAGAAGTGTTCCAAATCTTATCAGCTCACAAACATGCATTTTGGCTGGTCTTTGCTTCTGTGCTTTCCTAATGGCGTCTTTTAAGATTTCAGGCCTTATTTCTTATCTCTTTCCATAGCCAGTTCATTGGCAAACTCTGGAATGTTGGAACAGGCCACTCCAATTTCCTTTAGCTTGAGTTATAGATATATTATGCAAACTGACTAGAGAACACACCTTGCTCCTGGAGCTTCTCCCCTCCCATTTTTCTCTCCCTCACCTATACATCCCTCTTTTCCTGCCCTGTGCACACCTTGGGGTCCCTTTGCACCGTCTCTCAGTCCTGCTGATCCCAGCCCACCACTTGTTTTTCCCTCATGCATTTCTCCTCTGCCAGTCTCCTTTCAGCTTTTCTCTGGGGAATCACTGAACCCAAAAGAGGAGTGTGGAAATCCCAGTGCTGGATGATTTGGCACCGGTAAGGATTTTACCAGCACTGTGTGGCTGTTGACCTGGACGCTTGGAATGGCATCCCTATCCATATGCACAGCTCCCAGGAGGAGCCAGGTGAGGTCCAGGGAGTGCTGAGCTGGTTTTGCCTTATCCCAGTGCTCCAGGAAGGTGGGCTCCTGGTAAGATGGGCTGGCTAAAATGAATATAAATTAATATTCCTGCAGTCTCTCCAGGTACACACTGATTTACACCAGCCGACGATGTGGCCTGTGACTCCCACATCCTCACTGAGTCATTAGCAGTGGAAAAGGCCTATTAATTTGGATATACTCCTCTTGGGGCACGAGGGCAGAAGAATTCCCTGCCTAGTCCTGTCTACTTATTTTCTCATTTCATTTTTTTGATGAGGTCTGCACGAGCAAAGGCTCTTCAGAGCCAGCTGGCTGGTTGCTATGCACGAGGTATCGTGCTCTCCTCCTGGAAGGGCTCTGCGAGGCTGTCGGCTCACACCTAATAAAGTCCATGGCCATTCTTAAACACAGCTTTGGAATAAGAGCCTGCTCTGTGCTGGGTCCAGAGGAAATTCAAGGCAAACATTTCACAGATCATCAACACTGAAAATCTCCCCTGACTAGGAAATAGCATTAGTTCCCCGAGTGGCCTCCTGCTCATGACCAGCCATTGGTAGATTGTTAAATCTCTTTCTGCCTGAGTTTTCCAGCTGGAGGGATGGGAAGATTTCTCCTTCCAGCTTCATGGGGGTGTGAGAAAAGCAGAACAGGTGAGGGATTCAGATGCATCAGCCCGTATGGCTGAGCTTGGGCTGTGTGGTCACTGTAGGTAGTGATGCTGCTCATAAGTGGTGCATCTTCTGTGCACCTGAGAAGCTCACAGGGAGAGGAAATGGCTTCTGTGAGATGAGCCAGCAGGTCCAAACACAACAGGGAAGTGTTTGAGCTCTACCTGCTTCTCCAGAGCTTGGACTCAGCAGAGTCTGTCCCAGACAGAGTGCTGCTTTTCAGGGTAAGTTATGAACTGTGGCACAGGGCACTTGGTATTTTTAGAGCAGAGGAACATGCAAGGCAGGGAACAGACAATACATGACTGCAGCTTTCATTCACTTGGAACCTGATGTTCTTGTTCTGAGTGCAAAGACTTGAGTACTCCAAAGCAGATCCAATAAAAGGCTGCCCCTCCTTTGCCCTGCCCTCGCCTACACAGGCTCTCAGCCGTGGCTGTGCTGCTGCTGCCTGCACAGAGAAAAGGCAGTCCATTAGCAGAAGTGCCAGGAGAGAGGCTGCCAGGTAACCCATGCAGCAGATCCTCACTCTCAGGGGTCTATTTGAGAACATTTCTGAAGTCTTTGATCCAGTTTTGGAGTCTCTGGCTTTGCTGGAGGGCGATGTTGTGGTGCCCTGCAAGGACTCCAGCACGGACTGAGCTTTGCAGGCAGCCTGAGCAGTGGTTCTGCAGCCACAGCAGTACATTTCCTGGTGTTTTGTACATTGTGTGCACACCTGCATGCTTTGAGGAGGCAGCCTGTGTCTCAGCTTGTGACAATGTCCCTCACAGGGGCCACATTTTGCTCTTAGGTGTTGCAGAGCGAGGTGAGACAGGCACAGATCCAAGGGAAAGCTCAACCTGGCAAGGCTCAGGCTGAAATTCAGGGCTGTCTTACCACACTCCATGTTTTCCAAGGGACCTTTTCAATCTGTCTGTTTCTCTCAAAGTGATTTTAACAAATTGAAGAAATGGCTTGGAAGAAATAAGATGCAATTTAATAGAGATAAGTACTGGATTCTACATCTAGGCAGGAATAATGAACTGTTCACATGCAGGATGCAGAAATACAGAGTTGACAAGGCAGAAACCCTGCAGAAAAGACTGAGGCTCATTTTTGATCATGGTGTGAATGAGAGATGTCAAGTAGCTGTGAAAAATGTCAAACAGGAGAGCCTAGACAGAAATATCACCAGCAAGACACACAACATGATGTTCCTGCTCTGCCCGGTGTTACGGAGATCTCAGATGGATGTTGGGTCCAGTTCTGGGCACAACTCATCCAGAAAATTGCTAATCAACAGAAGATAGTCCAGAGCAAGGAGAACTGACTGAAGACCAGCAGGCATGACCTGCAAAGAAAGATTGAGTAAACTGGGACAGTTTAGTCCAAAGAAGAGGAACTCAGGCAAGACAGGCACAGTTCTGTGATATGAAAAAGGCTGATGCAAACAGCATGGGAATAGTCACTTTTCCACATCCACAGGGAGCAGCACAGCCAGTGCTGGGCAAGTGCAGTTCCAATTAAACACTTAAAGAAGCCTTCCCAAGTGAAAAGAAAGCAAACTGTTAGACAGGGTGTCTGTGAGGGGGCAGAGCCTGCACTGGCACAGACTGGCAAGAGCAGCCTGGAGACACAAGTGGTGAAAATGATGCAGCCACATCAGTTCTGTAAGGGGACAGTAGGCTGGGCTAGGTGAGGTGACTGCTTGGGGTCCTCTCCAGCCCTGTGACCCAGGAACCCCAAAGTGTGGCCTGGGAGATCAGTGGCATCGCTTGGTACTTACTCTGCACCTGAGCTTTGCAGCGACACCACTGAGTTGGCTTGCAAAGACAACCCCACCACTTTGGAGCTCTGCAGCTCCTCCCTGCCCTCCCTCTCCAGTCTGTGAGCCCAGCAAACAGTCTTCTTGAGCACCCACAAAACGTCCAGCACCCAGAAAATATTGCCATAAATAGCAACAGCTGTTTTGGCTTGGTTATCCCATTGTTGGCAGTGTCGGCCACGCTCCTGGCTTGCTGTGGATGGACCTCCTTAGAAATTCCTGGTGACAGTCACATCAAGTGCACTTGAGGAGAGAGGTGTCCCTCCAGTCCCTGGTGGGAACAATCCAGTGGCTACTGACTGTGCCCGCCAGCTTTTGTTGTGCAGCCTGGGAGGGTGATTTTCTTGAGCAACATACACTGTGTTCCTGCAAGGCCTTGCATTAGAGGTGAGGATTCAAACACTGTGTTGGCAAAACTGGATAAAGCAGTGCAATCCTTGCAGAAACGTCACTGCATCTGCTCCAACAACAACCTTCTCTGCAGCTCCCCCTCAAACGCCTCTTTTCCCCTGTTTAACAGAACAAGTAATTAACGATGTTAATTTTAATCTCATTTGCTAATGAAGGCAGCCTAATTGCACAATAATTGGCAGCAGCCTTAGCAGAAAACAGAAAATAAACCCAGCATATGTAATTCACTTTAACTTCTTTCTAATTGCCTCTCCGATGGTTCTCCATCATCAATGGTGTCTTCGGGGGATTTTGGTAATGAAGAGAAGCACGGGAGACAGGAGATGGTGCCACTGAAAGGAAGGAGCTGGAGTGACCTGCTTTCATCCCAGCTGTCTGAGCTGGGAATTCCAGCTTTGAATTTCCAGACACGCCAGACAGGGAGCCAAGTGATGGCTGGATTCAATCACCGTGGTTCCCACGGACTGTGGTTTGTCCAAAAGCTCTTCTAAAGGATTTCTCAGTCTCCCTGGCCTTCTCCTCACTGTCTGTTCCCCTTCCCAGGGTCCCAGATAACAACTGGTTCTTCTGAAGTCCCTTTTGTCTGCGTATCTCAAGTTGTTTTCAATTGCATCACTGATCATTCCTGAACAAAGGCAGAAATAGACTTTGATTTTTACAAAAAGACAAACTGGGGCCCAAAGGGGATCAGCAGCTTGTCCTGGAGTTCCCGGGACCCCTGGCTAGAAAGGCTGGCACAACCAGGAGGTGGGTGGCAAGTCCTGCTGTTCCCGAAGTTTTTACCCATTGTGGTAGGTGCACCTGACAGGTGGGTGCTTTTTATCTTCATTTAGGGATTATGTTGTAGTTGTGATTGGAAAGATGTGGCTTCAGGGCAGGAGTGGGACAGAATTCATCCTTCCAGCCATAGCTTTGCTGGCACAAACTGCAGTCAGGGCTATCTGGGGCATGTCCAGATCTCATCTTGGGAGATCTCTATTTATCCACGGAGCTGGGGCAGCTCTGTCAGCCGTAACATCTCTGCAAAAAGGGGCCCACCAGCCTGGTCGTGGCCCCTCCAAGGCAGCCCACGTTCATTCCAGGGTGGTGCAGGTCACAGGCAGGATGTGAACCGGCACTGGAGTCACAGCATCTACCACTGGCAGCACACAGAGCACCTGGCTCAGAGTCCTGGTGACTCCTGACCAGCTTGAATTGGCCACCAGCTGTGCATTCTGCTCTCCTCATCCCTCACATGGTCCCTGTGGATCATCTCCATATATTTGCTGCTCCTGTCAAGACTGATTTCCATTCCCCTCTATACCATGCACCACCTCCTTTCCCAGTTCCACCTCAGTTCATCTGCTTTGTTGTCTTCCCCTAATTAGCCCCTTCCTGAGTTGTTTTTTTCATCTGTGCAATTGAATAACAGTTGAAGGAAATGTCGGAAGAGAAGGAGGTTCATCTGACTGGAAACAGATGTTATCTCATCCCCCAGAGGGGTCTGCTGGAGAATGGAGGGACTGGGGGTCTGTCTGGCAAGTTGAAGACCTTCCTTGCCCTTCCTGGCCAAGATCTCCTTCTGGGGAGAGGAGACATTTGCTAAAGGACTCACCAGTGGGCAGTTTGGAGGAGTTATACTGGCTGGAAATCCCAGCAGATGCCTCGCAAAGGTTCCCTTGACTCACATCTCTCCAAGCCTGCTGGCCTTTGAATTAAAACAGTCTAATTAGTGGAGCTCATTATAATCAGTGTCTCAGGCTGCTGAAGATGTGGAATGGGGGCTGATTCCTGAGTGTCTTAACAAGGTCTGAATTCGGATGGTGGTGGGGGGTTTCTGGAGACCTCTGAAGACACAGGATGCTTTGCTGCCATCGTGGTGTCCCCCTGGCTGGACAGTCTCCTTGGCAAGGCAGGCTCCCTCAGGAGGGGGCCATTGCCTCAGCCTGGCCCTGGACCTGGAGGATTCAGAGGAAGCCCCTTGGTTTTGGGACAGCTTAAGGTCAGATGTCCACCCACCACAGCCCCTCCACCCCAGGCTCTTTGGACCAACCACAGGACGAAGCCAGGAGGGGAGGCTGGTTTTGGTTTCTGCTTCTTTAGGAGAAAGACACAGTTTGTGCACTCCCTGCTCAGAAGGCACACGATGTTTTCTCCTCCCCAAACCTGCAGGAAGGGATTAGTACATCACTGTTCTCCTCCCACCACTCGCTACAGGATGTGCCCAGGCAGCTCTCTTGGCACCACTGTCTCCATCAGTGGGTATTGCTGCCCTGCCCCATTTTGGAAGTGATTCCTGACAGCCTGCTAAGCGCAAGAAGACTCAAGACCTGCCTTGCTGAGCTGATCCAAACCCCGCCTGCAGGATCAACACCTTCCTGCAGGAGGCCTGAGAACTTGGAAATTCATTTCTGGCAGCTTCTGTGCTCATCTTTGGGCTCTTCAGCCGCTCAATCCAGCAGCACCACCCCTGCCTCCCTCCTTCCCTCCCCACCCACTACCCCAGCACGGGCAGAGCTCCAAAGGGGAGCGCAGGGACTCCAATTTTGGCCGACACTCTTAGCACGGGGTGGCAGCTTCACAGCGGGCACCAAACTCCCACAGAATGTAGGAAAAGCACGGGGCCTGATGCAAAGTCATCTGTAACACCAAGTGCCCCCGGAGCAGCAGGATCTGTTCTCTTTGTGACAGCCTGTAGCTCTCACTGACAACCGTGGACTGACATCGGAGAGGGAAGGCCAAGCAGCCTCAGCAGATGCAAACTGGGAATGCCCCCAGGCTTGGTGGCTTTTTTTTTTTGTTCTGGAGGGTTTCTGCAGCGTGCCAGCTTGCAGGCAGGACAGGAGGTGGGGACACAGCCTGGGACTGTTTGTCATTATCACAAGGGGTCACTGCTGACAGATGTCCTCAGAGCTCTTAGAGCCCGTAAAGCTGCTAAACGCTAATTTTTTAAATGAAGTTGTCAACTGATCTGTGGTTTGATTGTGCAATTGCAGCATTCAGGATAAATCATGCAGAAAATCATCTAATTAAACTAATAAGGAGTCCAGGGCAGGAGATGTTCTCTGGTTGCTGCCTTGGTCACAGGAGGAGGAGGAGAGACCCTTTTGGACAATTTTTTTTTTCCAAGACAGGAATAAAAATGAGCCTAATGTGTAATTTCACCTGGACCCACTGGCATGGATTCACCCTGGATGCTGTGGGAGAACAGATCCTTGTAGCAATGCAGCTGGTGCAGAGACTTTGGGGCAATGTGCCTCCCCATCTCTCATCCCATGGTGAGGGTTAGGGCAGGGAACGTTGTTTTGGGGGCTTTTCACCATCTTTTACCTTGGTCATTTTCCCCCTGTGCTTCCCATGCCAGGAATGCCTGTGCAGTGAGACGAGGGATGGTGTGGGTGACTCCCTACCTGCAGGCAGCCTGCCCTGCTCTCCTCCTTAGCAGGGGGCAGGAGCAGTATGTAACTCATCTCTAGGGCTCCAAAGTAGGATTTAGGCAGCAGTTAATTATCCCAAGCCCGAATTTGGACAGGATGGTGGGTCTAACACTTGGACTCCTCTAAAAATGCAGCAGGAGCTTTACTGTCACCAGCTGCTTGGGACTTGGTTTTATGTTGCACATGCAAAAGGGCCATGCAGGAGTGCCGTGCCAGTTCTGCAGACAGTCTGTCTGTCCAGACTCGGGGCTCATGAGAAGAAGCACCAATGCTTTCCCCAGCAGCCAAATGCCCATTCCCAGGAGTGGGGGTTAATGTTCTCAGGGCCAAATGTCAGCTCCTGAAATATCTATTGCAGTGGCACCAGTTGGATACAGTGAGTTTTGAGAAGTCTGGAAATACAAGGGGGTTTCAAGGCAATCTATTTTATTCCCAGCCTTCCCTCTCCAGATCAAGTGTGTCCACAGCTGCTGAAAAATACAGGGACACATCTGGAGGGGACCTCAAAAGCTCTAGAGGTTCACCAGAGTTCCCAGATCTTTTGTCCCTTTTTAAACCACCCGTTTTCTGGGTGCTTATTGCTTTTAGGTTTTATTTTCAGACCTGCTGGAAAGTGCATTTCTTCCAGGTTGGAGTCAGTTCAGGGATGAGAAAACGAAGCAGGGAGTGGAACAGCTTGTGCCAACATTGCACAAATCCCATGCTTTGTTCTGAGGTAACACCTTTCCTCCAGTGCTGCTTTTAACAAACAAATCATCAAATCATAGACTCATTAAGTTGGAGAAGACCTTTAAAATCCTCAAGCCCAACCATCCCCCAGCCCTGTGAAGGCCACCACTAAACCTTGTCTCCAAGTTCCACATCCACACATCTGTTAGACCCCTCCAGGAACAGGGACTCCACCACTTCCCTGCGCAGCTGTGCCAGGACTTGACAACCTTTTAGTGCAGAAATTTTTCCTAACATCCAATTTAAATCTCCCCTGGTACAACTTGAGGCCATGTCCTCTTGTCCTATCACTGTTACGTGGTCTAGAGAGCAGGAAGAGATGATTTTCTGTAACAGGCACGTCACATCTACTGGTATGAGCGTGAAGAGCCTGAGAAATGGGCTCTAAGCAGGGTGGAAATAAAGGAGTGGGAGTCAGTAACTGTCAAATCATGCCAAATGAAAAAGATTGTGTTTTGGGTTTGCCTTGCATAAAGCATGCAGGGTGGCCTGTAGCACAGTTTTTTTCTCTCTCTTTTTCTCATCCCTCTCGACTATTTTTCATTTGGTCACTGGACTGAAAAATTCATCCTTTGCGGTGCTTTAAGTAGAATTCCATGTCAGAGATTTTCTCGAGCAGCGGCAGCAGCGGGATGGTGGTGGGAGAAGTGGCAAGAACAGCATTAATACCAGCTCTGTGCTTTGGGCCTAAGAGACCTGTTAACTCACAATAACACCTTGGGGTATTATTGATTTTCAGAGTGACTGTCGTGTTTTTGACAGTGTAATTTTGTCACTCCCTGGGTCATTTTACTTTCTAATGGGAAGAAAAGTCAGAGGACCAGACTCATCTTTAATGGAGAAGGAGCATCTCGGTTATCCAGTGGTTTTATGGCACTGGGAAAGGGATGCACTCAGGAAAGTTGGGAGGTTGGTTGGAAGTCGTGCACAATTTGTTCCCCATTGTGCCAAGCAGACTTGGGTAAAGTCAGATCCTTCCACTCCAAAACACTATTAAAAGTGTCAGTGCCTCCAAAACTGCACAGAGCCTCCACTGAAACATCCAAAATGTACTTGGAGGCAGTGGGAGGTGGGTAAGTGCCTGCCTGGAAGGCAAGGGAAATCTTTCCCTCCACTGTGTCCTAGCTTTTCAGCTCTCCAGTGGGAAATCAAGGAAAGCAGAATACTCTTGAAAAACTGTTGCTTAGTTCTCACCAGGGAAGGAATCTGACCCACTTGAGAGGCTGGGAGGGCCCGGTGAGAGAACAGGGTCAGTCTGCATTATTTCTGTCTCCATCCCTTGCCTCTTGGTCAGCCTGAGCTCTGTGCTGCTCCAGCTTGGCAAGGCTGTGTGTGAAGGGAATGTGACAAGCTGCCTGCCCACATCAGTCCGTGAGTGTGGCCCCACTCCTGCTCCTTTCCTCTGCTCTGGCATTAGAGCCCAGCACTGGGAGGAGCTGGGCAGGGACAGGCCCTGCTCTCAGGCATCCATCACCTACAGGGAATATCATCTACCCTTCCCATCGCCGTCCCCAGCGAGGCTCAGGCTGTGTCTGATCTCCTTGGAGCAGATCAGGTTCTCGTGTAACTGATGCCTCCAGCCAGAGGAAGAGAGGAATCGCCTCGGGAGCCTCCCGAGGAGCAGCAGCTGCTCAGGCTGGGTGTGCAGAGCTCAGGTGCTCATTGGCCCAACTTCAAAGCACGCATTCCTTCCAGAGAATCCCACCAGAGAGTATTTGCTTACTTTCGTTTGACTTTGGCCTCTACTAAAGTGAAAGACCCTGGTCTGGGAACCAGCAGGTCCGTTTCCACTTAATTTAAGCCCACAGTGTCAGTTTGACCCCCAGAATGGCTTTATTTGTTGGTTGGGTTTACCTGCAGGCATTTCCTACTTCCTCTTCATCTGCTGGCAGATTTCTTGTCAGATCCAGCTGATGATTTCCACTGGAAGAACAATTTAACATGGCACGAGCTCCTCCAGAGTTCCTCTGCTTGCATCCATGCATCTCCACCTGTGCTCCACAGGACAACCAGGAACAAAACATGTTCCTAGAGACCTTTCCCACCCCTCCTGAAATGCACCAGGACTGGTCCTTTTGCTCTACCACTTCTCCACTCTTCCACCTGCCACTTCCAGATATGATCACAGCATCAGAGAAACCTCTGATTGACCTACCCTGGGCTATGAGCAGGGGCAGCAGAATGAAATGTTCTACCCCAAATGAGGATCTGATCTAATCTAAGAGGGTTGCTTGGGACTGCTAGAGGATGCTCCTGTGGATAATGGCACTTCATTGCCACTGGGATGTGTGGGATGGGAGTCTGGGCCAGCTGAATGGACAGAGACAGTGCCAGAGGTGTTTAAAACTGTTGGCATGAGTTATTGGCACTTTAAGGCCTTAAACTGTAACTCTCCAGTTACCAACTTTCCCAGTGTTTACTGGAGGGCCTCAGGAGAAAGGGAATAGGTGTGGCTGGGGAGAGCCCCTTGGCAGATAAGTTTCCAGCAGCTCATTATCTGCTGGGGAGATTGCAACGCATGTGAAATATAAAGCTGCTAATTTGTATTTTAATATTCCTCTTGTGTCCCATCGTCCGTATAAATTAAGTAAATTCCATCAAAGGCTATCCCTTATCTATTGCCTGCCTGTGCCTTGCTGGGGAGCTGGATCAGTTACGGAGCGAGAGAGGCCGGGAATAGAAATCTGAGATCCCTCCCGATATATCAAAGCCAAGCAAAGGGAGAGCATTGATCGCAGGCAGCTCCACAACAGCCTGTGCAATAAAGAATATAAAAAAAAAAATAAAAAAAGGAGGAAGAAGAAGCAGAAAGAACAATCTCTCTTTTCTCTTCCCCATCAGCATCCCGAGCTTTGAATTACAAGTGAATGAGAGCTGACTTATTCCTTTTCTGCGGGAGAAACTCACGCACAGGAGTCAGGGCAGCAGGAGTTATGGCTCCCCTGGCCCTCGTAGATTGGCCCCCCTGTGTGTGTGTAGTATTTTGTATTACTGTTTATGGGGCTAACTTTAATGTCTTAATATATATGTGCACTGTGCCAGAATTACAGCTGGAGGGGGGACCATAACTTTGAACTTCCTGACTTTTGTGCGTGTAAAACCTCAGCTGCAATGTTAATTTACTCGGGGTTTTTTTGGTGGTGGTGGCTGTTGTTGTTGTGAGTCCTTCCCCGCCCCGTTCCTTCAGAGATACGAGAAGGACGAGAAGGCAAAGTGGCAACGTGCTTATTCGGGGCTGCAAATGATGGATTAGCAGCGGCACTTCCAGGCAGGCTGTGGCTGCGGGTGCTGCGGGAGGGGAGGGACGAGTTTAAAGGCTCAGAAGAAGAAAAGCAAAGCCTGGAGCTATTGCCATGGAAAGGTGTGACAGTGCCCATGGGGAGCAGGGGCAGGATGGCTTAGGAGGGTTTGGTGCTGCTGTGACATCCCCATTAATGCAAGGATGAAGGAAGCAGCACTGGAAACTCATCACCCCTGCAGGACCAGGAGGGCAGGGCTAGGGGGGCGAGCAGTAGAGTGGGAGGTCTTGTTCTAGTCTTAATATTAAAGCCAGGAGAGCCTGTGTTCATTTACCACTCCCAGCACAGTTTTAAGGCTACAGGTTGGTTAGTCAGGAGGAGCCAGAGCCATAGAATCATAGAATCATTGGATTGTTGAGGATGGAAAAGCCCTGAGTCCAACTGTTCCCCCAGCACTGCCAACGCCACCACTGACCCATGTCCCCAAGTGCCACATCTACATGGTTCTTAAATCCCCTCAGGGATGGGAGCTCCACCACTGCCCTGGGCAGCTGTCCCAGGGCTTGGCCACCCTTTTGGTGAAGAAGTCCTCTTGCTAAAGGCAGGGAGCTCCTTCCTGCAGCCAGACCCTGCAGGTGTCAGCAGCACATGGATGGTGAGGGCAGTGAGGGCTTCCCCAGCCAACTGGAGCTGGGCTGTTTGTCCAGGACTGCAAGGCTTGATCTAGTTTGCAGGTTGCATAACTTTTTAAGCCTTTTATGTTCGTTTTCCTTTTGAAATAAGCTTAGCATGCTATCAGGTTTTCAGGGAAGAAATAGTTCCTTTGAACGATGTATCCAGTTTCCTGTGTCTCCATCCCATGCTGGTTCCCTAATGCCTTGATCAGAGAAGGCACACGGGGGATGGCTCTCCTCTGCTCAGCTGCCTCTCTTCATCTCATTCATTGGCACCTCTGAGTTTAAAAGTCCCTAATTCTGTGTTGAAATCACTTGAAATCAGCTCAAAAGCTTTGAGGGAGCGAGGGCAGACTGACAGATGGACAGTCATGCACTCAAACAGTTTGATTGCTTTGGTGTTATTTCCATCAGCGACCTGGATGGGAAAAAAAATAAAAAATAGGGCAAATATGATTTTGAAGAGAGAAAAATGACAGAACTTAGTTTAAGGAAAACTGAAGTGAGGAATTTCAGCCCTCCTGAAAACTTGTTGTTCCTCCAGGCACCAGACCCTGTCTCTGTTGTGGACAGGGATGGAGGAGGCATGGGAAGAGAGGGTGCATGGCAGGTTTAACTGGGCTGGCTGGGGGAGAGTTTCTTCTGGGTGTCTGGTGCACAGAGCTGTGCTTTCAGCCCCTGCCAGGCACAGCCTGTGCTGTCAAACCAGCAGAACACACCTCTCAAACCAGGCCCCTCGAGCGCTGCTGCAGGGCCACCATGCCCTGAAAGCCTTACAAGAATGTTGTTCCTCTCCTTTTCCTCCTAGAAACATCCCCCATCCCATCCTTGCCCGAGTTGATTTATGATCAACAGCACCGAAATCTTGATGCCCTCCTCAGGTGGTGAACTTGAAAGCAACAGAGGTACCCCAGGAGTCTGTTTGGCAGAGGAGAGGAAGAAATCCCAGCAAAGCCACGCTGTTTGTTGGAGGAACAACCACGTCTGCTCTGTCCCACCTGCTTAGCAATGCTGAGTGTTTGCTGGCTGCCTCCGACTCCCCCTCTGGATAAAGCCACGGCATAATGAGACAGAGAAGGAGCGAGCCACTCGCCTGAAGACACCTCTGCCTCCCTGCCCTCCTCGCCGTGCAAGCAGGGGCAGGCTGAGCTGCTGCCCCAGAGCCTTCTGCTCAGACAGCAAACCCTGCACAGCCCTCCCAAGGATTGCAGCTCATTTTCCCCAAGGCTGGTGTAGCATTAAGTTCTTATATCCGAAAGCAGCCTTTCAAATTGCTGCCTGGTGTGTTACATAAATCCTCACCAGGATCCTCAGAGACTGCAAGCAATTACACTAGGTGCTGAGGAAGCAAGTGAGAGCTCAAAGAAAGGTTAAGAGAAGAGGAGATGGGGGGGGGAAAATTGAAACAACACAAATCCCAGCACTGGTAGCAGCTTGGAGTGGGAGGGAGACCCACATGGCCAAGACAAGGCTGTGTGACTGCTACCTCTTGGCCCCTTCCAACCAAGGCCCAGGGGAATGTCACCCATCTGTTAACCGTGATACTGTTTGGTGAAGTGCTGGAACATCCATTTATGCCCTGAAACATCAGAAACAGTTGTCAGTAGAGCCCAGAGAGTCTGTAGGTGGTTCCTAGAGATCTGTGCTCAAGAAGGCATTATCTGGATGCTCTCCAGTCAAGAACATTCCCCTCTGTACAGACCTCCCTGTCTCCTCCACCCAGTTATCTGGGCATGCACGTGAGTTCTGGGAAGGGCTGTTCACTCCATCTCACCTTGTCCTTCAGCAATAAACAGCAACAGCTGATGTTTGTCTCCTCGGAGCCCGCAGA
Organism: Dendrocincla tyrannina; assembly: GCA_035047865.1. NCBI lineage: Eukaryota > Metazoa > Chordata > Aves > Passeriformes > Dendrocolaptidae > Dendrocincla > Dendrocincla tyrannina. Next base: position 6,043,616 of record JAWWMP010000050.1, on the reverse strand, counting down.
AAGCATGAGGGGTTTCTCTGGAGAGCAGCTCAGAGCTGAGACTGGCCTGCACTATCCACGTCTGGGGACCCTTCCGAGGTCCGACTGCAGCCTGAGATCAAACGAGGAACCAGGACCCAGCGACTGAGCTGAAAGGCCTGAGATGCCCCGGGCAGGTCCACAGTGCAGAGATGATGCCTGGCAGTGTCCCCTGTGCCCTGGGCAGGCTCCTCAGCTCCGCCAAGGCAGACACTCCCCTTTGGGTCTGGCTCAGTCAGAGCCAGCCTGGGACTTGTTCCAAAGCCTTAAAACCAGCTGCAAATGTAAGCTGTTACCTTCCCTGCCTTCCCATTTCCCCTCAGGGCGATAATCTCCATTAGTGAATGTCTCCAAAGTGCTTCCAGACCAGTGTGTGGAGCCTGATGTCTCAGAAGCTTCCCCTGCACTTGATGCAGAAACGCTGTTTTCCCAGAGCTGCCCAGTGCCTAATGCAGGCAAAGCCAGCCTGCCTTCCTTCCCTGATGTTTTGCTCTCTGTTAGTCCCATAATGTTGTTATCCTTCACCACCTGACAGCTCTAGTGCCTGGCCAATAGGTAACTTTTGGGAGAAGGGAGGTTAGGGTTGAAGTGAATACATCAAATAGATTTAACAGGGCTGCCTGAATTCATGGGGCTCATAACACATGCATTTCCCTAATAGACATAGGCATGGATTTAACTGTCAGGCAGCTGCATTAAGAAAATGGATAGCAGATCCTGGAGACATCTGAGCTCTGGGTGGAGAAGGTTTAATCCAGGTACACAGTTCTGGCAAATGTGTCACTGTCTGGTCAAGAGGATCCAGTAATAACTATTGCTCTCAGCTATTCCCTGGCAGCGAGGCAGGTCCTGATAACCTGCCTTTATCAGCAGGGAAAGCAAAGCACGGGGAAGCTGGAACAGTCAGGCAGTGGCAAGGAAGGAGCCCACAAGGAAGGAGCCCACGTGCCACACAGCAGTGGGCTCTGAGGGATCCCTGGGAGGCAGCACAGCCAGGCTATGGCCAACTGAGCTGGCAAAGCCTCCAGGCTCCTTCCAGAGGGGTGCCAGGGAGCCGTAGGGTACGTGGGTGATGCACAGAGGGGTGGCTGATCTCCCCAAAGCATCCTGTGGAGCAGCACGGACCAGCACTGGGTCACTGCAGGGTGAAGAATGGCCCCAGCTGGGTACAGACCCCACCTGTGTCCCTCCAGGTCACAGCACGGCCTCGTGCTCTTGCCTCTGTCCCCAGGACCCTCTCTTCCATGATATTTTAGCTGATTCCCATTTCGTATCAGGCTATTTCCCTGTGTCTTTCCCAGCTGGATGTAGCCTGCAGAACTGCCTCGCTGCTCCTCAGCACAAGCTGCCAGAGACAAGGAGCAAAAGAGGCCAAAGAAAACCTGAGAAAAGCAGGAGGAAAAGGGGAATCTGTGGGCCACTGACATCTTTCTTGCTATCTCCAAGCATCTTTGAAAGACTTTCTCTTCCTTTGACAGAGCCAGCCAGCCCTTCATCTGGGAACTGCACGAGTCTCAGGCAGCTTCAAAGCAGGATGGCTGCATTCACATTCCCAGCCGCGAGAACTTTCAGAGTCTATATTTAGGCTTTTCTATAGGATAAGGGACAAGACAGCATGGTTTCTGCTGCAGAAAATTATGTTCCTCTGACCCGCTTAAATCCTTTGGATGAGTTAAGAGACCAGTGGATAAAAGGGAATGAGAGAGTGTATATACACACACTCCTTCTTTTGAATTTCAAAAGCCTTTTTTGATAGAGACCCTGACAGAGAGCTATCAAGGCATGATGGTGACCAGGGGGTGCAAGTTAAAATCCCTGTGATAGATTAATGCTGTTGGAGAGAATGGGAAGAAATGGGCAGTTCTCAGCAGGAGAAATTGTGATTGTCAAGGGGACATTAAATGGGAATATTGCTCAGTCTATTTACTAACCATTGTGGCCGGGGCTGAGTAGAGAGGGAGGTGAGTTTGCTGATGACACATTTTTGTATCTGTTTTCAAGACTAAAAGGGAGTGGGGAGTTCCTTTAATGGGGCTGGGAGCCTGGTGTCCTGGTTTCCACCTCTGACTTAAGCTGGCCCAGCTCTGCTGCCAAGAAGTGCCTGTGATTTGCACTCCAGGCCCTTTTTGTTTGCAGGCAGTGGAGGGAGCAGACTGGGGAGGGCTCGTGCCGGGGCCGGACTGCTCATTCCCAGCTGCTGACGTTCTCCAGCAAGCCATGCGGCCTCGTCTGGCACGTCCTGCTGCCATATGTCCCCAATCTGGGGGCTGCAGCCGCCAGTGCCCAAGTCAGGATGGCTTCCCAGCACAGGAGAGGGCTTCCTAATTAGCCTGCAACCCTGCCAGGATGTTGGGAGAAGGAAGTTAATTAGCAGAATGCATTTGGACGGCTCGCCTGGGAAGGCAGACTTGTGCTTCACCTTTTACTCCCCGTTTCTCTGCCTGTTCCTGTGTCCACCATGTCCATGCACAGCCCTCTATCAGCCCCTGTCTGTCTGTCTGTCCATCCAACATCCATCATCATCGTTCTGCTCTTCATCTCTTGTTCTTACACAGATCTTACTGCTCCTCCCATGGGAGCCCCGTTTGGGATCACACTTTTGCCTGCTGTCCAAGCCCTGATTCTCAGGCTCCGTCTGCCGGGCAGGAGCTGTGCTGGGTGATTTCCCACAGGCAGAGCTGAGCTTACAAGACCTGCTGGAGTCTCTACCACAGCTCCCTCTGCCTTTGTTCCCTTCTCCTGCCTGTCACCCACACTCTTTTCTCTATCCCCTGCGCCGGAATTGTAGCTAAATTGAATTAGAGTAATTAACTTTTGGTCACACTTTTCGTCGAGTAGTCAGGAGGGAGAGAAAAGAAGGGAAGTTAATTGAGATGAAAGGAGACCACGTGGAGAAAGAAGCTCTGATTAATGTGTGTTGGTGAAGCCCAGGAAGTGTTGCAGTGTTTGCAGGGGTCACAGAAAACCTCCAACACCTTCTTCATCACCCCTGTGTCACACTGTGCTCTGCATTTGGGGGTGGGGAGGGATTCTCTTCTCTGGAAGAGGCTGCTGGCTTTGAATTATTGTGTCATTTCCCTTCCCAAGTTTTTCTTTTCACCATGTTGATAATTCAAAAGTTTCCTCCACAATGTGTGACTTCTAATTGGACAAATTGTTCTGGCTTTCTGGGCTCCAAACACTGCCATAAACTCAAACACGTGGGTGCTGTGCTGGTGTGAGAAGACCTTGTGATGTTCCCTTTCCCTGTAAAGAGGGGTGTTGGCCTCCCCGCCGTGGCAGCTCTCAGCCCCCCTGACATTTGTTCTGCTCCAGGATTTATGGCAGGCAAAATGATGTCTCGTCTGTTAAACGAAACACCTCAAATAAGGCATTTCCATTTATTAAGGCAGTTATTATGTAACAATTAAGCACCAGTAGCTGACGGAAACATATTTATGGAGGTTTAACAATGCAGCCAGTGAGAGAGAATCAGAGGCTGTGGCAGGGGCTGGGGTTTCTCACAGAGCAGCTGTCAGGGTGAGGCACAACCTGGTGCTCAGGACAATCTCAGGGCCAACAGCTGGATGGGAGCTGTTGAAAATGGAATGGTTTTTCTGCAGGGGGAACTAGAACTGCTCTGCTGAGAGAAGACACTTCCCAAAGCCAAGGGAGCCTTGTTCACACTGCGGGTCGGGTTGAGCCTCCTGCTGAAAGCCTGGAGGTCCTGGCTACATGATGGAAAACCTCACCTCCCTTTCCAAGGGTCGTGATGGAAAGTTTCACCTCCCTTTCCAAGAGTTGTGCTTGGAATCATGCTCAGAAATACCTGCTCTCCTTCAAGCCATCCCTTGCCAAGCCCTCGGAGGGCTGGCATTTGCTTCCCTGACAGCCCAGCTCTGCTGCAGAAAGGGAGGGGGTAGCAGGGAGGACGCAGAAGTCAGGGGAAATGTGAGAAGGAACGCTCTCTGAAGCTTGGTATTAGGCAGAGATTTGGGGAAGGCTGGGAAGATATAAAAAGAACTTGAGAGAAGCGTTTTCTCTTGGATTAAGACCACAGAGTCCATCTCACTGTGGCTTTTAGAGCTGCCTTGAGGCACAGCAGCTTCAAAGGGGAGATGGAAAGAGAAAATTAATGGTGCTTCTCCCCATGCCCTGCCTGTCCTGCCACACTCCAAAAGCAGAACTTTGCAAAAACTCAGGATGAGCAATTAATTTTAGAGAGATGGTCCGTTCTGGAGGTCACAGCCAGCCTGGCTCCTGATGGGGTGCTTGGGCACACGCTCCAGGTGAGTCCCTTACACACTCCCCCGGACACACATCCAGGTGCTCCCTCCTGCCCTCATCCCACCGTGCCTGCCCACAAATGTGCCAATCAGAGGGTATAAAACCTCACACGCACACCCAGAGCATCTTCCCTCCTTCTCCCTTTCCTGGTGTGTCGTCGCTGCAGTGTGTTTTTTTAGAATGTAGTTAAACTCAATAAAATAATCATTATTGCTGCAATTATTTCCAAACAGATTAAATATCTGCCATGCTCCCAGTTACAGTATAAAACAGGAGGAACCATAAACCACCTCAGTGCATAAAAACGGGGAAGGGAGAAGGAAGGGATGACATTTCATCTGGCTTCCTCATGGGCCTGTGTAGTTACTGGGAACATTTGCATATTTTTAATGCAGTGCCTCTTTAATAAATTCCTCCCTCCAGACACATTAAAAATGGTGTGCATCTCTGAAGGGTATGGGAAGGCAGCGCTGGCAACTCCAGACTGCGGGTGCAGGCACAGAACGGACAGGCAGGGGGCTGTCTGTGGTGCGGGAGGGGAGGGAGGAGTGCAGGAAGGGAGAGCACAGCACAGCACAGCCCAGCCCTCCTTCTCTGTGTACACCATCAGCAACGCCATCTGTTTAATTTTTGACCTTTTTGTTGTCTGACCTCCTTTGAACTTCACCAGAATTCTCCAGGGTAATAGAGTTCCTTTGCATTCAGGGCCAGGATTATTTGCTATTAAATTGGAAAGCAGGAAAGAAGGAGACTTAAATTCTACTCCTGACCTGTTAATCTTCCGCAGAGTAAAAATATTGCCTGTAATTACAGGGTTTTCTCTCTTTTTTTTGTTTTTTTGTTTTTTTCTTTTTGGCCTGAGTTCAGGCCAGACCCCAAACTTGCGCTTTAAGCCTCTTATGGCAAATACCTCTTTTCTGAGAACAGGCTGTGCTCTTACATTCCCCCCTCAGCTGGAGATCCCAGCTCAGAGGCACCATGTGCTCCATGTCCACCCCTGCCCGTGGGTCCAGCAGGGAACATGCAGGGAACAGCGAGCTGGGAGCTGGTTACAAATATCCTGAGTGGAGGAGCTCGACAGAGACTCCTACACAAGCCCAACAAGGCTGGGGTAATCCAGGTCCTCCAGGACACTGTTTGAGGGATTCATACATGTAGAGATCAGTGTGGTCCCTCACCCTGCCACTGGAGTTCCAAAGGATCTCCTCAGCTTATCTGTCTCCCTGGTGGCCCAGATACCTCTTTTCTTCTACCCTTTTCCTCTTTTATTCACTTTTTCTCACCCCAGTGGGGCTGCCTGGGGAGAGGTTTATGGCAGCATGATTGTGGGGTGGCAGACATGGCCCATCATTGCCCCTCTGGCCAGTGTAGTTGGTGCTCCTCTGCAGTTCCTGATGGATGAGGATGGTTCTTCTGAACCTTTTGGTGATTTTTTTCCTAGAAAATAGCTCATTTCCTAAACATTGTTATGTCTACCTAGAAAACTTGCTTTCACCTTTTTCCCAGAACACCACAAAAGATGTTCAGTGAACATCTGAAGGTGTCCAGAACACAACTACTGTAATCCAGCAAAATGGAACAATTCCTGCCTAGGTGGGCTGCCCTCATGCTGGGCAAGGCCTGTAATTTGGGACAGTCAATTCTCCATGTCCTCTTTGGGCCAGGGCCCCCCAAATACGTTCCTATTTCTAGTGCACTGCAATTGCCATTTCTATGCTACTCCTTGACCACTGAGGGCGGGGGGAGCCTGTAGTATCCCAGGAGAGGATGTCCACAGCAAACTCCACCTCTCATGGAGCATTGCAACACCCTCATGGAACTTCAGCCCTTCAGGTTGGCTTGAAAACCCCCACCATTCTCACCGAGTTTCTTTCCACTGCTCCCAGTTCCTGGCCAGCTTGAATATCCCTCTCAGACTGATGTTAATAAATCAAGAGGACAACGTTCTCAGGTTCTTTCTGGCTCTTCCACACGTGGGTGTAATTCTGCCTGGCAGGCTGGAGGCACAGAGGATGTACATCAAATCAAGGATAAGAGTTTTAGTTAATGCACTCCAGCAAGTTGCTTCCACAGCACCTCGACTGACTATTTTATCAGCAGAACAGAGCACAAGAGAAATTGTAGATGAAACAAATACAGAAAATACATTAAGAGAGTAAGTAATGAGATCTGGGTGAAATTGCATCTTATGAAAAAGTAATCTGCAGCTTAGTGTGCAAGGAGGAGGAATTTGATGGAATAGAGGGACTCTCAAGGAAGGAATGAAGGAGCACATTACAAACAGACAAAGACAGCCAGGTGTGTTGTGGAACGCAGGGAAGCAGTTAAATTAGGATGTAATGGAAAAGGTTATTTTAATATTCTCTTTTATGGATATTGGTGTCAATATTATCTCAGGGAAGGAGAGAGTGAGGGTGGAGGAAAGGGGTGTGTGTTTTGTGAAAAAAGGAAAATAAATTGCACAATGTACAAGTTCCAGAGTCCTTTCATCAGAAAGAACAAAGGCACGAGCAGCAGATCCTGCTGGTGCCATCGTGGAGACACACAGAGGCCACAGGGTTTGCAGCATCACCCTGCTCACAGCAACAGCCACAAACACGTTTGGCTTGGCAGCTCCTGCTTAGGAGGGAAAGGAGGAGCTTCCCAAATCCAGAGCTTGGGTCTGGCTGAGAAGGGGGAGAAGTGATCCCCCAGAGGACAGGGCCCTTTAGAGATGTCCCATGGCACAGCAAAACCTTCTGCTTCAGCCTGTTCTTCAGTTATTTGGCCTTTTCCTGCAGCAGGGTCTGTGTGTCCCAGTGCCACTCAGTGTGGGGGGAGATGGGCAGGGCTGGGGGACACAGAGACCTGTTCCTAAAAGGGATTTCCCTGCTCTGTATGGCTGCTGTATGGGAGGGTTAGCTGGATGTGCCCTTCCTTTAACCATCCAAATGTGAAGTCCAAAGTAGCCCCCTGGGCTCCCTCTCGAGGCAGTGGAGAGGCGGAATCACCTTCTCCAGAAGTTTTGTCACCCTCTCCAGCTTCAGCAAATGATCCACTGCCAGGAAGCATCGCTGCTTTAGCTGCAGAGGGAGTCAAGAACCATGGATTTTGGGTGGAGAGGTGGTTCCATCCTTAAAAGACAGGCCCTGGGCACTAAAGGAAATGGATTTGTGTCAGAGCAGTTGCTGAGGCAGAGACAGCCAAAATTCAGCCTTCCATCTCCCACCTCTTCCTCCTCCTTCCCCCCTGCTGCATCCCTCGGCCTCTGGCACAACCTCTCCCATCCAGTGGGTGAGGATTTCCACTGGCTGGTGACCCTTCTACCTGGCACTTATTAGCCTTTGCCTAAGACAGCCCTAATTCTGGAGCTGCCTCATTAGACAGAGGAGCTGAGGCTCTGTGGGCTTACCAAGGTCAGTCAGGTGCACCTGTGAACCACCTCCTGTTTACTCCTCCCTTTTTGCAGAGAGCTGGAAATGCTAATGCAGAGGAGTGGAGGCACTTGGGAAGTGACACTTGTGTTCCTCATTAATGACCCCAGGGACAGAGCAGAAATCCGGGCACACAAGTTGTGTTGGGGGGATTTGTCATTCCTGTGTGTTGGGCTCTGTCCCCTCCTCCAAAAATGTTGGAACTGGGAGTATCTCCTGCTCCGGGTGCAAGGGAAATCCCAGTTCCAAGTCTTCCAAGGAGCAGCCAAGGCTCCCTGCACAGAGTTGCTGTTCTCAGTGTTGCCCCTGCTCTTGGCTGAGTACAGAGGGAGACAAGGCTGGATTCATTTAGTCCAGAGTGGAGTTTTTGCTAACTAAAGTTTGATGAACTCATTTCCTACCTGCATTGCAATCTGACTCCAGCACCTGCCGTTCCCAAACAAGCCTGGAAATGAATTCATTTCTGACCAAGCCAGAGTGGGCAATTTTCTTTTGTAGTTTTGAGTTTGTAGTGCATGGAGAAATCAGCAATGATTTCACTTGGGACTGAAGGAAATGCTTTGTTCAACATCAAATGAAAAGTTGGGAGGGTTTTACTCTTCTGAGTATGGTCAGATGTAATGCAAGTCCATGTGAAAAGAGAATGAGCCCTGTGAGCTGAGAAATTGGAGTGGCTCCTATGAAAAATGTCACACTAAAGTGTTTCAGACTTGGGATGGAGGGGAATATTGCTTTCTGCTGCAGCTTTTTCAACTGAATATTGCCAATGCAGATAAATCTGGGGAGGTTTTTTAGCCCAGCCAACGTGCCAGTGTCACCCAGCTCCGGTGGGTGAGCCACAGGTCCCTGACCCCAAGCTTTAGTACCCTGGCAGGGGGGTTGTGATCGCTCCTCCTCTGAGAGCACAGCTCTGCTCTGCCTTAGCATCATCTCCAGACCTGCAGCTGGGAGGCAGGACACCCTCCTGAGCTCTTCCAGTTGATCCTCACGCCTGCTGTTTGCACAGCTTCATCCTCCACAGCTCCTCCTATTTCTTACCTGAAATGAACCACATTGCATCCACTCAACGCTGCTGGAGCAAAAAAAAAAAAAAAGAGATAAATTAAAAGGAAACCTTTTAAAAAAGACTTCTCACTTGGACACCTTTGTTCCTGCCTCAGTGAAAAAGAGAACAGTGTTTTCATAGTCAGGGCTGTGGAAATGAATATAGATGAAAAGGTACAGTGTAATTAATTAAATGATCTCCAGGACCTTAGGAGCATTGCCAGCATGCAGAGCACGTAATTGGGAACACACTGCCCGAATACATCATTACACACACACACACACACGTGTGCAGTGTGTGCCAAGGCCAGCCACTGAAATCCAGCAGGATCACACAGGGACTGTCCTGTGGAGCTGGGGCAGCCAGAGCTGGTGAGAGCCCAAGGCAGGGCTGCCTCCTCTGGGACATCCCGGAGAGAAACGTGTCCTCACTCCTGGAACGAGCCTGGAGCTTCCAGGCATCACACAATGTGTGACAGGGATTTGTTGGGCTGTGTTTTGGATGGGCCAGGCCGTGCTGCACCACAGGAATCACCCGTGCAGGGTTGCCTTGGCTACTTTTGGAGGAGTTTCTCTGTGGTGATAGGTATTACACACCAAAGCAGTGGTGTGTTATTTTGCCTTTTTCCTTTCCTTTTGTAAACCCGCTCTGGGTTGGAAGGCATTTAGTGTTGGCAGGAGTCTGATGGCCTGAGCAGTCTCAGCCTGCTCACATCTCCATGCCTGCTCTGCTCTGAATCAGTTCTGGCCTCTCTGGGGGGCTGACCCAAAACTTGCTGCGGCTGAAAGATCTGTCAGGTAATTTCATTGAATTTTAGCCCGGATTTAGTGAGGTCAAGGCAGATCACAAAGAGCAGAGTTGTGAGGGAGGATAGCCAGGCACTCACAAAGGAAAAGTGCTTTAAACATTCAAGAAGAAAAGTAGCCGAGGAAAATGATTTTCAAAGCTCCCTCCATGAAATCTGTGTTAGGGAAGGAGCACAAAGTGCAACGTGTCTTGCAGCACAAAAGATGCTCTGTGAGGAAGCAGAAGGAGCTACCTGGTAATTAAACTTTCCAAATGAGCCACTGGTGGAGGAGCAGACAATAACTGCAAATAAATGGGTATCAAAATGCCTTCTTTTTCTTTCTTGACCTGGGGAAGAAGGAGAATAACTTGCCATGAGCCTCAGTGGGAGCTCTATGGGGGGCTCAGAGTTCCAGAGCTCTGCCAGGGGCAGAGGCCCAAAACAGAGGCCGTGGGCACAAGGGGGAGCGTTGAAAGAGCAAAACTGGGGCCACAGCAGAGCCAGGGAAGGGATCCAGGTTGGCAAAGAGACCAGAGGACGGAAATGAAGGGCAGCAGCAACACTGCTTCGTGACCCTGAGGTCTTGCATGGCTCTTCTGGTTGGATCTCGGCTCATTCCCGGAGGAGCCTGGAGCCCTTTGCTCCCTGGGCAGGGCAACAGAGGCATGGAAGGGCCAGGCAGCCCCTGCTCCATGGATGGCCGTGCCGAGGTTTGGGATCAGGAGAGCAGCTGGAGGAGCACGGCTCCTGCTCTGCCAGCTTCAGGATCCTGTCCCAAGGGGCTGATGGGGTGAAGGCTGTGGGATCCCCATGGACAGGGCACCTGAGGCAGATGTTTGGTCTGGAATGTCCTGTGTGGCACAGCCACTGAGGCCACAGGGTTCAATACCACAGGCATTTTGTAGGCCTGATCTAGGAAGCTTTGAAAGGACTTGCTTTCCAAAGGCATTTCCTGAAAACCAGCTCCACTCCATAGGACAATCCTCCTGGCAACTTCTGCTTTGGAAAAATTGGGGTTTTCTTCTTCTTCTGCCTGTTCTGTGATTCTCTCCTTTCCCTGTCTCTCCCTTTCTCCTGCCATCCAGCAAATCATTTCCTTTGGCTCCTTCTCCAAGCTTCTTCATGCATGTCACAAAATCCACCAGATCTGAAAAGGGGGAGGAAGGTGAAGGGGAAAAACACAGCTTTATAGCACAAGCAGTAAGAACCCACTTTATTATTTATAATGCTCAGCTGTAAGCAATAAACACAGGCACCAAATGTAAATTCTGCCACTTCCTTACCCTCTCTCTATAATTCACATAATTCAATGTCTGCCTTAATGTGCTTCTATTTGTCTGAGCTACACATTTCTTGGTGTGATTTTTTTTTCTGATGAAATAATATCTCCACGTATAGTTCTCTTCCTCTATCCTTAGTCTTGTAAATTAAATTAATTTAAAATTCAAAGGGATAATATTCTGCTAAAATGATCTGCTGCATCATTGCAGGTCGTGGTGTTGAACTGTAAAATAAAAGCCTGTTTATAACTTATCATTTACAAGGCTTTCTTCTCCCAGAAACCAGAAATGTGGTGGGTAGAGCCATGTGAGGAGTTGGAAAGATATCCATTCTCTGCATAACCAGAGGGAGATGTTCACGTATCCTGGGAATGTGGCATCCAAAAGGTTATCTAAGTGGATTTGTACAATCCAGTGCCCTGTTGTTTGAGCATTCCTCCTCCCTAAGGCCTTACCTTTGCCCTTTAGTGTGGTGCTTTGGTGGGATGAAAGAAATCCCCACAGTGGGAATCCCACTGTTCCCTTGCTCCCAGTTTCCTTCCGTTGAACACTGTTGTCCTGAGCTGAGGCAAAGCCAGGAGGAGAGCCTAAAGATCCACATCCCATTTCCATAGCATGGATCTGCTCCTCAATACCTTACATCTCAGGAGCACGCAACTTGATTTTTCCAGAAGGGGCATGAGAAGTTGGTATTTCCAGTTTCCTCACATCTCAGAAACAGCAGAAACGCCTGTCAGAATTTTCCAAGATAATTTTCTTCATTATTCCATTTTCCCATTATTTATAGGATGAAAAGAAAAGATTGAGAAGAACATTTAGGTCTGTACTGAGCTAGAAATGTTAGTGCTGTCAGAAAGGGCTCTGCTCCCCCTGGACCTGTTCAGTGTGTGAATCACAGACTATGCTGAGTTGGAAGGGACCCACAAGGACCATCGAGTCCAGCTCCTGGCCCTGCACAGGACCCTCCCCAAGAGTCACAACCTGTGCCTGAGAGGATCATCCAAACACTCCTTGAGCTCTCTCAGGCTTGGTGCTGTTCAGGCCTGACCACCCTTACTGCACAGCCTGGAAAACAGAGCAGCAGGTGCAAAACCTGCTCCAGCTTCCACGAAGCATTTCCAGGCTCCCCCATCCTTAGCACTGGGCAATTTAACACCCCTGAGTGAGCAACACCTCCTTTTGATGGAGAGATTATGGAGAAAAGACTCGATTTCTCCACCCTCTCCTACACCCGAGGCCCATTCGCAGGTACCGCTCCACCAGTGCAGTTCTTTCCTGCTGGAGAATCCTTCCTCCAGCCTCAAGAAATGGGATTTGCAGCCATTCCTTGGGGAGACAAGGCCAGTTCCCTCCTCCCTGGCTCAGGAGCGTGGCCAAACACGTCTCATTAGCCATGCACTGTGATCGACTTTAAGGTTTCCTCACAGCCCGACCAAACCCCGTAACAGTTTCCTTTCAGTCACTTAATGAAGACAGTTCTCTCCCACTCCTCATACATCATATTCCAATGGCTCCTTCGGTGTGGCTGGGGCTTCACTGGTAGTTTTGTAATTTATGAGACTCTTAGTGGCTTAATTATGCCGTCAGCTCCATCTGTCACTTAACTGATATGAGGACTGATGGGATGCCATTAGCCAGCTAATAGTTGCTGTAAAGAGTATTGTTTTATGCCATTTAATCGCAGGAACATAAACAGTTTTTGCTCCCCGATATCCATGCTTGCTTTGGTAATGATATTTAAGAGGCCAGTCTTGACATCTGTCCTTCTGCCTGAAAAAGAGCTGCAGGAAATAAAAGGAAACTATCAGCAACAAGTCTAATTAGATTTACCATGAACATGATGAGCATTTGGCTTCATTTTTTTTTCTGTGCTGCTGGAACTTTTTATTTTAATCTTGGGGCTTTTCTTGCTTCTCATCTTGATCTCCTGTGATCAAGGCCAGAATGTGGTGTCTTCAGCCCCATGAGATAATTAATGGGCTTGGAAAATTTGCATCTGAGCCCCTCATCTTTGTTAGTATATCCTCCCTCTTTGCGTGTCTGTGAAGTAATACTCATTTGGTAGCTGGAGAGCCAAGGTACAGGAGACCCTGAATTGAACCTGCTGCAGGACAGAATCACTTGGTTTCCATTTGAGATGGCAAAGTCAAAAATTTAAAGCTTATAAACCCCTCTCAATCCTTGTTTAACCCCGGAGTTACCCAAAATGCAATTTTCAGCATTAAAGTTTTTCAGGCACCAACATTCCTGTCTCTGAGCTCGCCAAGGGTGGGTTCAGCCCTGGCAGGTCTCTGAGCCCTGTCTGAACCCCTGGCAATTTTTGGCAAAGTGCTTTGCTGCCAGTCTGGGTGCTGTTCAGTGCTGAGACTTTGTGGAGGCTGAGGGCGTGGTAACTGTGAGGGAACTGGAGCCACAGAAGCGTGTTCACCTTTCCCAGTCTTTTAATCTCAGACAGAGCTGTGTCTGTTCTTCTGCTCCTGCTCATCCCACGTTTGATTTGATTCCTTCAAAGATCACCTTCACCTCTCCTGACAGCAGCCACCGTGAGCCAGGACAGATCCTTCTGGTGCAGCCATGCAGTGGTTTTGGCTTTTCATTATCCCAGCCGTGCATGTGGATTGCCCCGTGCCGGAGGTGTGGAACCCACAGCCCAATGGGTTAAGCCGGCAGCGTCCTGCATGTCCAACTAACCTCATTCCCAGGATACACCAGGGCCTGAAAAGAGGCAAATTGCTGGGCACGCAGCGTTCCAGTCCTCTTGGATGGTGCCCAGGTTTCCATTAAAGTGCCGTGACTCCTTGGCGTGACCTACATGCCGTCAGCAAGGGGTTACGGTGCGTTGGCTGCTGGTCACTCTCCTGCCCGGATAAGGAGCCATCAATCAGCGGGACCTGCTGCAGTCACACGGCAATAGAGCTGGAGAGATTATTTGCTCCCCTGTCATTCAGAATAAATGTATCCCAGAGTGCTTTGTAGCGTTAATTAAAGGACAAAGGAGAGAGAAATTAAGAGCTGAAGACTAGGAATGAGAGCTAAGGCTTGAGATGAGATGTGGAGGGATGTCCGGGAGTAAATATCTGCACTGGGACTGCTGGGGGGCATCAAATAGCACCTGGTGACAAGGCAGAGAGAAGCAGATGCAGATTTGGCCTGTAAAATGTGTCATCCCCCACACTGCTGGTGGCAGCTCAGCACAGGAGCTCAGAGGAGGATGTGGGTCCCCCTGCCAGCCCTGCTCCTGGCTGTTCCATGGATTAAACTGCTGCCTTCCTTTATCCCTCAGTTTCTCCACATCAGGCAGCGATGGCTGTATTTTGGGGGATGTGGCACGGCTTCGTTCACCAGTGGCTATAAAGTACATGGCAGTGTGTCTGTGAAAGGCACTCCATAAATCCCAGATTTTATGGCTAATTATTATTTATGGGAACATGTGACTTAGGGACTCCCCCTGTATAAAAATGGTGAAATGAAGGAGGGTCAGCCCTAGAACACGGGCTGTCCTTGGTCAGGGTGGGGATGAGGGAGTCAGGAGGGGAAGAAGGAGCATCTGTTTGCTTGCAATCCCTTCCCACACAGTGCTGAGCACCCTGGCAGCATTTCCAGGTTCTGCACAGTTTGAGGAGGTGGGTGGAGGAGAAAGCGAGTGGCCGTGTCAGGAGGGCTTCTGCTCAACCTTCATTAGACACTGGAGAAGCCACTTGGGAGCAAGACATTTGATTGGCCCAAGGGGTGGAAGAGGCTCAGTGGGCAAATGACCTCCAGCAGCAGTACTGCCAACCAAAGGAGTTACTGTAGGATGTGCCATGCCTGGCCCCGTGTAAGACACAGATTTCGGGGAGCGGGTCAGACCCAGAGCTGTTCATCAGCAGAGCGGTGGGCTGCCTTTGCCTCATGCTGCTGCCAGGCCTTGAGCTGCTGCTGAGCCCCTGCTCCTGCCCAAGGTGTGTCCTTCATCCCTGGAGTCCTGCTGAGCGCTGGTCTCAAAGCTGAAGGACATCACTTGGGGCTGGGAACAGGATGGATCCCACAGAGCTCATCAGAGCGCCCGTGTGAGCAAGCACGGCTCCTCCAGCCCTCCTTCCCCCCTCATTAAATCCCTGTGCTATAAAACAAAATGTCAATTTTCTTTTTAAACATCTTTTATGGCAGATTTGATGCAGCTTGGCAGATTGATAGCCCTGGTGACTGACGGCTCCCATTTATCCTCACATCAAGCGTGCAGGATTCCCCGGCACAGGCAGCTCTGACAGGGAAGGAGCGCTGGGAGGGCGCAGCGTGCCAAGGAGGTGGATGTGGCCCTCTCAGTCAGCCCTGGCACCGTCTGCATCACCAGACTGCTGTGCTAGTTCCTGGTGTCTGCTTGCCATCGGGCTGAATTATCCAACCCAGCGTTAGATCTGCCTCCTGCAGTCGGCAGCGGGCTCGGAACTGACCTGTGCTGCCGTGGCAGAGGGAGAAGCTGCGCAAATTAACAAGGCTGCTAATGAAGGGTGAAAGTAGATGCGCCTTCAGGAGGGCAGCCAGAAATGCCTCCCTGTCAGGGCAGCAGGGTGGTGGGCAGCGCTGCACAGACACCTCCATCTCCAGCCAGGTGCCCTGCTGAGGGTGCTGGAGGAGCAGGAGGAGAGGGGTTGTTGTGCCTGTCGGGGGGGGTTTCATTTCTCTGCAACCTCATACAGAGCCCTGGAGTTCACAGCCCAAACAGACCCTGCCAGAGGGACACATGGGGGGAGTGTTGTCCCCTTCCAGCCCAACAGGGCAGGACATGAGCCAGTGCTGCCCGTGGGGACTGAGCAACTCCGCTGCTGCTCCCCAGCCTTCCCCAGCTGCTTTCATTTCCCCTCGCCTCGGTTCAAAGGGAGAAGAATAAAGCGGGGATCTGCAGCACCAGACAAAGGCCCTGGCGTCGCAGGCTGTGTGGGGAGCGGTGGCCCGTCTGTTCTGCTGACTTGGTGCTTCCACTCGAGGGAGAAGGCGAGCCGGGAGGGCGGTGGGAAGGGTGGGAAGAGCCGTGCCATTTGTGCTGACAAGAGCGGTATTAGCATAACAAAGGCTAAATTTTTCAGCATCCGGTAGAGAAGCTGAGAGATGCAGAAACAGCAAAGGCAGCCCGGTAAATAGACTCCTTTCTTGCTCTCCTCATCTGTTCTTTCCACTTTCCCTGCCTCACTTCATTGCAGGGCTTCATAGCGCCTCTAACACGCTCCAGCTGCCAGGAGTATCCTAAACAATCCGAGCAAGAAGTGTATCTGGGCTGCTGTGCTCCCCTCTCCCCGAGAGGATGCTCGTGGAAAGGCAGAGCTCCAGTGGCAGCTGGAGAGTGGAATCGCTCCGTATGGCACTCCCTGCCCCGGCACCCGGGCAGAGGATGGGGAGAAGGGACCCGTGCGAGGGATGGTGAGGATGGGATGAGAACGGCACAAAAGGCATCTGGGCGTGGGGACTCGCGTTTTTGGCCACGTTTGTCCACTCTTTGATGCAGCACAGTTGGAGTCAAGGATGTGATGACTCCAGGACATGCTGCCGGTGGATTGTTTTAGGCAAAGGTCACTGTCCCATGGAGATAAACAAGGGATTTCTGCTCCTCTTCACCACTGCTGCCTTTCATCACGTGTTGCTCAGGGGTTATGCTGTTGGAAGAGGTTGGGTTCTGCTCCTTGCTGCCCACAGCACAGCCATGTCAATTATTCATTTGACACATTCTTTGACGGCTGTTGCTCAACTCGCTGGGAAACCAGGTGAGAAGGCAGAAAGCAAAGGGGTTATTGTACAATTGAACTGCACCTCTTCAGGAGGACAGGCTTTAAAAGTGGCACTTTCCTTGAGAAAAGGCCAACAGGATTATTTTTTTCCAATGGCTTAATAAAAAAACAAATCAAAACCTCTGCATCTTTCATTAAATACTTACCAGTGGTAAACCCTAAGGTTTCCATTTCTTGGCTTAAAAGCTTTTGTTGGGGGATTGAACGTGGTCAGTGTTTGACCTCAAAATACTCTCCAGGTTTTGGACCACAAATGAACATTTCCCAGGTTTGCAGACACTGTGCAAAGCTTGTTTCACTTGCAGCCTTTCTAGTGAAAAGCTGTTTCATTAGGGAAGTGTCAGTTGTCTTTCCCTGTTATAACTAGAGACTGTTAGCCCTCATTTTAGCAGCCTGTGGAGCCACGGGAAGCAGCAGAGGTGCTGTGTAGTGTCTGTACCAAATGAACTCCATCGGGTTTGCTCGCTCTTTCTTCTTTTCTAAAACAAAGTAGAATCCCCACCACTGCTGCCTCCTCAAAGGGGAGGAGGACAGGGTTGCCAGGTGAGCAAAACTACAAAAATATTCTGTTCCTTGTTGGGCCTTTAATGAGGCATTTACAAGATCAAACAGGAAGAGGTGCCCTCCCACGGCCTTCTTAAAGCTGTAATTAATTGCAAAGTAAGTAGCATATAATTGCTTTCCCAAGAGCCCCCAAGAGAGCAGGGCGATACCTCCACAAAGGTGCTAGAGCAAGCACAAGTTAATTAACATTAAGAATTAAGTGGCTAATTGCATTGTTCTGGCGGCGCAGCTCCCCCTCCCAGCAGGGTGGCGTTCCCAGAGCGTTTCATCACAGCATCCCAATGCCTGCATGACCCAAGGGTCCCTCTTGCCAATGAGATCCTGCCGTGGCAGATGGGCTCAGCCTCTCGTGGACCATGCCTCTGCTGGATTTTGGGGGGCTGGCCCCAGCTCTTGGCCCATCCTGGTGTCCAGCACCCCCACAGCGGGCACAGCAGAGCAGCAACAGCAAAGAGGAGAGGGCACACCAGCCACGTCCCCACGCAATAACTCTTGTGTTTCTAGACTTGCCCAATTTCCTTGAAAGCCTTCACCTTTTCTGGAGGAATTCAATTACCCAGAGGAGTCAGGAGAGCCAGAGTATTAAGGGATTCAGCTGCCTGCTTTTAATACAATAAAAACATCTTCCATCTCCCCATTTTTGGGACAAGGAAAACTGCAGGCATGAGGACCCCAGTGAAGATCCCAGGGTCTGGGAGCATTACATGGATGTGGCTACACTGTTAGACTAATATGAGCTGTGGCAGGGCCTTCAGAGCATGGTTACACTGACCAGAGGAGCACTGTACCTGCAAGGGTGTCTCAGCACTCCTGGAAATCAGCTTCATAGCTGGGCAAGGAGATTTTGCCTTTCCATGCTGTTACATTTCTCTCTGGATAGCACCACCTCTCCCCTCCTCTCCAGGATGTACTTTTCCCTCTGGCCTTGCCAAGCCACATGTCATGAGCTTAATCAGCCATTTCCATTCCCCCAGAGTACAGCTGGGGCACAGGAGAGCAGGTTGGTCTCTCCAGCATGACAGGCAACACGTAGGATTGGAATTGCTTCTGTGTGGACATGGGAAGGGTGAGAAGGCCATCCTGCTGTGGGTGCCAGCAGACATTGCTGGTGCTGCCCTGTTCCAACCCTGTCACAGGCCCTGTGGTGGAGGTGCAGAAGGAAAAGAGCCAGGAAGGGACCGTGGCTGGGCTTCTCATCTGCAGTGAGGGAGCAGATGCTGGGAATGGTCTCCTCTCTTCCCAGCAGGGCATGCCTGAAACTGTCCTCCCATCTCCAGGTCAGTCTGTGCCTCTGTAGGTTGATACTGGGAGACCTGGAAAGGGTTTTTCTTCCCTACCTGCACTATGGGACCAGACCATGGTGGAAGAAGGTCAGTGAGCTAGTTAGTCTGCAGCTCTTTGCAGGGGGACCTGTGTGGATGTGGCCACCACGCTGGGGTCACTCTGTGCTGCAGGACTCGTGGGAACTCCCTGGCTCCAGGAGCGAGGTTTCACCTGCCCTGCACTGCCAGCTCCTCCCTGCCAAAGCAAACTGAACACCTGCAGATCTGCAGAGGATCAGCAGAGTCCTGAGCTGTGGAGCTGGGGGAGCTGTACTGGGGGGTGGTGAGAGCTTTGCTTTGCAGGTTTTTGTGGAATATGTTCAGTGAGAGGCAGTCTGGAAGTGGTGTGTCCTTTGGGAACGGACAAGAGCTGGCTGTGTTGGGGCACATTGCCAGGAGACCTGGGGGGACGCAGGGTGGGCTGGGATTAACTGTGGTCTTGGGCATATCAAAGAAGAGAGTATGATTTGGCGGAGGATATCATGCCTGCTTCCTCCTTCCCATGGAACAGCTCCATGTCCATAGTGGCATTTCTTGGTTTTTTAGATAAAATAGAAGCATGAGCTAGAAAATACCTGTGCAGGTGAGAAGCTCTTGGCTGGGAGCTGTTGAAAAGGAAATTCACTCTGGAGCCAAATACAAATGACAGCTCAAAGAGCTCAGCACTGCAGACTCACTTTCCACTGCTTGTTGTGTGTAAACACATGGAGAGACACCCTGCAGCTCCCTCCCAGTTTGTTTCATTCCATTCCTACTCAGGTCCCTTTGGAAGCAATAACACACGGAGCCCTGGTGCTTTCCACAGCATTCCCACTGCTGCAGGGACCCCCCGGGGGCCTGAGCACAGGGTTTCACACTGACAGTGCTGTGATTGCACAGCGTGGCTCACAACCCTCACAGCTCCACGGGGTCGTGAACTGTGAGGAGAAACTGTGAAGGATTTGTGCCTTTCCTCCCGGCTGGAAAAGGCTGAGGCAGCACCAGCTCCACAGGATCCCAGGAAACAGAGGCTGGATGGCTCCAAGACCCACTAAGAGATGTGGAGTTTTCTCAGTGTGTGCTTCTTCAAAAGCCCTCTCTAAAATAAGTGGAGATTCCTTGCTGGCCACTGGAAATCTTTTCATCCAAAGCTTGGAGACCTGGTAGCTCCAGGTCTGTGAGAACCACTGGGTTTATTTCATTGCAGATTTTGCCTGCCTGCCTGAGCTTATCCTGCCCTCTCTCTCTGCTCCTGCCCCTGCCAGCAGAAAGGAAGGTTTTTCCAGTATCATCCTCCTGAGCTGTTCAGTTCATCCTCCTCTGTCTTTGTTTGGACCTTCCCAGTGTGTCCCTTGCGTTTTGGTGCCTTCTGGGTCAGGGGACACCTCCCTCAGCTCACAGACTCAGTTCCTTGCTGTGCAGTCCTTAACCTCCCTTGCTGAGCTCTCTGTGGCTCTCTGTGACCAGCCAACCTGCAAGCACTGACCTGAAGCTCGGCTTGTCCTCTTGAGCTCTGTCCATACACAAAAACTACTCCAGCCCTCAAGGACTTCATGTTGACTCGCTCTGGAATGCTCTTCATGGCACTAGGCATGTTTTCGTGGTCTGAGCATTAACATCCATGAAGGCAAAGGTAGAAGCCTGGCTCTCCTCTGGTGCCAGGGAGGAGCAGCCACACTTCTCCCCTCGGGTACCAGAGGGGTGCTGCCATCTAAGCACAAACCCTTTGCAGTGCAGAGGCTTTACGAGCCTGTTTCTTAGATAACAGCACTTGCCTCAACCTCTCCCCTGGCTCGTCTTCCTCTGTTATGTTCCTGCTAATTCTGGGGATATTTCTTCATCTCCTGACAGTCCAAATGCAGCAGCAAAGGTAATAAACAGAACATTAGCTGTGCTTTGTTAGAGGGAACGAGGCTTCACTGATAAAAAGGCACCAGGGTTGACAAGAGGAGTTGCTCTCCCGGGCAACATCTTCACTGCGTACGGCTCTGAGTCATTTCCTCCTGCTCTGGAGCTGCACTGGCCTCCCTAACACCGGGTGAAACAGGGATGGGCCCATTCCCAGCTTGCTGTTGCTTCTTCTGGGGAAGAACAGAGCACTGCTGTGGCACAGGAGAAGGTGGATTTGGAGGAGGGAGAAGCAGGGGAGAAATTAGGTGCCCTGGGTTGCCATAAGAATAGCTGGGATGCCCAAGTTGGGCAGAGTTGGTCCTCAATATGCTCGAAGATTTGATGCCAGAGGCTCCATCAGTCAAGTCAAGAACTCAGCAGTGATTTGCCAAGAGGCCTCACCTTACTTTTCAATGAATGTCCCCAGGACAGTCTCCCAGGGGGCTTGTGGAATTCAATTCCTGCTGGATGGCTTTGAAAAGGGTCCTTTAGCCAGGTCCACAGAAAGGAACAGTCAGGTCTGTGCTGATCTGAGAGATCTCCCTGCACTGACAAACCCTCACCCACTCAGTGCCCTCGCCCTGGGGTGGGTACAATGGGGGCCTTGGGGGCAGTGGGGCATTAAAACTTAACTCAGTGACGGAAGAACAAAATCTTGACGCTCCTGTTTGAGTCTTGCTCAATGAACATGTGCCTGTCTGAGCTGTGGAGGCGGCACGGCTGGGTCGGATGGCAGTACCATTCTCCTCCTGTGCCCTCAGAGGCAGAAAGCAGTGAGTGGGTGTTGCAGAAAAATCACCTGCCCTCAGACTGAGACAAGTTCCTCCTGCCCTTCCTCTTCCTGAGCACTCTCTGAGCATCCTTCCTCCCTTGCTGTGTCCCAGCTGCATCCCACACGCCCCCAGGCAGTTAATGCTGCAATAAGGACCACACTGTGCATGAGGCAGGAGGGGAGAAGAGGCTGCTCCTTCCTTTGGCCTCTCCCATTGCTCCCTGTGCTTGGATGGATGGCAGATCTCTGCCCCAAGGAGCCTAATGGAGCAGAGCACTGGCAGTGCTGTTCAGGTAGCTGCCCGACATGGCATTACCCCACCAGCTAATTAAAGTGGGGCTGTCCCAAAGTGATGAGTTTGCAGGGAGGCTGTGAATCTGAAAGAGATTGATGTTGCATGGCTTATCAATTTTCAATCTCAACACAGCGAGATATTTATCAGGCTGCAGAGAGCAAACACTTGTAATATTTAAAGGGGGAGGACTTTAATGAAATCCATTGCAGATCACCAATTTCTGTTCCCCTGGGCTCATTCCTTTCCTTCTCTTTCAGTCATTTTTCTTTTTTTTCAGTCTTATTTTCCTTTTTTTTTTTTTTAAGCACACAATACTCAATGAAGGGAGAAAATTTTCATTTAAAATACCAGTTTCCTTCATCTCCCCCCTCCTCTTTCCCTTTGGAAAGGTTTGTGCATTTATTTGGATAAAAGGTTTTAAACAATAAAGAACTGTCTGCAGTAATTTGTGAGGATAATAGATTATCCTGGGAGGAGGCCTAGCTTGAAAAATTTCCTTCTGCAGAATTCAGTCCTTGTCATTTAGTTATTTTATTAGGAAGAAAAAAGAAGGAGGGCAAGAGAGTCAGAGAGAGAACACAATTGCTGGGCTGAGTTATTTGCTGGAGTAAATCCTCCCATTTTTATTGAGCAGCATCTGAATCTGGTCTTTTCATACACTTGCTCTCGGGTCAGGGCCACACAATCAGCACTGAGGGCTGCCAGGTAATTTCACCAAAGTCACCTCCGAGGGAAGTAGCATGATGGCTCCATCCTCGGGCAGTCACTTGGATACGGTCCTGGATGAAAAATACTCTGCAGTTTTCTCCAAGGAGGCCTAAAGAAGAAGTGCCTGGGCCCTGGGAGCAGCCCCTGGCTCGGGATCCTGGCACGGTCAAGCTGAAATTCATCGGGAGTTCCACGCTGGACTCGAGCACGGCATTTAAGAACCCAGCTGTGGATTACAGGTCTGTTCCTAAGTGCTCATTAGTACACCAGGAGGAGATGTTGTAATGAATTCCGGCTGGTTAAATCACTAATCAATAGCGAGAGGCTTTAGCTGAGTCTGCTCAGCCCCAGCTTAAAACCACCTTCAGCACCTTCCCCTGACACGTTCACAAACACACGCTGCTCCTGTCTGGGCCGTGAGTCTGGGACTGACTAATCACTTATAAACAACTTGGAGATGGATGGTTAATGAGAACTGCATGAATAATTGCTTTTTCATTTGCCTGCCTAACCAGAAAAAATGCAAAAATGAGATTTCTTTCTCGGAGCCGCCCAAAATAGAAAGTTTTCTGGTCTTTTTTTCTTGCCATAAAGGAGCTCGTGCCCGTGAGCCCTCTCCACCTTCACAAAGCCTTTGAGACGAAGTGGAAGAGTCGGTGTAATCCAAAATAAAACAGATTTCTGTTTGTTTTACACTCATTTGCCTCTCTTTCGAAAGCGTTTTAAAAATTAGGTGAGGCAAATGTAATCTCGGCGTAGTGTTTTGAATGGAAATGGTTTTATTTTCCCATTCTGGGAATAAAAGATCTCTTTGAAACCCGATGTGAAAATCTTCTGGCGCAGAGGCAAAAAAAAGCCTTTTCCATCATTTATTAAAGATGTCTGAAAGAATCCCAGATCAGTGCAGTCTTCAAACACTGCTGCCATTCCTCCTGCAGCTCTGTCACTGGAAAGATGAGAGGATTGAGGGGTGGGCTGACCCTGGCTGGGTGCCAGGTGCCCCCCAAAGCTGCTCTATCGCTGCCCTCCTCAGCTGGATGGGAGTGAAAACACAAGGAAAGCCTCATGGATCGAGAGAAGGATAAGCTGGAAGCTTCTGGCAGCTTCTCACAGGAGCCACCAGTGTAGCCCCCCATTGCCAAAACCTCTCCCAATGCAGATTGTGACCTGCGTGTGAAGACAGACCTCCAAGAATAACTAAATACCTGTGGACAATCTGACATTTCCACGGGCTTTCTGGATTTATTGGGTTGGCTGTTGGCTCCTCCCATAGACAGTTCCACCTCAGGAACTTGTCAAGCAGCGTGAGCTGAATGCAAATGGGATCTGGATCCAGTTTATTTGCACTTGCTCAAATATCTGTGAGGATGTTTTATTCTTTTTTAATGGTAAATTTGGGGTTGGCTTATAAAACCAATCCCTAATTGAGTGAAAGGAATCCAAGCAGCTCCAAATACCCTGAAACACACTGGTTTGCACCAAGCTATAAGCCTGCTTTGCATTAAATCAGGTTTTCTCTGTAAATGAGACCTTCGCTGTAATTGATGTGGAGCAGCTTATTCTGATTTCTTTGCCTCTTTGGTTCTGGTAATTTGCCTTCAGCAAAACACTGAGGGCACAAAACTGCAGAGGAAAGCAGGGGGTGCTCAGTGTGCTTAGTGGCACAAGCTTTTCCTCCCCCAGTCCCATCTGACCAGCTCCTCACCTGTGGCAGGAGGACCCTGGGGGAAGACTGAGCCCAGACCAGTATGGCCCATGCCCTCAGCTTCAGGGGCTGGTTCTCAGGGTGGGGACCTGGGGGGTCTCCAAGTGGGGTGTCCGATGACTTGAATGTCTGCAATCACTGTCCCTTCTTGGGGCAGCTGCAAATCGTACCTTATTAATGATTTAATACATCTTATGATGTAATCCTATGATTTTGTACATCTGGACAAACTCAGTCCCACCTTGCACATACTGGGACTGGGTTTGCACAGCTCCTTACTCACAGTATGGTGGCCCCGGGGTATCTCTTGGGCACGTTCCAGCCCTTGCTCTCCGTGGCCAAATTCACCTCACAGTGCTGAGTGCAGGGTGTGCAATCTGCACCCCCAGCCACATCTGGACACGGGCACATCTGGGTGGCCACAGCCCCTCTCGCTCTCCCACCATCCCAGGACACAGGCTGTGCATTCCCACGCTGACTGCACCCACTTCCCAAGAACCCTGGCAGCCACGGGAGAGAGATTAGGCATGGGAGCTGCTGGAGGTATTCCCTGGTGCTGGGATAAGAAGAAGAGCAAATACTGGAGACAGAATAATCCACTTGGTAAACATGAGCAAACATCCTCAGCAGGGATGCCCTGGAAAAGTTCCCATGACCAACCTGTCAGTGGGGCTTCTGTATCCAGGCTTGGGGTGATGGCTGTGGTTGTTATACCAGTGTGTGCCCCCCGGGTGATCCAGTGGGAGCAATCCATAATAATCCACAGGGGCAAATCCAGGGGGACAAACCTCCTGGAGGCAGCTCAGTAAGTGAGCCAGCACAGCAACCTCCACCACAGTTTAGTGAGCACAGCTGGTCTCTCAGAAGGAGTTCAGAGATAATTCCACCTCTGCATTGAAGACTTTCAATGACTGTTAATGAATTTAAATGATGGGGATTTTCTTTTCATGCTTCATTGCATATGCTCCTCACATTAAGATGCTAATTAAGAGTACATCAGCCCAAGCTGGGAACGTCGCGGACACTGAGCAAAGTGGAGCTGAGACAGTGACTTTGGGGCTCCTCAGTGGGACCTTTTATTGGAGTCTGATGAATTATTTGCTTCCAAGGGTCTGCTGGGTACAGGTCCCAGCGTGAGTTAAGATTTGCTGTGGGTTTCGTGTCTCCATGGCTTGTTTGATCCCACTGGGATATCTGAGGGCAGTGTGGGATGTTTGGGCAGCCTGGGCTGTCAGCACTAAGCACAGACCTGTGTGAGCAGGGCAGTCGTTCTGGGCTCCTGTGTAACCAAGAGAAGAGGGCTCTTCTCAGGGTACAGAGGACAAATATCTTAAGGGCTAATGAATACAAGCTCCCCACCACTGATCCAGGAAGTCCCTGAGCAAACTGTGCCCAGAAAACTGCTGGAGGTTGTGAGATATTCTGGATAATACCACAAGTTTGCACTTCTCTGGTGTTTTCCCAGGCAGCCACCTTTGGCTGGGCTTGTGGTGCTGTTACATTCTTTTTAGGTCATTTAAAGTAAGACCTTGCCTTGTTTTTCTGGGTTTTGTTTGCTTTTGCTTCCCAGGAGGCACCAGCCTGGTGCTAACACATTTCACTGTCAAGCATCCTGTTTGTAAGGAGGGTTTGGCACTGGGATGTCCTGATTTTCTGGGTGGGAAATCTCCCTGTTTAGTATACCAAATTCTGCCAGAATAACTCAACAGCAGTGGTTAAGAAATTCTTTCTAAAACCTGGACTGAGCTAAAGGCTGCAATTACTTCTTAAAGTCAAGGGGAGGGTGAGAGAGAAGTAAAGGTTTATAAATCATAAAACCTATTAATCTAATCCTAGAACAAACTTACAAATTCTAAAATGGATTTGTGGAGATGATGGGGAAAAAATATGGATTTTGCAAATCTTAACAATTACTCCTTCTTTAAGAGCTTCTTGCTTTCCAGAGCAGCTTTGTGTTTGGGACAGTTTAGTGAGAGATTGTTCCATCAGGCTGCCTGTGGCCCCTCATTATGAGAGGGATTGCAAATGCTAATTCTGGGGCTGAAACTGTGAGAGTCCTGGGAAGCTCTCTCAGCTGTGTGAGGAAATGAAGTGGTTTGCCTGAAAATGTGCAGGATTTTGGGCTTGGCTCTCATGGCCATTAGGAAAGGGCACTGGAAGGTCACAGGGGACCTGGGCTTATGGGAGGGTGGTGAGATGTGCACAGTGGCCAACCCAGCCCTGCACCCAGCTGAGCAGGGCAGGAGACATTTACTGAAGGATTTGGGGAAAGGAAATCAGGGAGTTGCTGGGAAAGGGATTGAAGACCTTTTGAAGGGTGGAGGGAGCAAACTAGGAGGTGGAGAAGCAAGGAGGTGCACAGCTGAGATCTCAGACTTGGTCCAAGGGATCCAGAAGGAAACACCACCCTCATCCAAAAACTAGAAGAGCAGGAAAAAAGGCTGTTCTGAGGAGCGAGGAGCTTGTTTTGAAGTGGAGACTCTTGGCTTATTAAGCTCAGCAAAACAGAAGTTGAGTGGGCACAGGATCACTCCCTCTGTGCATATCACAGTGAATGGCACCGTGGAGGGAGAACGATACAGACGCTTAAATATAAAATTGGCATGGGGGAAAACAGGCATAAATACATTTCAGATGGAAATTTCAGAAAGGGTCCTACTGACAGAGGAGGGAGGTGGTTGTCTTTGGCTGTGATGACCCACGAGAGAGATGCAGTATCAGTTCTGGCCTCCTGAGCAACATGTGGTACCGTGTGGTGCCAGAGACAGTGGATATGGATGGGAGGAAACACAGCACAGCAATATCAGCTGCTGCTGGGAGTTTGTTTATCTCGGTGGGGATGGAATAGCCAGGACCTGGTAGGTGGGGGAGATAAGGAGAGGCCGTGAGCACACGGTGTGTGTATGACAAATCAAAAGGGACGCGATAAATTAGGAAAGGGAAACGTTTATTTTCGAGCTTTTGAATGCGTGTCACACCCAGTTGGGAACAGAATTAATTCATTCACTGAACGCGCTCGCCGTGGCAGATGAAGTGGTGGCGCCAGATCCTGGGTGGCTGCTCTTCACTGGGGGAGGCTGGTGGCACAGAGGGGATGGAGCTGGCCCTGGGCAGGGGACAGCCTGGTCCTGACACGGGGGGAGAGCTCAGCCAGGAGATGCTCCTGGCCAAGCAGCCCCAAGAGGGGATTTTTTCTAAATCAAACACAAGTTTACACAAGGGTTTTTTTCGCCTTTGCTGCCCAACTGCTCGTGATTTGTCAGATATTTGGCTCCTGTGATGGCTGTAGCAGCTTCCACCTTTTCCCTCCCTCTTTTCAGTCTCGGACAGGCCATGCCATGTGCTGACTGCCTGTGCCTGGGGGTTTTTCCCTCCTCAAGGGAGGCTCTTCTCCTTGTGCCCACACAGCAAAGAGAACTGCTCTCCCAGGGCTTTGGGAACAACAGAGGTTGCCCCATCAAAGGGTGTGAGGAGCCCTGGCAGCCACCCAGGCTCGGAACAGGCCACATCCCTGCACACCCTGATCAGGAGGGCAGGATAAGCAGCAAACACCTGGCTTCAGTGTTTCAGTGTGCTCCCAGCACCGTAAGTCATGGTGGCTTCAGAGCACAGCCCGAAATCTGTGGTGCTCAGCCAGCTACCACACCTCCCTCCTGCAGCCCTGCTCCCAGCACAGGCAGGTCCCACATTCCCAGCCACGTCCATGTGCTGCTGCACTGCCCTCCCAGCACTGTGGTCATGGAGCAGTCCAAGCCCAGTAGTGGATACTGGCACCTTACTGGTTTTTGCAGCTTTCTGTTGGCGAGCGATGGGGATTTACTGGTGCACAGGTTGCCCTGGGGTGTGATGCCTATCGTGTTCATTTGGAGAGTAATGAATTGCACAACAGCTACAAGTTCATCTGACAGGAGCCAGTATCCCAGCCCTCTTGGCAGCTGGATTTGTGCCAGAGCACGAGCTGAAGCAGCCTGAGTGCCACCAACAGATCCTCTTCCACTGTCGGGACGTGACAGGCGCCCTCGTGTATCCTCCTGGATCGGGCAGGACGGTGGTGCCTCACCTGGGAGTGATGGCACCAGGCCAGGGCAGCACATGGAGAAGGGCCAGCTCTCTGTGGTGACACATGTGCTCCTGAGTCCACCCCCACAGCTGGGGACTTCCCTTGGAGCCCCCAGGCTCGGCCTTTTGTGCCCACCTGCGGGCACAGCCCGGGGATAGCGGGATGCTGAGGCAGCAGAGCTCCCAGCTGGCTGCAGACTCCCACTCCTGGATGGGTGACAGCTCGCTGGAGCCAAGCAGGGCAGCAGAGGGGCTGGAGCTGCACAATGCAGGGAAAAGAGCATTTTGGAGGGTTTGCAGCTTCCCCTTAGAAAGCCTCTTCTGGGTCAGAAGTTCACGCCTACAAAGGGTGGCCTGGTTTTTGCTGTACTTCTGGATTCCTCTCACACAGGAATGGCCGTGAATGGTGTTTTCTGTCATTCTTAACTGGCAAGGAGATTCTGCCTCATCCTGGAAGATAATGACCTGGGTTAAGTTACTCATGATTTCATCACCCCTTGGCCAGATGACAGCACTGCTGTCCCCCGTGCCCCGAGCCAGCCCCACACTGTGTCAGCGCTGAGCCTGACACTGCTCCTGCCCTTCAGGTGGCCAGATCCACACAGGACAGCCCCTCACCCCGGGTCCAAGAGCTGCATGGACCCATGAGGGGACAGTCCCTGTGCTGGGTGGGAGCTGGGCTTTGCAGGAAGGAAGAAAACGAGGGCTTTGTGCCACTTAGAGCAGTAGAGAGGTTTTGGTTGTGTCCGCACTGGGGTTTGAAGCTGATCTTGTGTTTTCCCATAAGGAGAGTCCAGGATCTACATGTGGGTACAAAAAGCCTTTTACCTCTGTCCATAGGTCTCGTAGGGAGAGCACCATCCCCAAGCCACTGCAGCCACACAGGTATCTCCAAAATCTTCACCTCCCATCTTCCTGCCAGGGCTCCTTTGGGAATCTCCTTGCTTTGCCCCTGGACAGTCATCACTTCCAGCAGGCAGCGAAGTGGGAGCAGAGAGCAGGGGACTGAGCACTCCTGCTCAGCACCACTTGCTTATTCATTGCTGCTTCTCCCTCAGCTCCGCAGCACATTTCATCTCTCAGGCAGGGGAGTCTTTCCACACTGCAGCCTTGAGATGATCCTCAGCCACGACGGGAATCAGCCACCGCTGCTGTTTTGGTCCCAGCTCTGAATGTGTGCTCGGAGAGAAGGAAAATGTGTGATCTAAGATGAGAAAGGGGCTGTGATTCTTCCACTCTTCCTTTGCTGCTCTCTAGACAATGTATAAGGGAAAGCCAATTTGTGCAGAAGAAGCAGGAGCAAGGAGTTTCGGGAACAAAACAAACGGAAGAAAATAAGGCTATTGAAGAAGTGTCAAGTTGGGAAGACTGGGAAGACAGGGCAGAGCTGTTTGTTAATACACAGAGCTGGAGACTGCAGAAAGGAGACAGGGCCAGCTGGAACATCAGTCCAGGATCTCTGTGTTTTAATCCTTTGGGTGCAAGATGTTTACTGAGCGAGGGCAGGGAAGTGTGCATGGGATATGATAACAGCTGGGAGCAGAGGGGATTTCTCCTGCTCACAGGGTACAGTCAGTGTGCTGTGGGTGGGACGTGCACCTTCCTGGGCCCTGAAGGAAACCACCTTCTGCCAACAGACAGCAAAGTGCTGCCTTGAAGACTTCTGCTCTGCTCAGGTCCCTGCTGCCGCCACAAGAGAGGTCGTCACATTTTGGGGGAGGAAGGTGGAGCCACACTTCCTTTTGTCCTCCATTTGGGCTGTGGCCCAGGAGCAAGGCACCACACACAGGGATGGATCCCTGCAGCGGAGGGGGCAGGAGGCACCCCTGGAGTGACTGACACCCGGCCGTGCCTCATTGAGTAGACATTGATCAGCTGTCTCTGCCCCCGGGAATGACAGTGGAGTCGATGCTAATCAGCCCGTTTGTTTCCAGAGCTGGATCCCTGTGCGTGTGAGGGGATGCCAACGAGGCTCATTTGGGATGAGAGATGGTGCATTAATTCAGTCAGTGAATTCCCTTGCACTCCTTGGACATCCCTGCAGCATCCCCCGGGTCATGGCACAGGGAGACTTCCCTGTCCCCAGTTTGCTTCATAAGAGGAGGCCGTGAGGGCCTGGAAAGAGGACACTGAGATGAACGTCCAGACTTTGCCTTCTGTCCCTGTCTGGAGCCCAGATTTGGTGCCTTATCTCCAACCAGTGTTTCCTGATCACCAGCCCTCTCTGGAGGAATACAAACAAAATCTGTGCACCATGTGCTTTGGCCACAATGATTTTCACTTAGTGCTTCTGTTTCTTTTTCTCCACCCACAATTTGATTCATACCCTTGCAGAGGAAGCATCCCTTCTTCCTCTGACCCCACAGGGACAATGGCTGGTCCACTCTGAGACTCTGGGGTAATCTTCCTTGGGTAAGTTTTTCCTTTATACTGCTCACACAGTCCCTGGCCCAAAGAGCTGTCGCTCTCCTCAGCTCGCTGCAATGGGTTTCCATTATCAGCAGCTTCTATCCGCAAAGCAATTGATAATAACAAATAATTAAAAATGCATTTCTGTTTCAGCAGCCTCCGGGTGCTCTCTGTAGCAGAAACAAGAGCTTGTCAGTGTGAAGGCCCATAGGAAAATGTGTTTTTCTCAGCTGTGAAGTGTTGCTCCTGTAGCTTTTTTTATTCTATTCTGTGTCCATCCTCCGTGCTGCTGTTCCTCAGGTCAGAGGCTGTATCTTGTCTGGTTCTGCACTGTGGGGTGCCAAATGCAGGCAGTTTGTTGTTATTTTTCCATGCTGTTTGCTTGCTTGCTTCATTCTGGAGCTGAAATGACATGCGGAGTGGATTGAAAAGCTCCGTTGCTGCTCTTAAATAATTCCCTGTGTCGATCGTCTTGTTCTGGAATGTGAGTGGGGTTTCCTGATTTAGTTAAATCCACTTCCAATTCTAAGCTGCTCCTTTGTCTGGAGTCAGAGTGTTTGTGAGGGGAGGTATCACAGGAACACTCACATGGACAGCTGGCCTGTGGAGCTCCATCCCAAAATCCCCTCCATCCCAAAATCCCAGGCTCCATCCCTGCAGTATTTATGGGCTTCACAGCCCAGAGCTAACTGGCAGAGCTGGCAGGGGCATGTAGGGAGCAGCAACCACAACAACTCAGAGGAAACCAATCCCAGTGTCTCTCCTCCTCCCACCCTCCAGCATTTCTGGGGCAGTTTAGGGCATTTATTTATTAGCTTTTAGAATAAAATAGTGCAGTCATTTGCAGAGGTGGATGTGCTGTGCAGTGGGTGAGAACACCTCCCACAGTGTCTCCCCATACAAGACAGACACTGCGGAGCTAAACATGGATCCACCACCCTCCAGGGTGTTCCTACATTCCCCCTGTGTCCCATTTGCCACCGTGCTGCCAGGGATGTCACAGCTGGCCATGCCACAAGCACATGGTGACCATGGGGCTCCAACCCCTCCCTCCACAGACGAGTCCCCGAAGAGACAGGTTCCCCCAAAAGGCCGTGGGGAGAGCGTGGCCGTGTCTCCCCCACCAGCCCAGCATCCATTCCCTGTCTGCAGGATGCACGAAGCCACTGGGTGTCAGTAGCATCCCACTTCCCGGCCGCTCGTGGCCGTGGATTCAGGAGGAATCTCCTCCACGGAGAGCAGAGCTCTCTCTCTGGAGGGCAGATCACGCCACACACTCGCTCGGGAGAGGCACGGAGGTGGAACCAGCCCCATCTCTGGAGCTGCTGGTTGTTGGACGGGCTTTCCCAGCCCGTGGAGCTCCACGGAGCGATGGTACCACCCCAGGAGCTGCAGCAATAGCTGAGCAGCGGGGCAGCCTGTGCAGCCTTGGCTCCTTGTCAACTCCTGCCTGCTTTGGCTGAGGTGGCTGCTTTCCACAAGCGCTCCCAGCACACGGCATTTTCTCCCAGCCATCTCTTTCCTCCTGGCTCGGCTCCAAACCTGTCCTGCACTGTCTGTGTCACCCCTTCCACCCCCCATTGCCCTTCTCACCCATTGCCCAGCCTGAAGGAAGCTCGTGATCCCATGAGGTGCTGCTGGCTGGTGATCTGCAGATCATGTGGGGTTTCTTCCTAGCCTAAACCAAAGCTTTTTTCAGGGATGTGTCACCTGTGGGGTGACATTTCTGGCTCAAACCAGAAGGAACAAAATGTCCTGTGCCCCAGGACAGCCAGAGGATCCATAATCCTGACCCCATGGAGTCCTGGCTGTAGCTGCTGGTCCATCCTCGCTCACAGCCTGGATCTGACCCACTGCCCACATAACGTGTGAAGACCTGACTAAACAGCTCCCCTGTGTTGCAGGTAGTCCTCCAGCTCCTCCTGGTGATGTTCCATCTCTGGGATCATTGTTCCAGGCTGTTAATAATTCACCTTCCCTCAGCTGAAGAGTTTCTCCAGGCCAGCCAGTCTGTCTTTCATCAGCAAGATCAGATCTGCTCATTCATGCTTTCCCTGTCCAACCCCACAGCCCTGTGAATCTCATGTACTGCTGCATCCACCAGGCTGTCCAGGGGTGAGACATCTCTCTTCTGAGTGCACAAAAGGCCTGAGGACTCCTCAGTACTCAAAAAAAAAAGGGAGAAATGTCCAAAGTTTCCAAAATGATGCTGGCATGGGACATCTGCCTGCTCCTGGACAGCTGCCTGGGCACAGGTTCTGAGCCCATTTAGTTTATTGGCTCACCTGGTCATGGGTAGTGGGATTTCCCTAAGACCGTTCCCTGAGTTGCATTTTCTTCACCAGACCTGGACAGGGTGTATCTTGCCCAAAGTCATCCAGGGAAGTGGAGTTCATACCTAGGCCCCCACCCACGTGCAGAGAGTGAGGACCCCCCATCTCCTCCTCCTCTAAGCAGGTCCCTGGTTTTCCCCAAGCACCTGGGGATGGAAATGCCCATTTCTGCATCCCGCTGCCTCCCAGCCATCGCTCTGTAATGCAGTTTCCAGGGCCATTATTGCTTGGCTGCTGACACTGCCCGGGCACTCAGCTTTTGGGGAGTTAATGGTGTAATCGGAGCTGTGGTGTGAGGCCATGAGGGAGACAAGCTCCATCAATCCTTTTCCATGTACACAAGCCCTTGATTAAAGGGTGCAGGGTTAACTCGCTCCTGCTCCCTGTGCAGAGGCAGGAGGAGGGGAAAGGTGAGCAGAAGGGAACCAGCTAAAAGCCCTGTTTGGAGACGCCAGCAGGGCTGTCGGCAGTCAGGCCTGACATGTAGCTGTTTTCCTCCATCCCACTCACCTTCCAAAACCTCTTCACTGAACGAGAGCTGTTTGTGCCTCTCTGTGGCGGAGGAAAGGAGCTTTGTGAGAAGTCAGGGTAGCAGCAGCAGAAGAAGAGGCTGACTTGCCTCTCACAGCTCCCTCTCCCTGCTCCTCCTCTCCCCCTGCATGGCTTGGGACCCTTCAGCTTATCCCTCCTGCACGGGGTCCATGCCAGCCCCTCTGTGCTGGATTACCTTCCCCTGGGAGGGAAGTGGCCCCCCTGCAACCCAACGTGGGATGGAGGAAAGGCAGAGGTGTCTAGTTTGTGAGGGGACACTGCTGATGTGTCACCCTGTGTGGGACAGGGAGAGGTTAAGCCAGGGCAGCTCCAGGGTGCTGCTGAGTCCTGGGCATGCACTGAAACATCCCAAGCTCCAGTCCCATCCTTGTCCTCCCTGTGTGCAGTAGCAAAGCCTGGGCCAGGGGATCAGGCCCAGCATGTGCCCTGCAAAGCCCAGGCTCAGCTCCAGCCCGTGGGACATCGTAAGCAGCAGGGTGACCTGCTGGTCACGGCTGGTCCCAGAGTGCAGAGCAGAGCTCCGTCTTACTTGACACCAGGTAGCAAACGAGGCTTCCCCTGCACAGATGAGGAGTGATTTGGCTTCACTTAGACTTGATTGATAAGTGTCTTGTGCAGTTATCAGCAAGGAGATCTGTCACTGCCCGGGTTTCCCAGCTGCAGGGGTTGGGTTAGGATGGACATGCTGAGCCACAGCTCCAGCCAGGGTGGGGACAGGGTGGGGGCTGCGGGGTCAGAGCTGGGCTGGGTGCTGACAGCCCTGGCTGTCTTCACACCTTCCTGCCCCCATCCCTCCTCATCCAGGGATGAGCAGGGCTTTTTCCTGATGCTCCTTCTCCAGGCAAACCCAGGATTGCTTTCAGCCTGGCACATGCAATGCATTGGCCTACTGGGAGTGCCCATCCCTGCCCATCCCTGCCTGTGCCTTTCTGGCTGCCAGGTCCATGGGGAGGAAGGGAGTGCGAGAGGAGAAAGAAAGAGCACAGTGTCCCAGGACAGAGAAAACCTTTTGCTCATTCTCCTCAGATACTTTCTCTTTCCTGAGGAAATACTTCTGCACAAGTATTTTCAAACTTGGACTCAGTTGGCAGCAGGGAAGTGGTTTTAAATTCAGACAGGACCGAAACACTCAGTTATGGCCAAGGGCTCATTGATCCTGTGGCCTGGAGGCACTTTGATGGGGAGGGTGCTGAGGCCACACAGTATCAGTTCCTGTGCTGAGCCTGGGAGTGATGCTTAGTTCAGAGATACAGAGCTGTGGTTTGATGCCACCCATCCCACACCAGCCCGGTGGAGAACACGGCAGGGAGCAAACTGTGGCTGAAAGAAAAAGCTCCCTGCATCTCTCAGCTCCTTATTTTTGTGCTTTGTACTTCCTTTTCTTTGTTTCCTTCACTTAAGCAGCTTCAACAACCAGAATTTTTAACTCTTGGTGGGCTTCTTTTTTCCTTTTCTTCCTTCTGGCCAATAATATTTCAAACTTTATAGTTTTTCTGGAAATAACTGTTTATTTTTCTCTACTGTTGCTGTCTGCTTTCATCTCTCTTCTGTTCGAGTCAGTAGTCTCCCTTCTTGCGAATCTGTTTTCCCCTGAGACATTCCTGATTTTTATCCCCTTTTCCATACCGTCTTCTGAAATGTCAATAGTTTTTCAGCCTTTCTTTCCTCATTCCCAGCCTTTTCCATTTATTTTTCCTTGCCTCCTCTCTCTTAAGCCTCCACCACATCACCACAAAGCCTTGTGCAAAGCAGCTCTCCAGCCTGGGGAAGAGCAGGGAGCATCTGATGGAGGGCAGAGCCTGGAGCAACCTCCTTTGCTTTGCCTTTACAGCTTTCTGCAGATAGCCCTGTGACAGCATCCCACAAACCCTGCAGCCCTGCATGAGCCCCAGGGTCCTGTGGTGTGTTTCCCAGTGAGCAAACACACAGAAGGGTTTGTATTTGATGCTCAGGGCTGGAGTTGTGTGCAGTTCCTGCAAAATCTAAAGCACATCCTTGGTGTTCCTGTGTCTCCATGTCCCAGCCTGTCCCTGTCAGTGAGCTGCAGATGGTTTCTCCTGATGTGTGTGCCAAGGTGCTACAAGGGTACGCAGGACTCCAGATGCTCTGGAAGATGCTCTTGAGCCCCTGTTCCAGGCTCACTGTCTCCAGAGCCAGTGAGACTGGTGGAGATGATGACCCTGGTGCCCCCATGGGCCTTTCAGGTACAACCCGGGTGTGTCTGAGGGTGCAGGCTCTGCTGTGGAGCTCTGCTGGTGCCTGTGTTGGGAGAAGCAGGTCATTGCCCACACAGGAGAGCTCTCCCTGGTGTGTGGGAATGTGCTCCCAGCCCTGCGTGTCCCAGGATGACATTTTGAACAGGCTGCTCCGTGTTCTTCTCTCTCCTGCGCCTCTCCCCAGGCTCTGCTCTCTCTGACCTGGCCTTGGTGTCCCTCTCCCCTCCCAGGGCTCCCACTGTCGCTCAGAGCCCACCCACCCATGAATCACCAGTTGGACCTCTGGGTGAGGCACTGCCTGGCATTACCCCCACCTTTACCTTGGCACAGGCATGAGTCTGGGACCAAGGGAGGTTCCAGCCACCCCACATCCCATGAGGGTGGCTGAGCCAACAGCAGGTGCAATGGTGTCCCCTGGGATGGAGGGACACAGTCACCCAGCAGCTCACAAGGGCTCTCAAGGAGGATGTGCTCATTGCCCTCTGGATCTAAACTCTCTGGGCGGTGGAGCCACCCACTTGAGCTCTTCTAAGTGTTTGCTTTGCCTCTTTCTTTTCCCTCCTCTGATTTTTATTTGTGAACCTCGTTTCGGAGATTAACCTCAGGGCCGGCGCGCCTCCTAAGAAAGATGCTCTCACTTCATTAAGAGATAATGGGAGCTGTCAGAGATTTGAAGGATTGCACTCGTGATGGGAGCAGGAGGGGGAAGAAATATATTCACAGCAAAGTTACATTTTCATGTAAATTGTTTAAAGATTTAAATGGTTTCTATTAGGAAGGGTCACTGGGGCTGTGCACAGGGCTAAATTAGTCCTTCTGTGCAGGACTGTAATATTGTCTATAACTGAAAAGGAATAAAGAAAGCTGTTAATTTTTTCCCCGCTCTCTCATTTCACCTCACGCTTTCCCCCTCTGCCTCTCCAGCAGCCTTTCCCTGCCTTTCTTTCATTCTTGGGCCTTTCTGCTGCTCTGTTCTCACCTGCAGCCTGTCCTCGGCAGGTCTGAGGTGGCCTGGCCATGCCCAGCGCCGAGTCCTGCCCAGCCAGCCCCAGCCTGCAGTGCCTGCAGTGCTGGTGTTGTCCCCACACACCTCTGTCACTGATGCAAATCTGCTGCTTTGGGTTTCCAGGCACACAGAGCCCCCACAGGGAGCGAGAGACCCGGGTGATCAGTTAATTTGTTAATGACTATCCCAAGTGGGTTGTTGGTTTGCCTGCTGACATGTTAGGTGGAGTCACTGCTCCGTTTCTTTGCTCCAGGCTGGTTGGTAATTCATCCACAAACACATCTTCATATAAATAATCACAAGACAGTAATTTGCTCCGGTATTCACAGATGAACATGTTTTTGCACACACCATCGCCTGTCTAAATGTGATGGCACCTGTGGGGATAGGGCTCCCCTCCCCGTTTGGATCCCAGCCCTGCTCAGGATCCAGCCTGTTTACAGGCAGAGGCTGCTGAATGGAGAGGTGGTGATTTTCCTGCCCCTGGGAGTGCTGGTTCCTCAGACACTTGTGAGAGAAGGCACCTTCAGATTTCTCCCTCATGTGTTTGCAGGTGGGACCACCCTTCAAGGAGCATTTAGAGGCAAATCCACAGTCCCAGGGTTGGGATGTGGCAGCAAAGGTTGGCACAAGCGCCCCAGTCTTGCAGCTTGGTGGCTTTCTGCAGGAGCACAGGGGCCTCTCTGTTCATGGCCTCGTGTGTGTGCACTGGGACATCGGTGGAATGGTTAAACCACCGGTGCCCTGCTGTATTCCCATCGCTGCCAAAGGCCACAGGAATAAAACAGCTTTAGAGCAATCGGTGGTTTGAATTCACAAGGAGCTGGCCAGACTTTCCCCCGGGGAGGGCAGGAGCAGAGCACAGGGAGAGGTGTGTGCCCGTGTCCTACACCGGCCCCTGGAGGATGTCCTGATCCCTGTGCCGTGCTGCAAAGCCTCCTAAACTCCAAAGCACGTCGCTTTTTTCAGCAGAGTTCAGCCCCCTGGCTCATCCCTCACATGCAGAACAGCAGAGATCAAATTCAGCTCTCAGCTCGGGAGGCTCAACTCCAATTATTGGAGGTGAGGCACTGATTGCTCTTCACACACATGCATAAGGCACCTGGAGAGACCTTGGGGATGGGAGGCATTTGGGGAATAGCAGGAGGCAGAGGGGTTTGCATGCTGATGACTGGAAAATGAGGAAAAGCAGGGGAAAAGATGAAGACCTGCATGAGAAGAACAGAGGCTAAAAAGCTGTGACTGGGAGGATGAAACTATCTTTGTGCTGGGTTCTGAAGGATTTTGGCAGAAGCAACGCTAGGCAAGCCAGCTGGTAGAGTTTGGATGTTGGGAAAGAGATGCCTTTTCTTTTCCAGTTTGCAAGATCTCAGCAACAGGCCTGCCTTTCAGGAAGAGAAAGTCTAGAATCCAGAGCAGATTTCAAGGCAGTTGGTGGAGCACAGAGGGAGGCACATCCCCAAATATCCACACCAACATGACAGCATTCCCTTAGAAAAAGACTTTTTGCAACTGGCTGTTTGAGGGTAGAGAGTTTGTGTGTTCCTCAGGATCTCCTGGTCACCAACCTGAGTTCCCCACAATGACACACAACAGCTACACCCTCCCCTCCCTGAACAGATCTATCTTCTTGCTCAGTTCCTCATCCCTTGCTCCTCTGAACTGGAGTGTGTCCCACAGATTTGCTCTTTCCATGCTGAAGGATCCTCTAATTCCCGTTGAAGCATTTCCTTGGGCTTTTTATCTCCATCTCTACAAATAGCAACCTGAAGTGACTCTTTTCCCTGTCTCCCCAAATGTTCCTCTCTCACCTCTTTGTTCAGGCCGCAGCTCCATCCCCTCCCTTTGCAGTCCACCTTTTGCCAAACTCTTGCAAGTCCACAAGGAAGGACCTTCATCCCACCCATTCTCCCCCCTGTCCATTGACCATGGTTGACTGGAGTTGGAACAGGACTCCAAGCAAGGCCTCCTGGAGTCTTTGTGCAACAACAGAAGCTGTCAGCTTTCTCTGAAGGGAGAATCTCCCCTGACACCTTCTGCTATCGAATTTGCCTTTTTCAGAGCCACATTACATCAGACATTTATCATCAGCCCATGAGAGGCAAGCTCATCTCTGCCTCTCCCTCCCTCCCTTGTTCCCAATGTATGAGCTCCCAGCTTAGAGCAGAAGCTCCTTTTGCAGGACATTTCATGCAATTGCTGTTCCTCAAGGTCACCTAATTTCTCCCACAGGAGAAATAGATTCCTTTCAGCTTTGGGGAATCAGCAATCTTCCTAAATCCAATATGTCTCTCTGTGCCAAATCCATCAATGGAAATGCCAGAGAGATGAGTCCCTTGGCCATTGTTTGAGGAACTCCTCTCATACTCGTCGAATCCATCTCCTGCAGAGCCGGGCTGATGCCCACATGGATTAGATGTACCAGGCTTTTCATGCCTGAAAAAACTGGTCCCTTTTCAAAGAAGGTGCCAGTTAATGTCCCTAGATTTGGACTGATGTCCTCGCAGGCCAGTGCAAGGTCTACCAGAGAAATCTCATTTCCATCACAGGAGCACCAGCCCTGAGTGCCTCCCACCAGCTCTCTGAAGGTGGTTTTGCTCCTGAGCTTCTCATGGGAAGGAAATTTTGGCTGTTTTTTCAGGCTCTCTCTGATCTTCAGCTGGTTATTGGGATCCTGTTTGCAGGGTGTGGGTTGTGGCCAGTGGGTGATGTGTTTGCCCAGCCAACACGACCTGACCTGTTCCTCCATGAAAGCTCGTTGCACTGGGCTCTGTTCTCTGCTCACCTCCGGAATGGGCTGGAATTGGAAGTGAACTCCTGAGGTCAGAGTCAAGGCTCTTTAGCTGTCACGATCGCTCCTGCCCCATTTCCTTGAGCGTGGGTGCTGTGTTTGGTAAACTCCAGGCATATGGTCCCACTCCCAGTTTGTTCGAGGCAGGAAAATTCCTTGTTGCCATGTTGGTAATTTCAGATTTCAATTCGTCGCAAATGGCCTCAGCCACTGACCTGTTTTAATATCGCCTTCCAGTTAATTTAAATGGCATCAACTTCTGATCACTGGCCCCATGTTTATTTTCTAGGTCAACCTCTTCTGTAATGTCTTCACATTCACTGAAGTACTACTAAAATAGCCTTGTGTCATCCTGGATCAGTAACCATTTGGAGACAAAGTCTGTTTATTATCATGCTCAGGAATAAGTGGTGCCTGCAATAAGCAACATTTGCTCTGCAATCTGTGCCTCAAAAATCAAAGCCTCCATGATGACTCAGTCCCTTTCTGACTGGGGAGGTCTAAACTCAGCCTCCAGCACGACCTACAAACTACTTGGAGAGTTCTTCCCCAAACAACTTTTATTTTTATCAGCATAACCCATTCTTGTCCTTAGGTCTGTCCTCGATAATCTGATTCCTCTCCCTGTGAGTGAGGTAGTTATGGTGATTAGGTGGTATCTCTATGTCCCTCTGTTTCCCACAGTGCTCCTCTGAGATTTGCCACCCTTCGTGTCAGCACTTAACACCCAAACTTAACCAGGGGGAATTTATTCTCTGGCAGTGGTTCTCCTCCCTTGAGCAGCTCAGCATCCTCAAACCTTTCTCATGGCATCAGCCCTCGATGAGCCTGTTGGATTGCAACCTTTCATGTGCTCAGCACTGCAAGGGCAACCTCTGACCATCACTCAGGCCTCTCTTTGAACACCCTACAGCCTGGTGCTCGTACCTGCAATCAGTTCCTGTGGGATTCTGTCACAGCTGCCATCCCAAGGTAAAGGACAATCGAGAGCTTTTAACTTAAACTCTTCATTTTCCTTATTTCTTTTTTTTATTTCTCCCAGGCAGACCCCACAGCGTTCTGCTCTTTGGTCCCAATAATCAGCAGACTCTTAATTTCTCCCTAACAATTCCCCCCTCACAGATAACCTGCCTGTTCTGGTTTTTTCCCCCATCTGGTCTTCCTCCTGGTTTCCTTAAAGTCCTCTGAGTAACATCCTATCCGACCTGGGGCTTCAAACCATTGCACTCTCCACTGTCTTTCACTCTCTTCTGCTGAGACTGATTTCACATTCCCGTTCAGAAGATCCTCTCAGGCTGGACTGGGATCTTCCAGATGTAAATGGTCTCTTTCAGGAACACATCTAAGAATAATACATATGCCAACCCCCCGGAATCCTGTTTATTACCACTTTTTTGTGGGGCATTTCTTCTACTTGTCACTATTTTTTCAGTCTCTAGACCTCAGCAGTGAAAAATCTCCCAAATTCCCTCCCAGGCACTTTCACGTGAGATCTCTTATTTGCTTTCTTCTCCCTTTCACATGTTTTGTTTCCCCACAGAGCGTTTGGTACTTGCTCTGTCACAGCCAGTACTCGGTGCTTTATTCAACACCTTTTTCTCCGGCTCAGCAGCTGGAGGGGATGCTCCGTGAAGGGGCTGGGGGTGCCAGCCCAGGAGGTGTTGCTGGGTTTCAGGATGCAGAGAAGGAAGTTTTCCTTTATTTCCAGCATGCTGGAAAGATTGGGTGAAAGGGATGGGGTTGGATGGCCAGTGTCTGTGACTGGCACCCCAAAGAGCGGAAGGAATACCCCAGGTGGACAACACCACACCTTTCCCTCCTCCCACCTCCCCGGCCCGCGGCTGTCAGTGACTCTGAGCCCACAGCACGTCTCCACTGACCCCCTGGTAGTGTAAGGACACCGTTAATGCTGTATTTTTTTCAGACAGTATCTCAGAGTCAGTTCATGCCTTGCTGCAGGTGGAGCAGCCGGCTGCCTGTGCGACCCTCCAGCCTTTCATGTTGTCCCTCGGTGCTTTGGCATCAGGCAGCTCCTGCAGCTCCTCCACGGCCTCTCCACACAGCTGGCGGAACACCGGCAGCCTTTTCCTGGAGTCAGGGGAGCGTCTCAAATCCGTGGCTTCCTTCTCCACCCGCATGGAGAAGGTGACAAAGGTGGGGAGGTGCTGAGGAAGAGAGGAAGAGCAGTCTTCATCCGTGCTGAGGTAGTGCTGTGCTGTGGGGTGGCAGGACGTAGATCTTTGGTGGGCATTGCTGGTGGCTGCACCGTCCAGGGCGCGCAGCGCAGGGATGTTCCTGCAGCTTTTGAGGAAGATGTATCTGATGTCCCTGGAGGTGTGGTAGGGTGTGCATTCCGGTGATGAGGAGAGGCTCCTGGCTTCGCATTGGGAAGCTGGTGCCGACATTGTTGCTGGCCTTGCGTGGGGAGAAATCACACAGTTAGCAAGGGGGTAGGTGATAGAGCTGGTCAGGAATTCTGAAAAAAACCACAGAACACCCTCCCCCCCCCAAAAATATCAAATTTCCAGAATCCTCTCTCGCCCTCCCTTCTCTAACCTGACCAACTTTGACAAGTTACCTCAAGAAAAATGACACAACTCCATCATAGACTTTTGCATCCAAATCAGTGGATATCCACCACAATGAAGGCTTTGCTGTGTTTGTCACAGAGAAGAGGCTTGAAGCCCAAGCTCCAGTTCAGAGATGGCTGGAGCCACCAGCAGCCTGGCTGTGGGAGTGTGTTGTCAGAGACAGACATCGTCTCCATCATTCTTGGAGCTCTTCACAGGCATGAATAAGTGGATTTAGGATCTGAAACTGCATCTGTGAGGAAAAGCTGACCCTGTGCACTCTCAGAGAGCCTTCTGTGTTTTTCCATCGTGACCCACTGAATATTTAAGCTCTTTCCCATGTTTTTGTACACTGCTGTGCAAAATGCAGATTCTTGGAGGGGGGCAAAAGCCCAACCTTCTCTATGCTTTGATACCTGGCTGGAACCTACAGAGTTGACAAAGAGAGAAGGCGACCAACCCTGGTCATGGATAATTCATCTCATGCATAACTCATGCTCACATATTTCATGGATAATTTAGGATAAGGGCTTGCAAGATCAGGATCTCACATGGAAGTGAAGGGTCTCTCATGAACAAAGCTGATGGCAAACTCTAGCTGTGGGATGAAGAGTTTCCAAATGTGGCAACATGCCCATGGCTGGGAGAGCAGAAAGGCTGTGGTTCCTTGAATGTTGGCATCTTCTAGCCTGGCCAGACTCAAAATATGTTTGGCACAGTGTCCTGTTTCTGAGAATGGCCAAAATCTGGCCTGTCAAAGGAGATACAAGCACAGCAAGTCCACTGGGTAGGACCAGGAGGTCTTAATATCCTGGGGCTTGTCCAGAAGTCCAGAAAAAGCACCTTCCTCTGCAGTCCAAGTGTTTGACTATCTCTATGAGCAGGATGCAATTAGGCATTTTTGTCCTTATTCATCATTAGTACTCTTTTCCTCTCTCCCAAACACAAACCAGAAGGGGGTGGTTGATATTTTACCCCAGAATCTCACGCAGTGAAGGAAGAAATCTGTGCTCTCAGACTTGGGCCATGCTGTGGAAACCTGTGTGATCCACTGCTGAGGGAGGCACACAGCACCCAAGTGGAGTCCAGCTCCTTGGCTTCAGAGGAGGTGGGATCTTAAAGCTCAACTCACAGGCATCAAACATTTAAAGAGCCCAGTCGAAGGCTGAATTATTAAAATCACCCTACGTGAGATGTTTCTCTCCAAGAAGATGAGCACTCTCCTTCGCTGGTTCATTGTCTCTGCGGGGTGTCAGAAATACTAAGGCTCATTCTGCCTTTCCCATCCCCCTTGAGATACTTGGAACAAGTGAAGCACTCCCAGCTGCCAAGAAACATTGAATATTTATGAATCCCCTTAATCACAGAGGCAGGGACCATTCCAACCAGCCTAGTTTGGCAATGTTTTGGCCTTGCCTCCTAGAGAGGATCACAACTTGCTCCCAGAAATCTTTTTCAGCACCCTGGAGCTGATCAACAGTGTGTCCAGTCCAGGTGGCAAACCCTGGGAGCAGCTTAAGGGATGGAGATACTTCGTACCTGCTCCTGCACTGCCTTTTGGGGTAAGAAATACAAACTCATTTGCCTTGGGATGTGCCTCCACAGCTTCAGCCATGCAAGCAGAGAAGCAGCAAGGCCTGGGGAAAGTGTCCTGCCTTTCTTACTGTTTTCTCACCATTGTTATCCCATTATTTCACTGTGTGTGGTGTTTGCTTCAACCTCCTGAAGGAAAGCAAGCCCAATACAGCCACCAAAGTGAAGCAAGCAGTGATTTTCTCCCCATTTCTTCTGTATTTTCCCTTTCCCCAGCTTACAGAAACAGGGGGGACTGGGAGAATTAATCATGAGAAAAGAGGTTATTCTTTGGTCAAAATGAAAGCCAAGTGGGCAGAGCAGAGGCTTTGTGTTTATCTTCTTGTTTGTGTTCCAGCATGCACAGAAATACCTTTTTTAATTCCTCATAAGCATTTGGTATGAAAGGGAAACTCCTTGGGGTTTTTTTGGATGTTGAGTTTTGAGTTTTGAGGTTTTCAGTTGTTGGGGTTTTTTTTTTGGGGGGGGGAGTTGTGCTATTTTTTGTTAAACATACTTATTATCTTCTTTTAACTGGGTCTCTCACACCGAGTGTTCAGATTTGAGAAAGCTTCTGAAACTTCGTGTCTTTGATCAAGGCACTCGTGTAAACTATTTGTGGGTGCTTGGAGCCTTCACAGGGAAGAGATTGTCAAAGGCAAGTTGTTTCCAGTTGAGCTCCCTGAGCAAACATCTGGCTTTTAAAGAAACTTCCAGGTAGGAAGCAGGACGTGAGGCTTGTGCTGTGGTGGAAGGCTCTGGCTGACTTGCTGAGCAGCAATTTGGAGCAGGAGAGCTGTGTGTGCTCCCCTTGCTGCTGAGCTTTGCAGCACAGCTTGCAGGGGCAGCACTGTGCATGCCTGGAGTTATTTCCAGTGCTCACCAACATGGAAACAAACCCAAGACCTTCTGAATCCAAAATTCTGTCAGAAAAGCTACAGGGGGAGTGGTTCTGATGAAGCAGCAACCTGGAAAACTCTCTGTATGGAGAAGCTGTGATGGGTCAATGGCAGCTGACT
Organism: Dendrocincla tyrannina; assembly: GCA_035047865.1. Lineage (NCBI taxonomy): Eukaryota > Metazoa > Chordata > Aves > Passeriformes > Dendrocolaptidae > Dendrocincla > Dendrocincla tyrannina. Next base: position 5,999,283 of record JAWWMP010000050.1, on the reverse strand, counting down.
TGCATTAGTCATCTCTCCCACTCCTGAGGTCCTCTGGTTTTATGGAGGCTTCTCTGCTCTCAGCATTGGCCTCCCTGGGCCCAGCAGGAGTGGGAAAGCTGCTCAAATATTTATTTTTAAAAAACGGTGTTCTTACAAGACTCACCGAAATCCTGGATACTTTTCTGTTTGGTCCTGACAGACAATTAGTGTCTTCAGAACACTTGGACGAGGAGCTGGATGGTATCCACCCTGGTTTTGGGGGATTCTGGCAGAGGCTGTGTGTTGATGTTGCGACATTCCGTTGTCATGCCAGCGGAATTCTGGGCCCCATGTCACAAAGGGCCAAGATCTGACCTCGTGTGGCACCAGCAAGAGTGCAATGTGCCTTTATCTCTGTTAAGATGTTGTGCATGACCAGAATGGGGGGGATCTGAGGACCACACGTGCCACAGAACTTCCCAGCACCTGGCTGGAGGTGTCACTGTCCTCTCATTAAGGTATGGGAGCTGCAGGTCCCCTGGAGGGCACTTGTCTCTTCAGACACCTGTGCTGTGGTCGCAGGGTGGATCCAGCCCTGCTCACACCAACATTGTCACAGCATGTCACGGTTCCCTCCATCACATGGCCAGACATGCAGCCATCGCCCTAAGGGACACCTGAACACTGGTGACATGATACACCTGCTCACACGTGGCTCTGGGATTCCTGCAAACGTGGGGTTTGGGGGTGTTTTGGCAACTCTCTTCATCTTGAAGTTCCCCCAAGCGGAGGTTGCTTGTCCTGGGGTAACTCTTGAGCGAGGAGAGATCCCTACGACGACTTCACAGGTTGTGCTAATGCTGCTTCCAGGCTGAGTGTAAAAACCCTGGTACCTCCTGTCATCACAGAGCTCCAGAGCTCTCCTGGCTTGCTGAAGGTACAGCAGAGCCTCGTGCACTTCGGAAGGGCTCAGGCTCCCTGTCCTAAAACATTTCTTGCAGCTGTTAAACAGCTTGCTGCATTAAAAGCCATGAATGAATTGAAGTCATACTTGTGAAGAAATAGGTTGCAGGATTTTTAGCACTCTGGGAATTGGGAGCAACACTGCTTTGTAAATTAGATCTATTAAATACTTAGTAATATCAAAATTTCATGTGGTACTTTTCTTCAAAGACGTCTGAGGTGGCTCTGTTCATCAGGCAGTTTTCCCTTAGACTGACCTGGCCTTTCAGAATCACTTGGGAGGTCGTATTTGATGCCAAGTTAATTCCTAATGAGATTTCCTACTTCCCCAAGGCTTTCTACTGACATATACAAAAAAAAAAAAAAAAAGACATCCCAGCCCAGAGCCTTTTATCCAGACATTTCTCAGCTTTGAAGATGTTTCTGCAATACCAAGAATTGCCAATCACATGGGCAGAACTGAATAGAGAACCATGAGCCTGGAATGGGAGGGAGGTGGGTCATTCCTGCAGCGGGTGATGCCCATTGTGACATGTATTTCATTGAGGAGGAGGCTGGGGTGGTCCTGCTGGGTTTTGGCTTTGTGCAGGGCTTGGAGGGTGGTTGTTGCAGACCTCCAGCAGTGACAAACAGGCGCTGCAATACCCACAGAACAGCGTGAAGTGGGAACTGTGCAATCAGCAGGTCCTTGTCATAAATGAGCCAACGATCCTCTGAATGTGAGTGCCAGTGGTGTGTGCTGGTATTACCAGAACTCAGATCTCCCGTGGTGCAGCACAGACCACCCCACCCCTGAAAACACAGCTGCTGTGGGACTCGGCCTTAGGAGGTGTTTAGCAATGCACAGCAGGTTTGTGGAACGGGCAGCCCAGATTCGGGACTGCTGGAGACTCCGTGTCACAACCTCCCCAAACCAGAACTGCGTTAGTGGAGAGAGACCCTCCCAGGGGGAACACCCCACACCCCCCTCACCCACCACACCCCCGAGCTGGCAAACAGAGCCCTCCTCCTGCCCTCCCATCCCTTCCCAAGGTGCTGATGTTCCTCTGTGTGCATTCGTCTTGTTTATTCCTGCCGTGCATTCATGCAACAGGTCATACGTTCGGAAGAGGCTGCCAAAGATAATACACATCCTGTCACAGTAACAAGATCATCAGAAGGGAAACTGAAGAGATAATAAACCAGCAGGAAAGCTGAAGAGTAAGAAACAAAAGAGGAACAGAGAGGAAGTGACAATGTTATCTTTGTTTAACGCTCCTCTGAGTCACCATTAGTTATTTAAGATATTCATCTGCCAGCTCCCAGCCCCGTCAAATTAAGAGATCCAAGGGGTGGTGGGTTTTTTTTCATTGCCAAACAAGTTGCTCTTGTCCAAAGGGAGAGGAGGCTCCTGTGAACGATGGATGCTTTTTACTGCAGCTCTCTTTGAAAGCCAGAAGGAGGCGGTGCCATGTGGAGCACCTGGAGTTGCTTCTGGGAATGGGTGTTGGTGGTTGATTCACAGAGGCTGTAACATGAGAACAGGGACGATAAGGAGGACATTAAGGGTAAGGACAGCAGCATCAGCCCGTTCCCACAGCTGGAAACCAGATGCTGCATGGACAAGGCACAGGGTTGGGAGAAGCTCAGGACACCTGCCCTTTGGAGAGGGGTTGTCACATGGGGAGGAACAGCTCCAAACCTGCTGCTGCAGCTCTCCAAGGAGAATGAGTGTAGGTCCATCCCAGGAGAGATGGTGCTGTGGGAACCGAGTGGTGACCAAGATGTCATCATAGGGAGCATCAAACCCAGCCCTCAGCCTCTCCAGGCACCTGGACCAGGTGACACCTCTGAGTGATCATGTCTGCCATCTCACTTCTTCACTTCCAAAGACAGATCTCCAAGTCCAGTGACCCTGAGATTAGCTCAGCTGGTCAGAGCATGGTGCTGGTATCACCAGGGCTGAGGGTTTGATCCCTGTATGGGCCATTCACATAAGAGTTGGACTCGATGATCCTTGTGGGTCTCTTCCACCTCAGAATATTCTGTGATTCCCGAAATTCAGAGCAAGTGGAGAGACGCAGGAGCTGCCTGTCCTGCTGCCAGGGGAGGTTGCTGTGTGCACCCACACGTGTGTGTTTGGAGAGGCCTCTTCCCTCTGCCTTTTGCTCCTGTGAATGAACTCAGGATCCAGGAGAGCAGCAAGAACATTAATTTAACATATGGGCTCAAAATAGTCAAGACAGCCTTTCCCTGAGGGCTTTGCAGAGAGAAAGGAGGCACCTGGCAGGGAGAAGTGGTGAAGAGGGAGGAAAGAAAGGAAGCACAACTGGCTGCAGGATGCCCAGCTTCCCTTGATTCACATCTGGGGCAGAGGAGAGGGTAGAATGGGTGACAGGAGGGATGGGAAGCACTGGCTGGGTGACTTGTCCCCTTGCAGTGGGGCAGCTCTGCAGAGCACGTTGGGCAGGCCTTGGAAAAGAATCTCCCTCCCAAGCCCTCCCAGGAAACCAGAGCCCTGCAAACCAGTGAGGCGTGGGATTAAATAAATTAATGATCTGAGGAAGGTGGATAGGAATAGCCATCTTGATGGTTGAAAAAAACCCCAAACCACAAGAACTGAGGATTTATGGCAGGGGTCAAAGGCTCACAGTCCCTTCCAGATCCAGGCTGAAAGCTCCATGGGGTTCCTCGTTCCTGAGCGGCTGCACATTCAGTGCCAGGGCGGAGGAGCAGGATGGAAATTATCACAACCAAAGAATTAGCAGCACAGCAGCCGGGAGGGCTGCACAGGCAGATAATGCTGCACAACGTTAAACAGCAGATTTAGCATTGTCAGGGGGTTCTGCTGAAGCCAAACCAGAGGGGGGGAAGATCTGAGGCGTTAGATGGGGGAATTCTCCACACAGTCCACCGAGTTGGGCCCTGTGTAACTCCTCTTGCACACTTTCCTTGTGTATAATGTGCTGTGTGGGACCATTTTGGCAAAAGCCAATTGCAACAGGACCTTACCTACCCTCTTCTTTAAAACCTCTGGTAAGGGAGGCTAAACCCCACCCCGGTCCCCACTGCAGCCTGTGCCAACACTGCCCTGGGCAGGTTCCTTGTGCTGACTCGGCCATACCCCTGCAGACCTCAAGCACAAGATATGCCACCAAATAACGAAACTGCCAAGTGGCAGCTCTTTCTGGGGTGGGAAAAGCTGTGAGAGCGGAGCTGCCCATCCTACCCGGAGGATTTTACCGACGGCTGTCCGTGCTGTGGGCTCGGTGCGGTGCCAGGAGCCGCCCTCGCCCGCTCTGCTGGCACGGCTAACGGGGTCTGAGCTGCACCACGGCCACCTGCCCGGGCACCCCCAGCCCATTGCACACATGCAATCAAACATCTGCTCGGCCCTAATGACTCCCCGCCAGCGCCGCAGCCGAGGCGCTGACCCCGGGCTGGGACGCGCCGGAGCCCATCGCCAATCTGCCGGACCAGCTGTCGGCCACGGCACGGCCAACCAAACCCTCCCTCCGCCTCACACGGGAGCTCCCTGGGCTCCCGAGGCTCCAAACACCTCCAGTGACGAGCCAACAGCTCCCCAGGGGAGGCTTTTGGGGAAGGTGCTGGAGACCTGGGGGCTCGCGCTTGGCAAAGGCCCAACCTTGCGTGCAGTGGAAAGAGCCACACATAAAAGCTGTGATGTCCTCTACTTTTATTTTTATGTGTTTGTTTTATTTGGTGTGTTTATTTTCAAGGAGATTACCAGTAAATTTAATGTCAATACAGTTAATCCCCATATATATTTACTGAGGGCAATTAGCTGGCGTTTATATTAAATATACACAATAGACAGTTGAATATACAGTTTATATAGTATAATTAGATATATATACACACATAAATAGATGCATAACTCTGTCTGCAGTGTGTGCTGGTGAGGAAGGACCAGGGTAATGTGCCATGACAATATTTATCTCACACCATATTTATACCCTGATAGCTGGAGAGGTACAGTGGGGCTCTGTGGGAGGGTTCTGGAGCAGCCACGAGCACAGCGGGGGCTGCAGGGGGCACACACACATGGGTGCAGTGCCAGGGCAATTCCAGAGGGAACAAAGGGCTTTGAGGACCTGGGGAATCAGCACCAAGGGGAGACTGAATCGATTAGAGGAGCCAGAGCAGGGGGAAGGAGCTGCTCACCCAGGCAGAGGCTCAGGAGCTGCCCTGCAGCAAAGGGCACAGGGGGTGGTTCGGGTGTGTTTCCCCACTTTGCTCAGGGTGTTTCTGTGCATTTTGCTGTGGTGGGTGTATTTTGCTGGATATATTCCTTTTGCAGTGGTGGAGAGGTGGTAAGTGCTGCCTGTGAGCAGGCACAGAGTGGGGAAAAGCTCCTGACACTTGGCTGGTGCCAGGACATCACTAGACTGCAGTGGTAGGAGAAGCCAGTTGCCTTTGGCACATGGACAGGACTACCCAAGCCCAGCCTGTGTCCAGGGGTGGGAGCAGATGTTGTGGGGAAAGCCTATCTCAGAAATGCCAAGGCTGCCAATCCTCCTTGGCTTTTTCTCCAGTATCCTTTCCTGGGGTGAAACTCTTCCTTGTTCCAGCTGGAGTCCTCATGGTGGGGAACTGGGTGGATGGTTTCCCGTTCCAGCCTGGCAGCGGTGCTCTGCTTGGAGGGTCCACCAGCCTTCCCAGAGCAGGGCAGGTGAGGGAGACCTGGCACACCATGGTCCTGCAGCACTTGGCTCCTCTGGAAGCACTGGGCAACAGCTGAGAGGAGCAGCTAGGTTAGAGGACCAGGGAGCATTTCCTTTGTTTCCCATCCCTCCTTGAAGAAAAAGCACTTTGGAGATGGTTGGAGGTGCAGATTTTTATTCCCAGAAAAGACTGATCCCTGTGGAAATTTTCACACGCTTGCCCCAGCTTTTGAGCCAGGTACAAGTGTTTGACCAGTGTGGCTCTTCCCAAAAGGCCGTCACTTACATGGATATGGCAAAGCCTTGCACTTTGCAAGCCTGCAAAAGCAGGCACGATTTGCTAAACATTCAAATTATAGTTTATCACTAACAGTAATAAAAACTACCACAGCCATTTCCCCTGCTCAGTGTGTGCAGCAGTCATTCCCACTCCTGCTGGAACTGCACATCCGAGCAGTGGGGACTGCTCATGCGTGTGCCTCCAACTCCATCATCCCAAACCCCTGTGAGAGCAAACAGCCTCCCTCTCTCTGCATCCAAAAGCCGTGGACCATCCTCAGGGGGACCATCCCAGAGCTCAGTGCATGCCTGAGTCAGTCCCAAGTCTCAACCCTTGTTTGCTTTAAAAAGAAAAAGTCAATTTACTCTTTTGTGTGCCTTCCACCTGTTCCTTCTTGGCTGGTTTTTAATCACACGGAACTTTCGCTGTGGATTGCAGAGGCAGTGTTCAAATCCTGCCTGCAGCAAAGTGTGCTGTGAGGCTGTGCTGCCTCTGGAAGACTCTCAGGGTCCTCAACATCCCTCCTTACCTGGGAGCTTCTTCTCCAGCCTCGGCCCAAATCTAAAGGACTGGCTGAATTCTGGGAGCGCCTCCCCTCAGCTCTGCCCTGCTCCCCCAGGGCAAAGTAAGCCAGACAATGGCATAAATAAACCTTCTCCTCCCTTAAAGTACCGTTCGGGGAATTTGATTCCCACCCGCTATTTATGGCTATTGATTTCAGCACTTCTTATTACGGCGCTAAGTGACCTGTAACCAGCGCGGCAACCGGCGGGTTTATCAATCTCCTGCAGATAATTAGTAACGCAGGAAGTTGGGAGAAGGAAAGAAATGGTGTGGTTGAGAAGGGTTTGTTTACCAACCAACCAACCAACGGGAGGGGTAACCAGAGGCACACGAAGAGTCAGTGAAGACTTGCTTTTCATCATGCCCAGCCCGGAGGGGCCAGCCTTGGACGGTGCTTGGTCAGGATTTGGGCACTGGAGAGGACAATATCTGTCCTGGACTCCTGTCCCATGGGGAGCAGGTGCCAGCTCCTGCCTTACAGAGGGCTCCTTGCCTTGGGTGAACAGCTCTGGGGAACAGCCACATGCATGGGAGCCCAGCCTGGGGACGGCAGGGTGGGATGAGTGGAGGAAACACCACCATGCGTGACCATTAGTGGGGCCAAAATATGAGAAATGCCTTTTTCTGGCATATGCCAACCCTGGAGACCAAACCAGCCCCTCTCCCAGTGCCCTGCTCTCAGAACAAGGGTCAGAGGGATAATTAGCGTTTTGGCCTCTTTCCTATGGAATTGTTGCCTGTAATTCATTCCCACCCGAGGAGCCAGACAGAGCGTGGCCCTTCCTGGGTCCAGGTGGGTCCCTGCAGGGCAGGGCTGGGTGCAGGGCTGGCTGGGATGAGCCAAAGGGCTGCCAGGGAGCGAGTGCCTGGTGTTACTTACATTGATCTCACGCTATTTGTCATTAAATTGCTGTAAGCAAAGTTGGCAATCTGAGGATGATTAAATGAACCAGACCTACAAAATAAACCCAGGGCTTTTATTAGCAGGACAGGAGCAGCAGGTAATCTGCAGGTATGTTTAAAGCCCTTGTGATGCCCTTGCACAAACAGATTTCCTGGGTGCAGAGGGTGGCTGGAAATTGAGAGTTAAAAATGAGAATTAAACCCACGTTCTCCTCAAGGCAGGGACAGGGCCGTACCCCCAAATAATCGCTTTGCTGCTCCTCGCTGACCTCTTTCCCATGCAAATAGCTTTTCAGTGGAAGGGCTAATTCATTCTCACAGCTAAAAATGATCATTGCTGTGAGAAAGTGTTCTGGGCATGAATCCTTTTCGCAGCAAATAGCAGCATTAACAGGTTCATTTTCTCCCAGCAATGCTATCAAAACCTCTTTAAGCTGCTTGCAGTGCATACCACAGATGCACAAGCCTGCAAAATGGGTGGGAGATGTGATTGCAGTCAGACCTCCTGCCTCAGCCTCCCAGCCCAGCTCAGCCCCGTGCTGAGCCACAGCCACTCCTGATGGTTGTGAGAGCCCATGTTCCCTCCCGAGGTGCCCCGGGAGCATGTCCTGGAGATGGCTCCATTTCTGAGGAGATGGCAGCAAATGTGTGCTTTTCTGCAGACAGACACACAGCACTGCCTGAGAATGGAATGGTGTCCCTGTACAGTGCAGCTTCATGTCCTCCTGCCCCAGCTGACTTTGGTTTCTGGGATTTCTGGACATTGTTTTGCCTGCGTTCAGTTGCCACATGCAGGTAATTTGTGTGGCCTGTCCCCCACGTCCCCAGCAGAGCAGCTTTGGCTGCCCTGTTTGAACTGTACATCCCACCTCCGTATCTCCCAGCTCTGGTGGAGGCCGGGTGTAAGCCTTTATCTCCTGTAGTCTTCCCAGAAAATGAAGGAACAAGTAGTTGAAGCCCTGAAATTATTGGGTGGATCATTGCCAAAACTGGGAAAGAAACAAGAAACACGAGCTGTTGATCCTCTGCTTTATCCACCAAGCTTCACTGCTGCAGGTGCAGGTACTGGTGCTGTAACACAGGTGTGCAGGTGTAGTGCTCCAGCTCAGTCCTGGCCTTAGGGACCATGGCATGGACTGTTAGAGACTTAATCTGGGCCAAATTAGTCATCTTTCCAGGGACTCAGTGACTTATGGGCAATGCCAAGGTCTAGCCCAGCTCTTGAGGATCATAGAGACAGAATGGTTTGGGTTGGAAGGGGCCTTTAAAGGTCATCGAGTCCTGCAATGAGCAGGACATCTTCATCTAGATCAGGTTGCTCAGAGTCTCATCCAACCTGGCCTGGAATATCTCCAGGCACCGAGCATCTCCCGTCTCTCTGGGCAACCTGTGCCTGGTGTTTAATTACCCTCCCTGTAAAAAAACATCTTCCCTATATCTTAGACTCAAGCCTTCCTGTTTAAGTTTGGAACCGTTACCCCTTGTAATGGTGTTTTACACTATGGGGTGACACGTTTGAGGTTTCTCCTGGTTCTGGAAGAAGCGTGGGGATGCAGAGCTGGCTGGGTTTGCAGCAGGAGGGAAGTCAGGGCTGAGCAGCATCTCCCCGAGAGCAGCCCCGGCTGTGCGAGGCTGTGGATCCCCAAAGCCCAGGGATGTGCTGAGTGAGGCGGCTGGCTCCGAGCAAACGCTCCCCGAAGGTCATCAGCGATGCTCCCTTTGCAGCAAAGCCCACACGCCTTCCCCATGACAACCTGTTACATGCTCCAGAGGAAAACAATATTGCTCTTTTTTCCTTGGTATTTGCTGAATTGCCTCTCGCATTCGGCAGAGCTGCTTTTTCCTCTTCCTAAATCCAAACCATGACTTTTTGGGGTGATGTGAGTCGGTCCCCCTGGACAGATCATTTGTATTGTCCCCGTGGTGCTGTGCCAACCTGTGCTGGGGAGAGCTGGCTGAGTTTCCTGGGCATTGCTGGGCAAGGCCAGAAACACTGGGACCAGATAACCGTCCTCTTGTCCCCGTTTTGTCTCACAGTGATGCAACCCTGGAGTAACACGACGAGGAAACAGAAGCTGCAATTCTATGGTTATGGGAAAAAATGGTAAAAGAAGAACGATGAAGAATTACGGCATAAAGACTTAGAAGTAGAGTTGGATAGAGACATCTCTCTGTCTTCCACAGTGTCCACCTGGCTTGAGAAGCAGCTCCAAGGCAGGGACCAGGAGCTCCAGCACTGACCTGGTGCTCTGCATGGGACACCCAGTGCCCAAACCCACAGGGCCCTGAGCCCAGGGGGTGTTTAGTTGCCCCTGATCTTAGGGGAAAAAATGGCTCCAGAGAGTTTCAAGGAATGAGTAAACCAGACACCCAGGTCTTATTCCTGTATCCATCACACACCCCTTCAACTACCTTGGGCAGACTGCTCAGGCTCTCTTAGCAGCAAAATAGCATTAGCAGAGCTGTCCTACTTTGCAGTGATGTTTTGAAGACAAATTTGTGTTTCTCTGGGGAGCAGGACTAGTGGAAAACCTGTTCACCAACCAGAACAGGGCTTAGCCAGCTGGTTTGTAAGTGAATGACATGCTAAGGAGCCAGGAATGGCCATCTCCTGGGAGAAACCTGTTTTTTCTTCTTCCTTTTTTCTTTTTACCCATGGAGGAAAAAAACATCAAGATAAATTCATGGATATAAAATCAAAATATCTCAGGTAACCTCTTCGACTATTAAAGCAAAATAACTACAATAATGAGCACTGCAGTTTCACTCATCTCAGAAGATACATAAAAAAAAGTCAGGCCAATTTCTTTTTTGCTTGCCAGCAGATAAGAGCCTGACCCAGATTGATAGAGCTCAGCTTCCTCCACAGCTTTGGTTTTCCTGGGAAAGGTTGAGTTGTGGCTCTTGGACCCCAAACGCTGAGTTTTCCAACCCCAGGCGGAGCTGCCAGTGGGGCAGGTTTGATGGGGAGCACCACGCTCTGCCCTCCTGCTTTTCCTGGATTCCCCTGCCCATCAGGCTCACCGGGAGAGCTGCTGGTTCCTGAACCCACAACCTGGTATACAGGTGACTGAAAAGGAGGGGAAAAAAGATTACCCTGCTCCGAGCTGTGGATGTTGAGCCCTTGGGATCTGCAGCCCGAGGTAGAGAGAAACAGCAAATAAACCCTGTGGGGAGGACAATGTCTGTGCTGCCCCTCCTGCAGACGTGATGCCTTTAATTCTATTTAGAAGTAATTTCTGCCAAGCCTTAGAGCTTAGTATTATAAAAAGTTCCTCTTGTCACTTTTTCTCCATCTTTTTTTGCATCCCCGTGAAATGGCAAGATAGATGGAATAGGCTAAAATAATGCAGTCTGATTGAATAATGAATAAAGATTAATGAATTTTTGCTAACGTAAATGATTGCATGGTAATTGCTTTAATAATATAAAATTATTTTCTGCTACAAACTGTGATTAATGATACCAACTGAACATTTGAATCATGGGCCTTGTTTTTTTTTTTTGTAAGTTCACTGATTAAATAACTAATATAATAGTTTACCCTTAATTTTTCTATAGACAGTGATCACCAACTAATTGATTGGGACACTGGGGTTGAGTGAACCCAGGTTTATGTATCAAAACTCGTAGTCATCTCTTGACTCCTCACCAACAAAATTAAAAGGAGCAACAGCTTCTTTCCCACATCGGGGATTTGTTCATTACTTGTATTTTCAGGGTAGTGGGTTGTTGGTGTGATGTCTGATGGTCCTCACACAGCCCAGGGACTGGGGCTGGGAGCAGGGCAGGGGTCTCATTTTAGGACAAGACAGAGACAGACTGAGCAGTGTCGTGTCTCAAAGCCTGGGGGCCAAGGAAGGGAAGAAGCAGAAGGGATTTTTCCCTTCATTTTGAGGTGAAACCACCCCATTTTGTAGGTGTTTGATGCTCACTAGACCTTCCGGGACAAGGGGCCCTCACCACCCCAATTTGCAGCCCAATTTTGGCAACCATTTCGACCCCTCTGAACTCCTTTGCCTCTTTGGCAATGCAGATAAATCAGCCACGGCCTCCCCGCCTCAGTGGGGTGTTAATGAAGTGTTTAATCATTTGGTGTTTCTTTTGCTTTGCCTTCTTTTTATTTGAGTTTTCAGGAATCAGAGAAACAGTCGAGCATGGAAAAAGGCAGCTATTGAATGTCTGTATCTGTTATTTGCCCCCATGATGGGGAATTAATTGCCTTTTGATTAATGAGCCCTTCAGAACTGTGCCTGAGCAGGGACTGAGGGGAAGGAGGAGGGAGGAGTGGGGAGAAAATCAGCTGCTCTGCTCCAAGCTTGATGTTTCCTGCGATGCCAGGAAGGGGTTAAAGAGCTAAAAGCCGATGGTGCTGTGGGGTGATGTCGATGGTGGGAAGGCAGAGGGAGAAATCTTAGTCTTGGCATGTGTCAGAGGAGAGAGAGGGAAATTCAAGCAGCAGTTTAATTCTGTGAGTGCTTTCACGCCCCTTGAATGGAGAAGGGGAAAATTATTTAATTAAAAATATATTTACTTTTAATGCAACCATCAATATTTCCATCCGTGCTGATTGTTGAGAGGGTTTGTGTGTTTGCATGTTTAAACACTTCGAAGCTCTGCCTCTCACTTACTCCTTCTCCATCAGCAGCTGCTCAGGCACACTCACACAGATCCCTGTGGGCACTCACTGAGATCTCTGTGGGCACTCACACAGGTCCCTCAGCACTCATCCAGATCCCTGGGCATTCATCCAGATCCCTGGGCACTCATCCTGATCCCTAGGCATTCATCCTGATCCCTGGGCACTCATCCTGATCCTTGGGCACTCATCCAGATCCCTGGGCACTCACACAGATCCCTGGGCACACTCATCCTGATCCCTGGGCACACTCATCCTGATCCCTGGGCACTCATTCTGATCCCTGGGCATTCATCCTGAACCCTGGGCACTCATCCTGATCCCTGGGCACTCATCCTGGCCCCTGGGCACTCATCCTGATCCTTGGGCACTCATCCTGATCCCTGGGCACTCACACAGATCCCTGGGCACACTCATCCTGATCCCTGGGCACTCATTCTGATCCCTGGGCATTCATCCTGAACCCTGGGCACTCATCCTGATTCCTGTGGGCACTTATCCTGATCCCTGGGCACTCACCCCAATCCCTCTTCACACTCACCCAGACCCCTGTGTGCCCTTATCCAGCCCCCCATGACTTCCCAGGTTTGGGGCTTGAGTAGTTCTTGGCCATTCCCCCAAACGGGGATCCGGCTCTGCCAGCTCTGGATTTCACACCCTCCCTGTGTGTTTTGCTGGCTGGGTCCTTCGCCCTGCCAGGTGCTCCAGGTGCACAGGCTGGGTGAGCAGGTAAACACGAGCATTCCCCAAACACAGGAGCTGGGAGCTGCTCCTGCTGCTGTTTCCTAGATAATTGAGCCAATTGAAAATGGCAGGACTCAGGGATTTCAGCAACAACACACCAAGAGTTGCACAGTAAAGCTCCAGCAGCCCTTCCCATCTGTATTCCTCCCCGGTGTCCAAGCACTTCCCATTTGCCTTTCTTCTTCCTACACTACACGGGTGGATTTAAGGGATTTCTCCACCGTAGCCTCTAAATCCCCCTGCTGGGTGCTGCTGAATGGCAGCAGGGTTTGCTGTGGCTCTGCCCCCAGGTCCTGCCCCTGTTCTGAGCGCACGGGGACAGCGGCTTTGTGTGAAACGCGGCTGGAGGGAGCGGGGCTGGGATAACAAAAACTTTGGCTTTTGCTTGAAACAAATTGCCTTTGTCAGCTTGACCTTGAAGCTCAGCCACCAGACCACTAGAAATGGCAGTGCTTGCTCTTATCATCCTTCTTCCTCTCTCCAGAGGAGCTCTTGTCTCCCAAGACTGGCAGCATCATCCCTTATTTCTGAGGCTCGCATTGAATTGCTTTGGTTGGTCTCATTTTACTGGTTTTTTGTTGGGTTTTTTTTGATATTTGCAAGGCCCTGCCTTCCACAAGGCTCAGTAGGTCGGTGGGGTGATTTTGGGCGCTGTTTTGCCTTTTCCATGGCTGTCAGAGCCTGGGATGAGGGTCTGGGTGGAACTCAGAGCTGTGGCCCTGCAGGACCTGGGCAGGCAATGCCAGCGGGCTCCGATCTCCCGGCCGAGCCCAAGGCAAAGCAGCAGCTCTGCCTCTCTTTATTCATGCGGCTCACGGCTTCGTTTCCGCTCTCATATTTCAAGTGGAAAATTTGGTGAAAACAAAAAATTAGCAGGACATTCTCAGCAGAGTAGCAACAAGCAGTACAATCTATTAGCAACAGCCTTTTTCTTTCTGTGCACCCACAGTTATTGCTCGGCATATGTTTACAGCAGAGCTGCTAAAGGATAGAGCCGTCACTGGGAGCTGAGAGACTGTGAATCTTCCTTCTCCTGGCAGGGTTCTGGTCACAGCCCTTGGGACTGGTCCCATCACTCCATGTCTCCCTGCAGGAGAAGGTTGCTCCGGAGCCTGGAGCCTCCAGTGAGACGCAAATGCAATTTGCTGATTTTTCTGAAAATGGTGTTGAAATGATATTAATCCCTGGCTCCACATGAAAGATCGAGAGAGCCAGGGAGGCAGTGCTGGACCTGAAATGGGAATCCTGCTCTGTGGAAAGAAGGAGAATTAGACACTTCCTGGCGGAAATTCCTGTGTATTTAAACCAAACCCAGTGGCAGCCAAAGTTGCCTTTGCTGGGCCCAAACCATTGAGCAGAAACGAGGACAGAGAACCCCAAAGGGCTCTTGTATTTCACTCCCTGTCCGGAGAAGGCTCTTTCTGAGCCATTTCTACAGCAACCCCGCAGTCAACCCTTTGCCTTTTATTGCCACAGTCTGTTCCACTTCCCATCAAATACAGCCCTGGATCCTTTTCCGTCGAGCTGCTGCCCAGCCCATTGTAGCCCATCTGGTGTTTGTGTGAGCGACTCGCCATCGAGCTGTGCTCTGGTCCTGCCTGAATCTCACCAGCTTTATAGGGTATCTCAGGCCCTTGCTCCAGTTTCTCATCACTGAGTCTCAACTCTGGTCTGATTTTGGTTTCGTGTCCTCCAAAGGGTCGATTGCCTTTCCTGGGGTGAGCCCTCTGCAGATCTAATAAACATCTCCCCTCTTCCATCATCCGGGAGGTTAATTGAAATATTGAATCACACTAGATCAAGAGAGACTCCTGTTAGACACATCCTTCCTTTGTGACAGGGAGCCATTGATAATCCCTCTCTAGGCACAGCCAAATTGCCATATAAAGCTGTTTCCCGGCGTGCTGATGAGAATGTCATGGGCGGACGGCTTGAAAAGCCTTCCTGAGGTAAAGACAGACGACATCTCCTGCATCTTCCTCCAGCACCAGCCCTGCCACCCTGTCAGGGCAGGAAATTAGATTGGTTCGACCCAATTTGGTCTTTACAAATTCATGTTGGCTGTTCCTCATTTTCCTCTGCTCTTCCAGGTGCAGGTTTTGTTTGCTCTCAGATCCGAGGCAAACCCATTCTCCTCCCTCCCCTTGAGCAAAGGCAGGTGTTGCATCTGCCCTTTCCTGCATTTTTGCACTGTCATCTTTTCCAACATCGCTGTGTTGGCTCCAGAATCGTGTTCAGAGGCTCTGGCTGTGCCTGGGGATGGAGCTGGCACGGCTCAGCCCACTGGAAAACGCCTGCCTTAGCTAAGAATGCTCCAAACTCCTCTGTCCCTTCCCAGCCCGATGCTCCTCAGTGTTAATTGTGTCAGACACCAACTCACAGCTGATCTCTTTAGTAAAGACTAAACTGAAAGAGGCTTTAGCATCTCAGCATCATCTGTAATAGCTTTCCCTCCTCAGCCACTCTGACATTTTCAAATGGGATTTTGATTTTTGTTTAAATTCAAAGTGACTTTTTCAGCTGTTTTAAAATGTAAATCAATTTCTTCTTAAAAAATTGAAGCGTTTTAATAATGTGACTGCAAACGTTGAAAAATAATGCCTTGAAATAGCTGGAGCAAAATGTTTCTTGCTCCTTGCCATCAGTTCTCTTGGGAATAACTATTAATGGTGGGGCCAGAAATCGAAGGGGGTTTGAAAGGGGAAAAGAGTCAAAGATTCTGCCAGATCCTCATCATTTTGTTTCTCAGTAATCAGAACCCCCACGCTCGCCCTGCCATGTGTTGGCTCAACCAGAGCTTTCAGTACCACTGCAGTTATTTCCCTGTAAGATTTCTCTGGGCCAGAAAACTCTGGATTCTCAGGCAACTCCATCTGTATCGACAGCGATCTGTGCCACCAGCCTGAATCCACAACAGGGAAAATTGGATGGGTATTGAGCAGAAATGTGTCTTGTCCCACGCACAGCAGCTGAAAGCCGGTTTTAAAATGCAAATAGGATGGGGAAGACTATGGAAATTCAATAGCAAATGTTCTTTAAGTTTCTTTCCATCCAGCACGGATCATTAAGTAGAGCTCTGGCTGCCCAGAGACCTCTGGCATGAAACAGAAATATGAAATCAGACCTTTCTGCTTGGCTCAAGTGGAAGCCAGCACCATCGTGTGCTTTGCTGTGTGAACCCACTCACCTCTTCCAGCTCTGTCTTAGCCAGGGTGATATTTCTTACCCATCAGAAGATCATTCCAGGATCATTCCCTGCTCTGGTTCAAACCTTCCCCTGACTTCCAGCGGGAATTGATTTGTGGCCTAGCTCCTCTTATGCAAACACTGTCCTTTAACTTAAGTAGCTCTTCCTTGCCCGTGTCTGGGTGATGGATTGAGCGAGAGCGTGTTTGCCATTTCAGCTGTCTCCCACAACAGCTGCTGCTTCAGCCCCGAAAAGGATGGTGGTTATCTGTATAAGCAGCTTTCTCTACAAAGTGATTATTCCCAAAAAGCAACGATCAACTTTCTAAAATCAACACTAAAGCACTTTCAGTGGATTGGAGATATTCACTGGAGAACTGAGTCAGAGGGCTCAGTGCAAAGAAAATTATAACTTTCCTTCCAGAAGTCAAAGTTTCCATTTTTTTTCATTTTAGTTTTGGCTGAAAAACCATCTGAAATAGAAAAAAAAGAGAAAAAGCATTGTTTCATAGGCTGAATCTCCCAGCAGTGCAGCCTAGCTGGGGTAGAAAACTGAGATTCAGGGTTCTGAGGTCAATTCCTGCATCTACCACTGGTGAGCAAGGAATGACTTTGAGCGAGCCCTTTGCTCCCCGTCTACGTTTCCCCGTGGAATGGAATTCGCCCAGTTTGGTAAAAAAGGGGCTGAAAGAGACTGTGGGGTTGTTTGAGGAGCCCTCAGACGGACAAAGAGGTGGGAATGACAGCCCTGAGGAATCCTGTGCAGAGGAGAGGGACGAGGACGGAGCAGGAAAGGCCCAGTGCTGCTCAGGGCAGGGGATGGGGAGGTGCAGGGACCTGGGTGTCCTGTCCCATAAGTGGCCACTATTCCTCTGGACTCAGATGTCACCGCGATGGCTGTTGGTGGGGCAGGTGAATGTGGAGCTTCGCCCTGGCAGACACAGCCACAAGGACTGATGTCCATGACCCCTTGGCTGTTGCTGTTCCCCCCAGAGCTCTGCCCTGCTCTCGGGGAGGGCACAGCACCCTCCCACACCCCGCTGCTGGGCTGGGCTGATGTGCCAGGGAAGGGGAAGAGCCAGGGAAGGACGTGCTTTGCCTCAACAACTGTGGCACAGCCTTTTCCCAAGAGCATCGAGAGAGCGAAGTCTGTTGCGGAGGGTACTTAAATCACTAATTAAAGCTGTTCCCCTCCGGATGACACTGGTGCAGGCTCTTCTGAGCCTGCTAGGAGGCAACGGGGCTGGGTGAGATAGATCATCATCTTGTTTTTCTGTCTTGTGCCTTTCCCTTGCCTCCTCCTTCCACCATCCCCGCTGTCCGGGGTTCGCTCCTTCATCCTTACACACGTCTCCGCTAACTGCCCGGCTTTGAAATTAAGATCGTATTGATCGGGAGGGTTTGGAGGGTCATTTGCATTCTCCCGTCCCTCTCCATTCCTCCTCCGAAGCCGGTCTGGGTGAAGTTTGGCGGCTGGAGCGAAGGAGGTCTCGTTGCTATAGATACCGGCACTGCCTTCCTCCCGGCGAGGAGGAGGAGGAGGAGACCGCAGGACTTGAGAGCAAAGCCCTTCTGCACAAACTTCTGCCTTGGAAACTCCCTCAGGGGCTCCTCAGCACCCTCGGGTCACCCTTGCCCTGGGTCCTCCCCTCCTGATGCCGAGGCGGAGCATCCTTGGAGGCGAACGGGACAAAGATGGGGATGGGCAGCACCTCCAAAATATCCTGCCTGTCCCGTGTGGGACCATCTGGTCCAGAGGTCACTTCTCTCCTCCTGGAGGGTGTATTTACCACACTGGAGAAGGACATGGGGGATAGTTTGTAGGTACCTGGAGCCCCTTGGGACCCCCCAGTTTCCCAGGGCTGGTGGGTACCTGGTCTGTGGGATGGCCAGGATTGTCCAGGGGTTGTGCAACATCTCAGAGGGCTTTAAACATCCAGATATGGGGGGATGATCCTTTTATTTATGCTTTTTTCCCTGGTGCATCCCCCAGAAGAGTCCAGAGGGCTGAGCACTGAACTAACCCCCTGCACCCCAAACCCCTGGGGTTTCACCTCCCTTCATGCCCTGGAGGGTCCGTGAGGAGGAACAGACCGAGTGGGTCTCGTTTAACACGGACTCTTTTGTTTCCAGGTGACTCCAGATTGTCTGTAATTATGTCTCGGGATGCAGCCACGACAATTGTTGATTATTTGCAGCTCCTGTGGGACTGCTGCCTCGAGGAAGGAAAGCAAAGAGCCCGCACGTAGCACCGGCGAGAAATTCAGATCAGCGGCATATTTCTGGAACGGGCTCAAGAACTGAATAAATAGGTGAATAAATTAAATAAATAAAAGGTGGGGGGGAACGAGGGAGATGGCCTTGCCGTGTCAAGATAACTGTACCTTGTCCCCCTGCTCTGCAAACTCTGTTGAGCAGATTTATTAGTTTTAATTAACAGGAGGGGGGGGGGGAAAATGGAGCTGGGAATACATCCAAATTTCAACTCACAAAATCACTGCTCCTTCCTCAAGATTGAGAGAGAAAGAGGGTGAATGACCAGAATAATAATCAGAAAGGAGATCTGGGTGCCAAGAAAGCCACTTCTCTGCCCAGGCTTTGAGTGGCTCGTAGGATGAGGAGGAACTTGTTCAAAGCAGAAGGGGAAGTCCTGGCAGGGTCAGAGTTTAGGGCTGGAGCCTGTGTAAAGTTTGGAGTAGGGCAGATGAAAGCTGCTATCAAAACTTTTCCTTTGGTGGACAGCTGGAGCTGGGCTTAAGGTTATATCTGTGTGTAAAGTACTGATTTTCACAGAAAATGTCTTTTTTTTTCCTTTTTTTTCCCCCATTTTAAGTCCTCATGCCCAGGAATAAGCGGTTTGGGGTCAGCCAGTTGCTGATGTACCCTCAGTGGCCACAGGGACGTGTCCCCACACTGCCCTGGGCACTGGGGAATGTGATTTTTGTGCCAAAACAACATCAACCTGCTACCGATGGGGTGCACTCGTGGATGCTGGTAGGAGGGTATTTAACTCTGGGTGTTTGCTTAGTCCCAGCAGCAGAAGAGAATTGAAAAAAAAATAATAAAGACTCAACATTCACTCCAGAAAACACTGACAATTCAAACCTTCCCAAAGAAAAGCAGCGCTTCCTTTTATTTATTAGTGGGTTTTTTTTCCTGTTGGCATCAAGTCAACCTTTTCTGCCAGGGATTTATGAGGATGGAAATACATTTTGTTCCTGTCAAAATGTGAGGGGAGCCCTGGTGTGGAAGGGTCTGCCCCCCTCCCAGTGCAGCCCTGGGCAGAGCCCCCCTGCTCCCCACCAGCAGCACCAGAGTGCAGCCTCATTAGCCCAGCAGGAGTATCAGCTCATTAGCCTTGATTAGTAACCAAGAGCTGAGATACCCCTGGGCTTCTCCTGCAGACAGTGTTGTTCCATGGCATGGCAGGTCCTGATTCTGGGAACGTGCCTCTTGTCTAGTGTAGAAAGCTCTGTTCCATCAGCTGAACATCTCCATGTGGCCCCATGAAGGTCCTGAATTCTTCAGGGAGCTGGAAGGTGGCCACAAAGCACAGACAGAGCAGGAAAATGGGCTTTGTTTTTCCCCCATGCTGAAGTTGTTCCCTTTCAACTTTTCTTTGAGCCCATCAGAGACCATTTTGGAGGAGGAGCTGGAAAGAATGGACTTGGATCTGGCTGACAGCATCTCCAGGATTCAGAGGCACTTGGACCACAGATTGTGCCTGGGTCCCATCTCTGCCCTTTACAGATGTTCATTACAGGAGTTTCATGAGCAAACACAGCATCTCTCTCCAGGATACAGCAGTGAGAACATTTTATCTTTGACTTTTGCAACTCCAACAAGTCCCTCAGGAAAAGCACAAGCGAGTTTTATTAAAAATAAAAAACCCTCGTGGAGAGGGCTAACACTTTGTCTTCCAGATTTAACAGGAGCTGCTGCAGACGGCGAAGACAGTTCAGAAAGGCTCTCTGGGAAGAGCAGGACATAAATAAACAGACCTAATAACAGCTGGACCCAGCACAGTGATGGATGCACAGGAGCCCTAAGGCCACAGCCAGGTTTGATCCATCTTGTGACCAAAACTCTGGGAACAGCAAGAGTTCCCAGGGAAAACACACCATGAAAACCATCTCCTCGGGATAAAAATCCACCTGAAAACCCAGCAAGGAGCTGCGTTCTGGCCCTGGGACGAAGATCCGTCACTCGCTTCATCCTCATTTAATTGAGTTGTCAAGGCCAGGCTGGCACAGGGCACACGTGGCAGCTGCCGTGGGAAACGCTGTCCCAAGGGAGACTCCATGGATGTGGAGCTTTAGATGAGGCAGGAAAAAAGGGTCACTCCTCCTCCAAGTACATCTGAGTGCTCTGGTTGATTTGCAGGCCAGAAAGGTGCAAGCTCCAATCACCGCCAGATGGGGGATTTTAAGGGGTTTGATGTGTTTGAAATCCTTTTGTGTCTGAAAAGAGCCAAACCCCTGCCACCTACCACCTCTTCCTCAGTTAGGAATCCAACTAGCTTTGATTCTTTGAGAAGTTTGTCACAACCCAATTACCTCCAAGGTCTCGCCCCATCTGTGCTTGAAATCTGCCCAGGTATGCCAACTTCTGCTGGTGGAAAGGTGACACATAGAGGCTGTGAAGGTGTGATTTTACAGCCTCAGTTCCCCAGGGAAGCAGTCCAACAAGGGCTACTGGCAGAGGTCAGATCCGGGGTCTGATGGCATATGCTCAGATTACTTCATCAGCAGTCTCTCTGAAACATTTCCATGGATGCTGCTGGCAGAAAAGGGGTCTGTTTTTTAAAAACCAAACGATGGGTTTTTTCCCACTTGAGAAATGTTGACATTGTGTCAGGGGAAAGGAAAAAAAAAAAGCCAAGTGAAAATACAGGCCAACAACAAATGTTGAACAAATAGAGACATTTTTGCTTTGGAACCAAAAATCAAAACAGATCTGTGGAAAACAGAAATAATTTCATACTAACAGCACCATTTACAACTTAGTTTCCCATCGATCACTAATTACACGCCAGGCCACTGGCAGAGTGTCTGACAAGGAGCTCTGGACCAAACCTCAAAGTAGCAACTCAACCCTTTGGCTTTGGGCTCCCTCCCCGTGTGGCATCAAGGTTTGTTCCATTGCTGTGATGCATTTGGGAACATGCCAGGCTCTCTGGACACTGAATTTACCCTCATTTCGGAGCAGTGATTTACTGGCATTAGAGGATGGTCTTCAAAGTCAAGGATGTGCCTGATATTCATGTTGTCCAGCTCTGAAAGTCCCTGTGGCCCCGGAGCTGCTCGGTGACCCAGGGGATGCCCTGGTGGGGGCAGGACTGCTGCTCCCAGGTTTTGGGTCGGTCCAAGGTGACAAGCTCGGCTCCATGAGGCTCTTCCCATCCGTTTTCTCCTTGTTGGTGCATTTTGGCAAACAGGGTTTGTGGGGAGCAGGAGAAGGATGGAAATCCCAGCAGTGGGGTCTCATCAGCTCCAAATCCTCCGTCACCCACTGCTCCAAGTCAGACAGGGGAGAGCTGGATTATTGACACATAAACATCCTGGCACCAAGCCACCTCCATAAGGGAAGGAGTTAAAAAAACAAAAAATCAAACCAGAAAGAACATGAAAAATTAATACCATTTTAGACTATTGCGTTTTCCAGGGCTTGCTGGATTGTGGCTTTCGATTCTCAATCAATCACGTCTCAATTGGAGTGATGAATTTTCCGGGATACTTTGTTGGCTGGCTGGGGTGTGTGCTCCCCTCCTGCCCGGGGAGCAGAGCCAAGCCCGGGGCTGGGCGTGTGGTACCCGTGTCGGGGGTACCAGCGGAGCCTGCTGCGGGATGGGCATCCCTGCATCCCTCCCGAGGGGCACCAACCCCGTGCCCGGTGCCAGCTCAGCTCTCGCTGCTCCTCCCGTGCGTTCCCTCTGCCTTGGCCTCACTGCCCTGGCCCTGATGGCCCGGGGTTAAGGAGAGCTCTTCATTGTGCCTAACGAGGCGCTTTGCCCATCCAGCCAGAGAGCAGCCAGCTCAGCCGTGGATTGTCTTTGCCTTTTTATTGCCCAGCGGGAGGAGCGCGGGGAAGGTCTTTATGTGATTGTAGAGAAAGACAAAATGCCTTAATAGCAGCCGGCGCTGCCTCTCTGGGACCCAGGGGACCCTGCAGCAGCCCGTAATAATCATCGTAAATAAAAGGGGATGGATCTAGTGTGCTGCATGGGCCGTTAAAACGAGCCCTAGGGTGGAAGGGATGTCTTAAAAACAAGCTTTAGAGGATGTTTCTCTCCTCATTGCCCCTCTAATTCTCCTTCCCTGCATGGCAGAGCAGTGGAAGGCTGGCACGGCTCTCCCCTCGCCCAGCCTGGGTTGGCCTGACAAGCACATGGATATGTCATCTTTACTCCTCTGCTCCCGTGGCCTTAGGGAGGGAGTCCCACATATTTCGGCTCATGCCTGACTTTCTGACCCAGTAAAACTGAGTAAAGGCTGTGTTTAGGCTTCTCAGTCCTCATCCACTGAAGAGAACCCAGTGCTGGCTCCTCTGGCCCTTCACTACGAGGCTCTTTGTGGCTTGGTTCTCCCAAGTGCCCTTCTCCAGGTGTCATGGGGCTCTGCAGGAATCCCTGCACTGGGTGGGAGGAGAAATCTGGAATTCTAGCCCTGGAATGCAGGGCAAATGGTATAAATCAACCTTCACAAGGAGGAAAAGAAGAGGTAAATGAGGAGGAACACAGATTTTACTCACGGAGGGTGCAGGTCCTGCTGCAGTGAATGTGTTTCATCCATCTGTGTCGCTCCCAGGCTCCCAACACCAAGCACAGGAAACATTTAACTCCAAAAACCAGTTTTTGCCAGGCAGCCTCTCTGTCTTTAGTAGCCCTGGGGTCAGGAACTGTGTGGCATCACAGCAAAACTCCTTGGGAGAGAAGCCCTTACACAATCCCATGAGGAGGAAAGGACTGTGACCTTCACAAGCCAGAATGAAGTTCCAGGAGAGAGGATGGCTGAGCCAGGAGCTTGCAGGGAGTCTGGGATGAGTCTGGTGTGGGCTAAAGCCTCCTTCTTTTATGGCTCAGAGCATGTTGGGGACATGGGAGGTCTCAGGAGGGAAAGGACCTTAAAAGGCTTCAGCACACAGAATGCATGAACTCCCTTTCCTTTTCTATAATACGTGCTCGTTTCTCTCAGGGTGCTTTTCGTGGCTTTGCAAGCAACAGATTGGCAGCTGAAACTGGTTTTGTCTCTTTTTCTTTAGTTTCTTTTCCCTTCTGCAAACGTTTGGCAGAAAGGAGAACCTGCAATAAAAAAATAAAATAAATAAAAAAAAGGAGTTGATTAAAAGCCCTGAGCTCCAACTGTGAAAATGTTTTGAAGCGACTGTAACTACCTTTTTTTTACCCCATAACTCTTCCATTCCGTTGCACTCACACCCTGCACGGTGCTGTCTGTACCTCCTCTGTGGAGCTGCTGGTGCTCAGAGGAGGGTTCTCCTTGCACAAGCAGGGAACTGCTGCACCACGCTCTCCTTCAACTCCCCCAGGCTGTTCTTGGCTGTGGGACATCTCCCAGGAATGCCTGGGAATAACCCACGGGGGATTTGCCACACGGGATGCTCCCCATCCATCGACCCTCCAGCCAAGCTGGGGCAGAGCTGTCCCTGCCTCTGTTCAGGGTGTGAAGGTGATGGAGCTTTGGGGAGGGCTGACCCCACTCCCAGTTGATGTATTGCCCTTCTCCATCCCTCATCCTGCCAAGCTGAGCTTTTCAGGGTGTGTGCTCCATCCCTCCTGTCACCCCGGGGGAGCTGAGCCCTCTTTGCTCCCCTGCATCCAACAGGGCATCACCTTGCCCAGAGCCTGATTGAATTGCTTGTGTTATCCCCCCAAACACAGCGAGCTCAGCCTGGTTGTCATCGCTCAGCCAGCACAGGGTAATTCCCACCCGAGTCCTCGCAGTGTGGGGGCAAACCATGAGCAAACTGGAGGTGCTGGGCTCGTGTGTGAGGAGCTGCCAGGAGCAACCACAGCGCTGTGCTGTGCAGGTGAGAGGCCCTGTCTGTCTGTCCCCCCTGCTGTCTTCTTACTACGGGCTGTGTGTGGGAACAAACACATCTCCCCTGGGATGAGGCTGCTTCCCAGCCAAGAGACTACAAGAGTTCATCAAGCAATTAACATCCTTTGCAATAAAAGCACTTCACTTCCTCCTGCCGCCTCGCCTATTAAATCCTCTCCCTCCCCTGCAAGGAACATTTTGACTTTGGGAAAGCAGCCTGGTTGGGAGAGCTTTAATGAGGGCTGGAGGCTGCAGGGAGCTGAGCCCTTCCCTTTCCTGGAGGCAAAGCTGGGATGTCCTGCTCACTTGGGGGAGTTGTATCCTGACCAGAGCTAGTAAATATACCCCAAATCACCCACCAGGAATTGCATGTAACATCTGCTCTGGTCTCTGAGCCCGTGTGGAGGGTGAGGGAAGGCAGGAGAGGGCTGCCAGCCTCCACAGGATAAATCAGGAGCTTTTCCAGTGCTCCTAAACAGCCTCCTACAGCCCTGAAAAAGTGAAGAGAGCCAGGCCTCAATCCCTCCTCAATCAGAATGGGATGCCCATGTTCACCTGTGTCAATAAATGGAAGGACGGAAGGATGTAAAGAAAGGAAAGGCAGGAAAAGGGAAGGAACTGTTTAAATGGGATGTGGATTCGGGAGGGGGTCCTGCAGGCACCTCTGGCCCTGCAGAAGGTGATGGGATGAAGCTGGAAGTGGCGGTGGAGCAGGGTATGGTCCCTGCTTGTCTTTATCCCAGAATTTAGGGGCCCTGTGGTACCTTCCTCCTCTTCCTTCTCCATGGGATCAATCCCCTCCTGGCCTTTCCCTCAGAAAGAACCTCAAATAAAGGTAATCAAACAGTGGGTCTGGTGGCATCAGTGGAATCAAGGCACTCAGGGCACCAGTGGCCCTTTCCCCCCTCCTGTTCCCCTTGGGTCATTCATCAGAGGAAGGAGCTGTGTGTTCTGATCACACTGATCCTCTCTACTGAGCTCCTCTCTGCCCAAATCCAGGTCTCCACCCCTTGCAGGTGCCTCAGTTGAAGGGAACGGCCCCGAGAAGGTGGGGAGCAGCATGAGCATGAGATGGGTGATCATCCAAAGTACAGCATGGAGATATATGGCTACCATGCTGTTCCACCCTGTAGCCCAGAGATGCCCAGGCTAGTGCCCAGAGCCCTGTGAAGCCCCAGCCAAGGTGCTGTGCCTGGGCTTTGGCACCTCTTCCCTTTTCATTTTCCCCTGCTCTTGGCCAAAACCTACATCCCCAGGCAAGGTATGTGAATAAAACACAGCAGCTGCTGCTCCTGCTGCCACTGAACCTTAAACCCAACACCTGCAGGACCAGCCCCAGTGATGGCATGATGGATATGTTGTCCCTGTCACCAGTTACTAAAGCCCTACATGACAGGGTAACAGGGTGGTCAGCGCAGGGAAGGGGAGATGACCAGGTCGAATTCAACCTGGTTTAGTAACACAAAGAGCACAAAACCCTTTCCAAGCCCTCTCTCAGAGCTTGCAGAGCCCTGGCTGGTCCCTGTGGCCCTGCCTGTGTAACTCGGTGACATGTGACAGCCACCAGCTGGGAAACAGGATGGCACTGACCCCAGGCCCTCGGGGCTGAGCAGAACAACACCTGGAGCTGCCACGGATGTACAGGGGCCAGGGCTGTACAAAAGCTGGGCTTTCCATCTCCTGCGGCATCTGCTTGTTTCCAGGGCTAAAATAAGCTCAGCAGAAATTTCCAGTCTTGGGGCAGGACAAAAGGCTCCCTGTGCCCTGGAGAGCAGAACAGCCACTTGTCCTGATCCCCACGGTGGGTTGCAATTATAGATGGAAACCTGCTGTTCCAGCTCTGCCTGGGGGAAGGGCTCCTTCAAAAGCCCAAAATCCATCCTGTGTCGCCAGAACCAGCCTTGGCTTCACATCCAAACTGCCCCTGGCTTTGCCTCTTTTGGAGATGAGTTTTTTGGGGATGCAGTGAGCCATGGGGAAGGAGGGAAAGTCCAGGGTCAGTGTCCTGCCCTGCTCCCCCTGAGGCAAAGGAAACCAGCAGAGAGCAATCCTTTGGGGTGTATTTATGGATATTTCACACCATCAGAGCAGCAAGGGGACAGTAATTAATCTGGTTCCTCAGCTCTCCCATCCAAAGCCTCATGTCCAAGATGTCCTGGTAATGCAGGGGCATTGTCACAGCCAGGGCGAGCTGTCCCCTGCCTTATGCCACGACCCCTCAAATCACACTGCCCATCCCACAGGTGGCCGTGGGTGCCTCCTGGCCTCAGCCACCACATTTTCTCCTCTGTTATTTGTAAGTCCTGCCCAGTTTGGGGGCACTGTTTATCTCCTCTGAGAGGCTTTCTGGAAATTCAATTCATATCCTGCAGTAGAATGAAATCATTTGAAGGCTGTGGGAGCTCTGCCTTGGGTGCAGAGATTGCCCTGGCTGTGCTGGGCTGTGTCACTGGGCCACAGGGATGGGAGCAGCATTCCTGGGGATGGGAAATGGTACCCTCTTGCTCCTGGACAGCCACTGCAGGGTCCAGTGCCCACCCTGTGGGCAGTGCCAAGGACACAGAGGCCCAGGATGAGGCCTCTCCCTCCACCCTGCAGCAAGAGGGACAGCAGTGTGCAGTCAGGAGGTCTCTGCTCCTCTGCAGGCTGAGTTATCCCTCAGGTGACTGAGTTACCCAAAATAAACGCAGCCAAGGGAGTGAGGTGATGTGCTGTGTGAGAGGGCACTTTGCTCTATGAGATCACACACTGCACTGGCAGTTCCTTAAAGAAAACAGAGGCAGAATGAACACCCTGGCTCTTAAAGGCAGCTTTGTAGCCTTGGCTTTCCAGGGGCTGCTCTTTGCCTGCTCAAGACACACTCGGGCACCTGGGGAGCTCAGGTGAGAGACCAAGCTCAGGGGACACCCCTGTGTGCTGGCTGGAGGTGTGGGACACTGCAGCTCCCATTGCAGAGCCCCCAGCAGGAGCTGGCTGTCCCCAGGGACACAGGGGACATCATGTCCCAGGGGACATCCCAGCCCCGAGCGGGGCAGAGAGCCCTTTGAACGGAGCTGGAGCCACAGAGGGTCAAAGCAGAGGCTCGGCGAGGTTTGGGGAGAGAAGCAAAGCTTTTATCAGATCAAATGGTTCGTTGGGATGGATTAGAGATGTGTGAAAGATCAGTGGGTCAGGGCAGAGCCAGCCCAGCCTGGGAACGGGACACACCGAGGGAAATGTGCTTATCAGGTGCGAACAGCAACACCCCGGGGCACTCCGGGATGGAGAAAAAGCACTTTCACTTTGTTACTCTGGGCACTTGATACTTTGTTACACTCAAATGTTTTGACTCAGGGAAGAGTTTTTGTAGTTTTCTTTTCCTGTGAATGCGTTTTGATTTTTTCTTTCTTTATCCTTTCCATAGAAAGTGGGAAATTTTTGTAAAAGCCTTTCCGTTCAAATCTCCAATTTTCGATTGAAAAACAGCTTGGGTGGGTTTTTTTCCTCTCTCTATTTATTTGGTTTTTTTTTAACCTGGGGTACATGTGGAGTTGCTCATGTGCTCTAAGGAAATGGCACTGATCCTTCTCATCCTCCAAATTCCCCGGGCTGTCATTCTGCTCCAAGCCCTGGGTGCACAGCTCAGACCCCACGTGCTGGGTGAGCCACATTTTCCCCCTCCCGCAGGTTAACGGGGATTTTCCACACTCACTCCCACACAGAGAGGATTCCCTGCAGCCCCCCGGAGCTGGGAAATGAGCCCTGTGGGTCCCAGAATCTGTGCTGGGTGTTCATCTCCAAGCCCAAATCTCTTCTCCTCAAGCAGGTGAGTCAGTGGGACCAGTGGAGGTTCATGGAGCGGGGCTGGGGGAGAGCACCCTGCACCAGAGCCCAGCCACATCCACCTCCTAAAGTCAGCATGAAGAGCAAGGAGGCTGCAAATCCCAAAATAAATCCTATTTAAAAAACAACAAATCACCACCAAATCGCTAAAATAGGATTTATTTTAGGATTTGCATCTGGAGAGCCCTCCCCCTCCCCTCTGGTGGAGAGCCAGTGCTGAAAAGAGGTTTGAATGCTGAGGTTCAGCTTTGTGCATCCTCAGAGCTGTGTTTTAGGAAGGGATGCTGGGCTGCTTTGGAGCAAGGGCTGGGCAGGGCCTTGGGAAGGGGAGGGAGATGGGGCACTGCAGGGTACCCCAGCAGCAGAGACCTCCCCCCGTGGAATCAGCGCCCATGAGCTCATTCCCCAAGCAGATCTGGCTTGGCAGAAGTATTCAGAGGATGCCTGCAAATTAAAAACAAACAGAAGAGGGCCAAGAATCATTTATTTGGAGAACAGTTTGCAGGTTTTGTTTAGGGTCTGGTTTTAGCCCGGCACTTGTTGATTGTATTTGCACTGGAAATAAGATAAATGTGACACCTGCTCCCTTTAATCTTTCTCTCCCTTTTCCTCCCCCCCATCCATCCTTCTTTTAAGAATTCACCAAAAGAGATTGCAAAAGAGGGAGAGATGTTAGATCATGTGCCTGATTAATGATTCTCTGAGGGGAAAAGAAATCATTTAACCACAATATAGAGCACGTTTGATTGAAAAGAACTTTAAATTCCATGTTCGAGCCAGGAGCAAAAACTGGAATAACAAACCCAGGATAGCTCATGTCCATTTTGTTATCACCACTGGCCCAGGGGGCTTTGTATTACCATTAAAACAAGATATGGAATGAGTAAATAGGCAAACAGGCTGCCAAATGCAAAAGCAAACAGGGCATGATGGGGACCCACTAAGGAAGGGAGGACTCAAGGAGTGAAGGTGGCAGGAGGTTGGATTTAGTCTGGGCACGTGCCAAGGCTGGGCATGAGGATGTCTTGGGCTCTTTTGGGTTTTTCTCCTTTTAAGCACGTTGCTGGCTCAGGCTTGTCCCCAGATTGCTCTTCGCCATCAGGGTGCCATCCTGAACTTCTCGGAGCTGATGGTGCCGCCAGCAGGGACATCCTGCTCTTTGCTGCCTGTGCAGAGGTGGGGATGCAATCCCAGACAGAGGAGTTTGCTCTGGAGCAGAAAGGAGAGCAGAGGGTGTGGGAAGCAGGTCCTGGCTGGGGGGTGCAGGGCTGGAAGAGAGTTTGGCCCCGAGCAAAGTTTGGCCCCCAAGCCCTGCCAGCGCCGTGCCCGACCGGCCAGGGACAGCTCTAATGGATTTATTATGTTCCTCCCATCACTCCTTCTGTAACAAAAGGCTATTAAAACCACTAAAGCAAAACTGTCGATTATTTTTCCCCATCTTGCCACACGGTCTTTTAATATCCAGGGAAACAAACCAGCAATTTGCAGCTTCCTTCAAATAATCCGTAAAGAATGAGGGAAGAAAATATTGTCACAATCGTGTTAATTCGGTACTAATGGGCCATTGCCCTGCTCAGTGAATTGTCTGCTCGTGCCTCCCCACCCTCCTCCTCTTCCTCCTCCTCCTCCTCCTCCTGACCCTCCCAGTGCTGTGGCATCAAGGACTCGGCGTGTGTGTGAACATGGCAAAGGAAAAGCAGAAAGGGAATGGCGTGTACAGAATAAGTTGTTTGCTTTCCTCTGATTGTTGCTATTAATAAAACATTACATTAAATCAGTGCTGGAAGAATATAATTGGGATCATCCATCAAATTTCTGGAGGAGAAGAGCTCCCGTTTGTCAGCTGAGCAGAGCAGCCGCTGCGAGGGAGTGTGGAGAAGGGGCAGCCTCTTGTCCCCATGGTTTGGACCTGTCCCCTCCCCATAATCAGCACCATTTTTGTCCATTTCTTGCCTTTCTTTTGTGTGGGGAAAGGCAGGAGGTGGGAGCAGGAGAAGGCATCAGCTGGGGACCCCATGGCTGGACCAGAGTCTGGGGGGATTTGGGACTCAGGATTTGGGATGCCCCATCCCTGGGAGCACACAAGGCCAGGTTGGACAGGGCTTTGAGCAACCTGGTCTAGTGGAAGGTGGAGGTTGGAACGAGACGGTCTTTAAGCTCCTTTCAACTCAAACCATTCTGTTCTCTGATCTCTGATCTGGGTTTCAGGGTGGTCTCTATCCACGGCCACCTCCTCCTCACTCCATCCATCCAAAGTCTTCTCCATCCCTTCTGCTGACAGGGCCAGAGGGAAACACCCCTCAGACTCACAGCAATGTGTAACACACCCTTGCAGTGGGGAGCAGAACAGCTGTCATTTCAGCCCCTTCTCGGGGCAGCTGAAGCCATGATAGGAAGGAATTGACCCACACAACGTGAACTGGAGATTTTTCCCCAGCCCAGTAACTTGTGCTGGGCTAATGCACCTCTTCCCTGGTCTCATGTTGTACAAAGGAGCAAATAACTCCCCCGTGTGCTCCCAGAGGAGCACAGGGATGGGCATGGCCTGGGGCAGCTGGGCTGGCAACAAGGAAACCCTCTGGCTGGCAGAGAAAATCCAGCCAAAGGCTGCAGGACTGCTGGATCTCCCAGTCAGACACACAGGATCAGTCCCCGGTCTGAGCTCTGTTAAATCCCTGTGCTGGCAGCTTCTGACTGCAGCGTCCAGACTAAATTTCCAGGTGTGACTTTGTTTAGTGCCATTTCTCTGAAATTTAATAAACCCTTTAATATTTCCTCCCAGAGAGTGTATTTGTCACTTTAACTTACAGCTCTTGATGTCTTTGATACATCAAACAGGTCAAATCCCTTTGGTGTGTCACTGCACAGCATTTTCTCCAGGTTCAGTCCTGTAACTCTTTCCTGAATCCTCAGTATTTCTCTTCAGATCTCTAAGCCTGCCTGGACGTAACGATGCCCCAGCAAGGCAATTCATTAGCAATGTTCTCTATTATAAAATAAAACACCCAGTGATCATTTCCCCATATTTATGTTTTATTTTCCCATTCCTTGTGCTGCTAAGGACAGCAAATAAATGGTGCCACACACATACATCAGGCTTATAACAAGCACTAATGATTGTACAATAAAAACAGAATGGTAACTGCTAAGACAGAGATTAAGAAAAATAAGATAAATGCATGTGGCATAATATTTTTAAAACATGCCCCTAATTTCAGAGCATGGAGACATGATCACAGCTAAAAATATGACCATCTATCAAAATCCTGTCACACGGAGAGTTCGGGACTCATTTTAGACAATGAAGAGCCAAAAGAAACGCCGAGTTTCTTATGGTATTAATACATAACTAAGCAATCCAAGAAGAGGATATTACATTAATGGCATAAATGGATCATAATAAAAGACCATTCTGACATGTCAATACTCTTACTCAGTGGTATTAGAGAAATCAGAGATGGAAAAGGCCTTTTAATGAGGGCTGGCGCCTGCATCCCCCTGCAGCCCTGGCACGGGATCCAGCTGGGGAAGGCAGGGTTTGGGGGGCTGGGGCTCAGCTCCTGCCTCTGCCTGGGGTTAGTTTAACCTGAATTGAGCTCCCAGGTCAGAGTTGCCTTTTCCTCACCTCCCTGCCCCATGTGAGTGCCTGGGGGATGCAACCCAGGTAGGACCAGGGGACAGGCCAGGTCTGTCACCATCCCATCCCATCCGGGTGTCAGGGGACCCACTCACACGAGCTGCCCCAACAGCCACTTCCTGGTGCCATTTCCCCGAATCCAGCACATCATCCCCTCCTGTCACTTGGCTAATTGGTTATCTGAGCACCAAAGATTAATTACTGCTACTTAATGTCCTCAGGGAGCACTTTGGAACCACCACCCATCAGTCGGGCTGCTGAGGAGAGGCAAACTCTGGATGCCCCCGTGGAGAACTCCCTGATTCCCCCTTCTGGGGCTGATGGATTTGGGATATCTTTGCCTGTCCCATGACCTGGACCTGGCACCTGGCCAGCCAGCAAAGCCCTGACCACCCCAAAGCACAGCTCTGCAGAGTTCCACATCCAGCACCACGATCCCCCCCCAGGAATTGGCCATGGAGGAAGGAATGGGCTGCTCTCTGCAGTGTTTCCCTCTGTCAGTATTTCCCACCCCACAATCAGTTTGTGTCGCTTCTAGAAATCCAGTGTAAGCAACACTGATTTGGGGAGGGAAAGAGATGCTTTATGTGCCGGGCTGGAAGGTTTCCAGCAATGTGTTTTTTTGCTTTTGTGAAGTTTTGGGCAAGAGCTGGTGGTTTCAAGGGATGGGAACTTTTCTTTCTTTTTTTTGGATGAATTGGAAATGGGAAAGTTTGGGCAAGAGGAGCCAAGAGGAAATGAGAAGTTGCAGTGTGGAGCTGATTCTGCTCCTCCAAGTTTTCTGATCACTTCATGAAGTGAATCCAACCTTAAACTGTGTCTTGAGGCTCCTCGAAAGAGAAAAGGACCGATTTGCCTTGAGCTGAATGGGACTGAAGGGCTTTCCCCTCTTGCTTTAATTAAAAGGGACTCCCATTTAATATAAAATAAAGCCAAATAGAGATGCTCTCCTATGGAACACAAGAAAAAATAAAGGAATATATTACAAAAACTGGAACCAGATAGAAAATGCTCATCTGGGGGAACATTCTGACAAACAGAATGGTATTTTTCTTGTTTCCAGCCAGATTTAGCAGAGATACGGAAAAGTAAAGAGGGGAAGAAAATGGCCCAGTATATTTTCTGGGCCAGTTGAGGGTTCTGGGAGACCAGGAGAAGGTTCTGTGAGCCAGGAGGGTGCTGATGTCCCCTCCCAAAATCCCCCAGGGCCTCCTGGACTGGCCAGGGCTTTCAAAGGTTTGGCTGTGACTTTAATCCACACAGATCCTGCCATGTGCAGGATGTGCTGACCCTGCCACTGGGGGGGCACGAGGGAGGGGACAGTTTGGGTGCCATCAGTGTCATTTTCACGGCAGAAATTCTCCAGAGCAGGATGGGATGAAGGATGGAATTTGCCAGGGTGTGAATTGGGCTCTGCCATCTGTGGAGGAATGAGCAGCGAGCAGGAACCTCCTCCAGCAAAACTCAGAGCACACCCCGCCAGCCTTCCAACGTTTCTGCTCTTGGAAAGGTCACCCATTAGCTCATGCCATGGCCCCTTTTGGTGCCAGCAGCCCACTGGGGGTTCACACTGCAGGGTGGTGGCTCTCCTCTCCCAAAGAATCCCTGAGTCCCCTCGTGGTTGTTCCATCCCAAGCCCAGTCCCTTTTCCCCTCCTGCCCTCACCTCCCTCGCTCCAAGGCTGCCAGGTGCTCTGTGCTCTCCCCACACCCAGAGCAGTGCTACGTCGTCTTGGTGCCATGGCTGGGTCCCTGCCAGGGAGGGGAGGGTGACAGGAACACCCTGCTAGACACTGTTCAATGACCTGGGCTCGTGTGACTGTGCAGCATTTCTGGGGACCAAAACATTCAGAGCAGCCCCTACCCCAGTGCAGCATCAGCCCTGCTGAGCTCTGCTCGTGGTGGCAGAAGCGGGTCCTTCTCACAAGCAGCACCAGCACTGTGGAAAAGCTCCTTTCCAGCACTCACACCACAGCCCTTCTCCGTTTTCCAGGGAAGCTGCCTGGAGCACTTCTGTATCCCAGCCCAGCCTTGTTGTCAGCGAGTTTGTTCTCCTTGACTAAAGATTAGCTCAGAGGGATCCTGCCAGTTCGAGTCACGCCGTGGACGAGACTCCGTGTCTGGGTAAAGCCACCCCTTTGTCAGCCCAGCACTTGCCACAGCCGGGTGTGTTGTGACTCCCACCACGTTCCCCTCCCTGCTCAGATGTCATCCCCGCGCTGAGGAGTGTGAGCCGGCTCCAAAAGTGATTAGGCAAATTAACCGAGGACAAGGTTGCCATGGGTGGGTAAGCCCGGAATGAAGAGATGACTGCGGAGTCAGGATTTTCTCGCCCCTGAACACAAGAGAGGCACGACTGGGTGATTCTGTGTCTCCAGGCATCTGCTCCTGGCCGCTGTCACAGCCCTGATGTGAAGGACAAGGGATTGGTGTGACCCAGCACAGCCCTTCCCTCGCCCTTCCCTGCCTCTCTGGGGATTCCCTGCATATCCCACAAACCAGAGAATGTGTGGGGCAAGATTTTATCTTTCCTGACCCAAGCTCTTCCCAGATTTCACTCCCTGTTTCAGAAATGGACACGTAAATTACTTGAGCAACCTCAGCACTAGTCCAGCCCCCAGAGTACACAAGGCTTTGGAACAAATTTGGAAGGAAAGAGTCTTTAAAAACACAGAGGTAAATAGAAAAGGACGTCCAGGAGGTGCCAGGCTCGTCTGGTTTGGTGCTGGACTGAGGAAATGCTGCAGATCTCTTCTCTCCACGCTCCAGTGAGATGTCTGGTACAGCGCCTTGTGGGAAACTATTAATGAGGACAGGGATTAATGGGAGAGTGGAAAGTGCATGAGGAACTCGCTAAAAAGGAGCTGTCAGCTTGGAGTGCTGCACATGGTGGTGTCTGGCTCACAGGAGATCCATCCCGAGGACAACTGAGTGATTTGGGTCCTGACCTCAGCTCAGATACTGGAAATGCACCAGTGCCAGCACAGGGCAGCACATCAGGGGAGAGAAGGGAGGGCAAATGCCCCTGATTGAAACTCTGGTGGGATTTATCTGCAATACTCATTGCTTTTCGTGTCTTCTCCTTAAGGCAAATCCAAACAGGGAACAGGCAGGAAAGGTCTCTGCCACTGCTGGAGGGAGTGGAAAACCCATTTGATGAGACTGGTTTCCTTGGCCTGCTACAAAGGAGGTAAAGAACATGCCAAGGAAGGAGAAGAGCTCTTCAGGTTTAAGAGACTATCTGTGCAGGGGGAAACTCAGTAGAAATTAGGCAGTGACACATTTAAACTCAAAATCAGGAGCTGTAAAGCAGGCTTAGGAATTAAAGAGGAAAGAGCCTGCACAGTTTTAGGACAGAGTCTGATACATTAATGTGAGAGATGAAGGGGTTGCCCACAGCAGAAGGAGTCTGGATTGATCCATGAGAGTGTTTTCAAGAGATGGGTGTAACTAGAAAAAACAAATCTCCACATCCCAGTGGCTTCTTGGTGCTGTGCAAAACATAAATAAGTAAGGCTTTTGATGTCAGGAAAACTGGGAGCTCAGCAGCCCCCTTTGGGCAGCTTTGAAGGGAGGAGAGGATTTTGCTGGGGTGGGTGGGCAGAAGGTGCCTCTGGTAGGAGAGAGGAGCCGAGCTTGGAGCCTGATGGGCTGGGAGGGATTGGGGTGGAAAGAGGACTCAGCACTGGGTCTTGTCCCTGATGACACCCAGAGCTGGGAGGAGCAGAGAGAAGCTGGGAGGGTAAGCAGGGACTTGGTGGGGAAACAGGGATTGTCCTGGGTGTGGGAAGGGGCCTTTGACAGTTTCCTCCACCCCCAGGTTGGAGCTGTGATCACTCCAGCTGCTTTCCAGACCATTCCTGGTCAGCACTGACAAAGGCTGAAGTGAGGTTCATGCACACATGGAGTGCCTGGGTGCAGAAGGGTGGCCTTGTTGGAGCGTGGTTCACATTTGGGATCGAGCTGGAGACCCCACAGCAAGAGATGAGGAAGAAGAAACAGAAGGGAAGGGCAAGTGCCCTCCCAGGTCCCAGCCTGGCTCGGCTTTGGGTCCCCTCTCTCATGCCATGGAGAGACACCACCATCAGTTCCCGTTGTGCTGGATGTGCTGCCTCGCTCCAGGCTGGCTCGGGGCTGGCAGGCACGTGGGAATTCCCACCCCACCCTGATCCATGGGGAGCAGCAGATCTGTGCCTGTGGTTGTGGGAGCTGCTTGCAAGGGGAGCTCAGGGGATCCACGCACATCCGAAACCATCGCTGCCCCCCAAAAAGCAGTGAGACAGTGCTGAGGTCAGGCTGCACGGGAATGCACTGTCAGCTGGTACTGTCATCCCTGGGAAAGCCATAATATATTAGAAAAGACTGAAACAGCCATTTACACAGAGGTGAGAGCCACGATGTGGGAGGGAACAGAGCAGAGTAGCTGCCTTTTGGCTCTGCTTCCTCTTGTTGACCATGGCAGCACCTTTATATCACGTTTTGCAGCTCCTGGGTGTGTCACTCAGCATTTGACACCCCCAGGTACCACACACACCACCACCTGAGCCAGCCCAGGATGAGAGCTGCAGAGTCAGAACCGAGCTGGGTTTAGTTGGTTGGGTTCTGAATTGCACCCTTGACAAAAAGCAAACCTTCAGCTGCCTCCTAAGTGGGGGTTGAAGGCAGTGCTGGCTTTGTGCTGGGCATTAATTCTCAGGGTGGTGGTGCTGGCATTGCACCCCCAGCTCCATCCACCACTCTGCCTGCTCAGAGATCTGCCGGGGAAGGGGAGATGGAGGCGCAGAGCTGGCTTTGGAGGGGAGGCCAACACAGGCCCCCACCTCGAGGGCATCTGGGGAAGGTCTCAGCTGGCGGCCACAGGTGGCTCCCCACGGTCTCCTTTGAAGCTGCTCCACTTAGTCTGAACTCTTTAAGTTTTCACCAGAGTGGGGATTTCAACCCGAACCCAATCCCGAGCTGGGGGAAGCTCTGCCTCGCTGCTCCTCTGTTTGAGCGTGTTGTTTATATCTATTCCTGTGTCCCTGAGGAAAGCCCGAGGCAGGGAGGGACCCCGGGAGCCCACCAGCCTCCCTTCTCCCTCTGCTGCACGACTTCTCTGCAGAAGCTGTTGCTGGGTGTTCTGGGAGCTCAGCCTTTCCGGGAAGGTGCAGCTCAGGCTGAGCCAACTCACGTCGTGCTTTTGTTTCGGATCCCGGCGCCTTCGGATCGATCGCTTTTATTCTGTGCCATTTTTTTGGTTTCTGTCCAGGATGCTGCCTGCCATCCCCCTGCCTTTGCCAAAGCTTTTGTAACCTTTGGGAATGAGGAGATAAAACCACTCGTGGTGCTGGAGCAAGGATGTGGTGCTATCAAGTGGCTACAAGAGTGACCATCATCAGCACCGTGAGGGTCACCAGTGTCCCACAGAACCACCACAGACTGACCCAGCAGCAAACTCAGCACTGGGATCTCTTGCAAACCAGTGCAGGGGAGGTCTGGATAAATCTGGGCCTTACATCATCCTTCAAATGTTCTTTTGGGACACTGATGGTGGGAGAAGAGCTCTTGGTATGGCATAAATAGCTCTTGGCATGTACAAAAGCCTGGGCAGTGGCCCAGGGAGGTGCTGGGTGGTGTAACTCTGCTCCTGGCCTTCTGGGTGGGAAAGGTCTGCAAAGTTTTTGTGGTTTTTGGAGTGGGTTTGTTAGGTTTTTTAAGCTTTCCTCGACTGATTTAGGGTAGGCTGGGGACAATTTTGTTCATTGGGTTTCTCAGAGGTGGCTGCTGTGGGGTATCTGCAGCTGCCAATGGGAAAAGCTGCATCCAGAGGAGCCTCTACCCCATGGGTGATTTCGGTGCTTGCCCCTGCCAGAGCCACCCCACTGAAAAAGCTGTGGGATGGTGTTCTTCCTTGGGGCTGTGATGTGCTGGAGCCCGTGGTGGTCATGGCATGTGTGTGGAGGATTTTGGAGGTGCCCCAGGAGCCAGCCCTGTCCTACCGGGTAAGGAGAGTGCCTGGACCTGCCTAGATGTGGGTGTTGCTGTGGGGCAGGGGAAGGGTGGCAGTTCTGGAGGGCTCTGTGGGAATCGGGTTAACCCCAAACACCCAGTTCAAACCTGCTGCAGGTGGGTGATGGGTGGGCTTTGGGGGAGACCTGCCCAGGAGCCTGAGGTTTGTCTGGCCCTGCCTCACAGGGAGGGCTCCTGAACGGGAGGGTGGAAGAGCACAGGCTGTGAACAACGAGGCAGCCCCAAAATCACCTCTGGTTGTGGCTGAGGAATTAATGCCAGGAGGAGCTGCAGCCCTGCATCTCCTTCTGAAGGCTGGAATCACCCAAGGGCAGTGCCAAAGTCAGGCTCAGCCCCTGTGGAGGACCCGAAACAGCGAGCGAGAGGGGAACCATCAGTGCCTGTGCCTGGTGGTGTCCGAGCACGGTCGGGGGGGTTGGACAGCTGTTCAATGCCTTCTCCGTGGTCTTTCCCTGCAGTGAAGCCCTCAAGTGATTGTAGATCATAGCAGCATTATGCAAACCGTCATTTGTGTAATCATTATGCAAATTGAGATGGATAACCAGCTTTAACCAGCCTCAAGTTGCTTTTAAGTGCCTCTTTCTCAGCCGGTACTTCAGTCACTTAAAGGACAAAAAAAAAAAAGAACGCCAAACTCCAAAACTTCTAACTTTCTTCTCTTGGTTCAGCACCACACTGTGCAGGGAGGGAGAGGGGGTGGCATGTGCAGGTACTGCAGTCCCCGAGTGGCCTGGTGGGGTCACTGGTGGTTTTCACATCCAGAAGCCCCTGAAGGGGCTGTCCAGATCCCAAAGCCCTTGCCTGGGAACTGGAGGAGCCCGGCGTGTCCTCTGCTCCATCCCAGCTTTCTTGAGATCTTTGGAAAGTCTCTGGGCCTTCTTCATCTGAAAGTACTTTGTGGGATTGTGGGGACAATCAGCTGCAGGGGAAATGATGGCATGTTCAGGTAATTTATTGGTTGCTAAGCTGCTCCTGTTGCTTCTGGGGGGCTAAAAAGCTTGACTGCCTCCTGCTAGAAAAGATATCCGAGGGATTAAATATGACTGTGTGGAGCAAAGTGAGATATCTTATTCGTGCTGCCCCTCCCTTCCTGATATGGAGGGACCAGTCCTGGACATCCCATCTCTCCTGCTGAGGGAGCTGGACCAGGGTCTGTTTGTCCCCTCTAGGCTGGCAGGGACAGGCACAAGGCTGCACACTCTCACCTCCAGTGATGCTCTGTTCCTTCCCCTCCTTCTGTGCAGTGACAGTTCAGTGGCTGGTGCTGACAGCCCCTTCCTGGGAGCTGGGTGATGTTAATCCAGCCCTGGCTGCCCGAGTGAGCCCAATCCACCACAGGACCTGCTGCCACCCTCACCTTCCCCGCCAGCCCCACTGCAGCCCCCCCTCATCCCTCACCACCATCTCCTCTCTCTCCGTTCCTGCCTCCTGACAGCCCTGCCTCTCCTTTCCCTGCTTGTCCATCCCAGATCCCTGCCTGGGATGTCCCCTGGGTGTGTGGCTGCTTTCCAGCTCTCACAGCCTCTGTAAGGAGGGATGGCAGCATTAACCATTAGAGCTTCTCTCTTTACTTTCTCGAAGTAAACTCAGTCCTGCTCCTCCCAGAGCAGCTCCTGTGAGACCTGTGTGCCCTGGGTTCCTGCTAGGCTGGGTCAGGACTGTGGGTGGCCTCTTGGTGACCTTCAGAGAGATGCCATGAGAAATCTCAGCTCTTCCTCCCCTCCAGACCCTGGGAGTCCTTGGGCAATTTCTAGCTAAGGAACTGCTCTTATCTGCTGCATGATTAAGGGATATCACTGAATGTCCTCGGAGAAATCAGATTAGGAAGAGCAGGGGGTGACCCAGATAAGGACTTTTATCAAGGGAGAGGTGTCAGAACATTACGGGTGACATGAAGATGTCATGCATTGACCTCACTAGTGACAGGTGCCCAGAGCTTGCTGCAAACCTGCATCTCCCACCCCAGCTGACACAGTGACTCAGGCTTCCTGCACCCACCTGCCGACTCCCTGGTCCCCTGGCAGGGAAACGGGACCCAAAAGTGTTGTGGGGTGCCCTGAGAGCAGGGCTGGAGCTGTGGTGGTGGAGGAACTGCCTTGTGACTCTCAGGGTGTGGGAAGTACGTAGGGCTTTAAAAGTACTGTGGGCACAGACCCCTGCAAAGAGTGATGGGGAGATGAGGGTCCTGCTCCTCAGAGACCTTCCCTGCTGCAGGTCCTTCATCCAGGGGGCACATTGGGATCCTTCATCCAGGGGGCACGCTGGGATCCTGGCAGGTCCTTCATCCAGGGGTCACGCTGGTAACCTCTGAGTTAATTAAGAGGGGAGTCTCTACTAAGCAGAGCTCTTGACAGGCAGGTGCGAACCCTGCTCAAGGTCGGGGCTCCAAGAGAAAGGAGGCACACAAGGAGAATTGCAGTTTGTTTAAATGAGGACCAAGGTAATGCAGCTCTTCATGCCTGGCTGTGAGACGTGCTGATGGGGCACAGTAGGCTGAATGTTCTCCTGCTTTAAAGGATGGAGTGAAACCCCTCCCGTGGCAGCAAACTGGCGGGGATGGTGGAGGGGTGTGGAGGCACAGACACTGACCTGCAGGAACACAAGGATCTAAAATGCTGGAGAATGGGCAAAAGTCTGCTAAAATGCTCTGAGGTGTTAATGGCAAACAAGATAAATGGCTGAACCATCTGTTTGTGAGCTTTAGGGAGATGATTCAAGAGCCGGGGGTAGAAAGAGGGGCGACTTTGGGAACGCTTTGTGTCTTGAAGAACAAAACAGCCCCCAACTGAACTGAAAGAGTGGATGACTTCATAGTGCAGTGCTGGCACACACTGCAGCCCAGCCCTCAACAAACATTGTCCGCACTGACAGAGGAACATAAAAAACAAAATAATAAAAAGGAAACCCATGATTTCCTGAAGTAGAAGCAAATGTAATTTGATTACAGCCCTTTCTTTCTGTGTGAGTCTGCCAGCATGGCAAGACTCAGCAGTAAACAATGTGTTATACCCCAAGTGTTGGGAAACTGGGCTTTTTTCTTGTT
Organism: Dendrocincla tyrannina; assembly: GCA_035047865.1. NCBI lineage: Eukaryota > Metazoa > Chordata > Aves > Passeriformes > Dendrocolaptidae > Dendrocincla > Dendrocincla tyrannina. The sequence continues at coordinate 5,958,812 of JAWWMP010000050.1, read as the reverse complement.
TTTCTGACTCCAAAGTGCACAGGTGTAGGGAGGAGGGAGAAAACAGAGAAATAAATGTACTGGTCAATGCTTAAAAAAGGAATGTGTTGCCTAAAAATACAGGTAGCAGCAGTTGGAAGAATTCAAAGAAACTAATGGACGATGAATGACCAGAAGGGTCAAAGACAACAAGAAAGCACTTAGATAGAGCAGGGAATTTATTTCTGTGTCAGAAATGGCTCTGTTGTTAGAGACAGATGGTAAAATTGTAAAATAGCAGAGTGGAAAAGGTAGAAATGCTCCACAGATATTCCAAATACAGAAGAAAGAAGGCAGGAAGCTTGATGTGCCACAGACAGTGCTGTGGCTGGCATATAAACCCCCCCTCCTCAGTGCAGGAGGCTGGGGAGCATCTGAGGTTTGCCAGCCTGAGTATGGAACCCTAAAATAGCAAGGCAGTTCCCCAAATTGCCACTTTTCCCACCCAGATCTTCAAGAGCTGGGAGATTCCCAGGGGGGCAGAGGGAACCCAGTATTATTGCAACTCTTAGAGAAGAAATTGGGTCATCCTGAGGCAAAGTCATGGGAAAACCAGTCAGAAGTGTTACTGGTGAAGGAGCGGGCACTGGGAATCCCTTTGTGAGCTGGCATAGCTTGGTGAAGGGGAGGTGTCTGGTCTGGGGGCATTTCGTGGCTACAGGGTGGATTTGGGTGGATTAAGATTTCTTCAAGACCCTTGGCTTGGTACCACATGACCCCTTGTTTCCTTCGGGTGTATTGTGGGGAATTAAAAGGGTCTTTATTTGACAGAGGGATCACTGATGGGGTTCAAACTGCAGGTAATAACGGAGGGATCGATGAATGTTTGTTTCCATCGGGATCTCCCAGGGATTCTCTTCTTGGTTCAGTTCCATTTAATAACTTGCTGAGGAAAAGGTACAGTCACTGGTGTGCTGAGCAGGAGGGATGGTGAGAAGGGGTCAAATATTGAGCAGGAAAGGCCCCGGTGGCAGCGATGGAATTCAATGATCCCACCGTTTGATCAGACAGGGCCACACAAAGCTGGTGTTCCAGGGTGCTGGGAACCAGGAAAAACCAGTTTATTTATAAGTACATGCACAGGACAAAGGATCAGCCTTTAAAAGGGTGAGTAATCAGAGGGCTCTGGGAGCACAAATCACTGCCCATGCCCTCTGCTCCAGACCCAGCCAGCAGAGGATCAAGGGGTAACCCCTTTTCCAAGTGGTCAGTGCCTCGGGTCTAAACTGTGGGGCAGTCCAGGGTGAGCCTGTCCTTAGGTGCAATCAGCATTAGCCATAATAACCACCACTGTTATTGGGGCTAATGGCTCATTATCCAGTGTAGGAGGTCAAGTGAGTTGTCCCAACAACCTGCCAGGTCAGGCCTGGAGCGAGGTGTGAAAAGCAAGAGGTGAGAGAGCGAGGGATGGAGTAGAGATGTGTAAATGGGGGATTTTTGGGGTGGCTCCACGCGACAGCCCTGACATGCTTGGCTCCATCAGCATCCCCCAGCTCGCTTTGGAGGTGGCTGATCACTGAAAAACAAGCCCTGGGATGCAAAGGGGCTGGTCCCCACCCCGAGTCACCCATCTCCCATCCCAGCCGTGATTCAGAGGGGTTGGCTGGGGTGGTTCCATGCATTATTCTTTTTTAAGATGAAAATAACAACACTCCAAGCCCCCTGCTCCCACCCTGGAATCACAACCGGCCATGAATAATTTATCTTCAAATAATTAATTATTCAGCTTATTTCTTCATTAGCTGAAGAACCTGAGCACAATTAGCTGCTTACCTCCACAAAAAAGGACCGACTTTTTCTGAAGCAAATAAATAAAACATGAGGAGATTTTTACCCAAACCCCCCCACCCCCGGTGACCCTTTACAGCAGGTTCCCTGTGTCCCCATGCTGCTCTCATCCATGGGGCTGAATTGGATCAAGGCGCCTCAGCACTGCCCAGGAGACAGTCCCCAAAACTCCGGTCTAAGCCAGCTGGGATGGGGTTGGTGCATCCCTGGGGGATCTGGTGAACCACCCCCAGCCTGGCACCCAGAGCTGCTCTGTTTGCAATGACACACTCTCAAGAGGGGGTTTTCTGCCTTCTCATCTCTTCAAATTATTATTATATTGTGGTTGTGTGTCCTTATGCTTTTTCAAATTTCTTCTTCAAGGTGAGACTTTGCCCTGTGCCACAGGCTGTGGGTCGAGCCCTGCTGGGATCCTCCTGCCTCCTCCTGACTTCTGGGGGTGTTGGGATGGGTATCTCTGCTGGAACCAGGAAAGCTGCCACGCTCCCTTAGCTGGCATCCCTCCTCCTACTGGGGTTTTGCAGGGTGGGTTTGGGGGGAAACTGGTATTAATTAGCACCTGCTGCTGTGGTCCTTTCCTTGCTTGTTGTGCTGGTCCACCATGCATGCCTGGAGGTCTGGAAGGGAAGTCTCCTGGGAAAACCTTCTCGCAGGAGCTCTGCTTGGGTTTGCTGGTGACTTGTAGCTGGTAGCAGTGACACCCCAGGGGTGTCCAGTGGATGGATCTGAAGAACTGGGGTGTTCACCTGCCTGGGTGTGTCACTGCTGCTCCCTAAGCCCATCCCATGGCTGTGCATCATCTCCCTCGGTGTCTGTTTGCCATGATTAATCCATCAGGAATGTTGCACCTGGAGACCGATGGCAGGATGTGACTCCTCATGGTGCTGCCTGGCTCCTGCTCTGGGTGAAGGTTCCTGGGGCAAAAATGATGGTAAGAAGGAGCTGTGGTAATAAGGTCATAGTTCCCTGGCTGTCAGAGCAGTCCCTGTGTCTGCCCTGGGACAGCTCCCCTGGGTGGGTTATGGACGAGCAGAGGGTCTCAGCTCTTCTCCCTGGTGCACCACACTTATGCAGCCACCTCAATCCTCACTATCTGTGCTTTCCTTTAAGGGGCAGTGACCTCTCTGCCACACCACACTGAACATCTCTCCTGCTGTTCTATAACTCTTGTTTCTTGGCTGTGTTGTCCTTGGCCTTGCTCTCACTTGCCCCCTCCATTCAATACCCATTCAGGCTCCCGTGTCAATCCTTGTCTCTCCTTTGTTCTGCTGTTCCTCACAGCTGGACGAGGCTGTCGCTTGGGTTGTGCAATACCTCCTGATTGCTTGCTCTGCAGAAGGCTCTGTGTGACTCGGAGCATCCATCTGCCTTCCCCCTCCTCCAGCAGCTCAGAGGCTCCTGCTCCAAGAGTTCCCACACCAGCCCTGTGATCCACTCGCAGCTTTTAAGACCAGCTCCAGCAGACTTGGCAGGGAAGATGTCAGGGATGTTTCCCTGGGGCCTGGGAGCTCTGGTTTCACCTCCAGGCTGAGGTCAGCCAGGAGAAGCTCAACACTGTGGAGGGGTCAGGTGAGGGCGGGCGGCTGGTTGAGCCTCTTGCTCCCGTGGGAGAAGGAGCTTGGGGAAGGGCCAGAGCTGGGAGAAGCATGCCAGTTTTCTGGCCAGTAATTCCTCCTCGTCACAGCAGGTTTGGAAATACTCAACATTCCATGGCTTTCAACGGTGGCTTTTCCCTGGCAGCCCCGGGCTTGCCCAGCAGAGCCAGCCTTTTGGCAGCTGGAGTGATTTATGGGCTCTGTGGCCACAGTGAGCTGCTGCAGGATGCCCTGGGATGCTCTGTGGGTCCTCAGCACCTGCTGAGTCCCTGGGATTCACAAAATCACAGAATGGCTTGAGTTGGAAGGGACCTTAACCCTCCTGCCTTCCACTAGACCAGGTGGCTCCAAGCCCTGCCCAACACGGTCTCGTGCACTCTTGGGGATGGGGCAGCCACAGCTTCTCTGGGCAACCTGTTCCAGCAGTTTGAGTCCCCTTGGGTGATCCCAGAGCTTGCCAGGGTGGTGCTGATTGCTCCACCAAACCTCCCATCCCCTGGTCCACCAGCATTCAGCTCCCACTGTGTGTGACATCAGCTCCTCTTTTCCTCTCCATTTCCTGTTGGAGAAGCAGCTTTGCTTGAGGTAGCTTTGTCAGCTCCACATTTCCCTGCGTTTCTGCTGAGCCCAGTGAAAGCTGTGCAAGCTTTATCGTGCTCCTTTTTTATTTATTTGCATTCTTTTGCCTTGTACCAGAGCCAAAACGGGCTCGGATTAGACGCTGCTCAGTTCTGCAGCTGCATGCTCTGTACACCCTGTACCTTTGTGCGTGTTCATGCAAAGTTGCTTCCTGTGTCCCACTCTGGGAGACATTCCCAGTTTCCCCTGGCTCTGCCAGATGCCCACACCCATTGCACAGCCTTTGCTAGAGGCTGCAGGTGGTTTTTCAGTGCCTGTGGCCCGATCTCCTGGCTCTATCTTTGTTTTCATCACACACATTGGCAGGTTGTAATGGCTGCTTTTATCTGTTCTCTTGGCAATCTCGGCTAGTCTGGATCTTCAGGCAGCTTTTGCGAACGCTGACTTCTCCTACCTCAGTGATCTTCCTGCTTGCATTTCAGCTGGGGGAGATTAGGATGTGTGCTGAAGGATATGCATCTTGCAATTGCCTTCATTATCAGATTTCATGGTTTGCTCACTGCTTGGCTCTTCTCATGGAAAACTTTGCTGTGCATGAGGACTCGGGGAGGAGGGCTGTACTTTTGAGGCCAGGAAAGGAGGAGGCAGAGGAGAGGGAAGGCTGTAGTATATCCTTTTTGGAGCTGCCTGGGATGCAAACAGAACCTGAAGCACCACCAGGGCCCCTTGGGGGATGTTGAAGTCATTACCTGACCACAGTGACGCAGTCACCTGCCACTGCCCATGGGAAGAGCTGCTCCCAGGCCTGGGGAGGGATCAGCGATGGTCCTCAAAGGATGGGGCATCCCTGCAGAGATGCCACTACAGCACCAGTGGAGGGCACCTACTCCATCACATCCCAGGGGCTGAGACTGCTCTCCCACCATCCCCTTCCTCACTTCAGCCCCTCACGGAGGGGAATATTGCTGCAAGATCCAGACCCCCTTCAGGACCCCTGTACCTGGGGTCAGCAGGATGATCCAGAGGATGTTTGCATTGTCAAGAAACCCCTGACTTGTTCTCCTTCCATCTGGCTGAAATCTCCGTGCCAGCACCTGATTTCACCAGTGCTGTGCCAGCTGTGGACGTTCTCCTTGGCAGATTCCACTGCTGGGTAACCCTGGGCATAGAGCTCCATCCAGGATTGCTCAGCATCTCTGGGTGCTTTGGCTGCTCCAAAACCAGCTTTTCTCAGAGTATGACATCCATTTTGGTGCAGGGCTGTTGGCAGTGTGGCTCTGTGGGGATCAGACTGGAACAGACACGAGGAAAGATGAAGTCCCAGATGAGTGGCAAGGATTAGAGCAGGGGAGCAAGGAGGAACTCGTGCTCATGGCCTATGCCAGGAGTATTCAGGCTTCTTCAAGAACAGCCCCAGCTCTTTCTGGTCCAGGAAATGCTGGTTTTCCCTTCTAATCCCATTAGGAATGGCAGGAGCTGGAAGGACTAGTCTGCTGGATCAGGGCTGGGACCATAGAGGGGGGTTTTTGCAGGACTGCTGCCTGTTCTTGCTGCTGTGCAGCCCCTCTGCTTGGAAAGAACAAAGCAGTTCTCTCCTGACCCCTTCCCTGCCCATCCTGCCTTGTCTCCCTTCAGCCCCCGGTCAAAAGGACACAAAAACCTCCCCAGAAAGCAGATGACCTGGTTAGGCTGTGCAAGCAGAACATCTGCAGACACCAAGAGTATTAAAAGAATACAACATTAAGTGGCAACAGGTCCTTCTCCACCCAGATGAGACCTAGGATGAGAAACCCCAGAGAGCTGCTGGGCAGGGAGGCTGGAGAGGAGCCTGGGCCATCTATTTTGGGCCTTTGCTGCCATGAACAAAATATCTCCCAGCCCCCTTCATGGGCTGGCTCCTCAGGCAGAGTCTCCCAGATTGCAATGCCAAGGCAGGATCACTGGAATAATTGGACATCTCCTCCTGTGGTTATTCACAGCCACTTTCAGCCCATTTGTCCTCGTGCCAGCATTGTCTTCTGCCTTCAACAGCTTTTCTCCCTTCTGTGTATTTAGACCCTGATGTATTTATAGCTGACAGTAATAGTCCCTCTTGGCTTTTGTTTTGCTAACAGACTCCCTCCTCATGGTCTCCTGCTCTCCTGAACATCCGTGGCCAGATCCCAGGCTGTGTCTCTCCCTATGGCAGCACTACTCCAGATCCTACAAGTGGGATGTGCCTCTCCCCTCCGTGTTCCCAGACAACACCAGCCTCATTTACAGCCACGTGGTAGAGCTGTCTCACGATCCTCCTTCCCTCAACTTGACCCTCTTCCTGAAGGACTGCTAAAAATGCAGAGAAGAATCATCTCAATCCAAGCACGTGGCCTTACCCCTTGTGCTGTTGTGCTACGATTCCATTCCACTTCTAAGGTACTCAAATCCTGCATTACAATATCCCCTCTTCCTGGTTTGCAACCAATCTCATCCAGGACAACAAGGGCTCTGCTCAAAGTGCTGGGCAGGCTTGGTCTCACTGGATGCCTTAGGCAGATGAGGAGAATTTTATTTCAATGATCAAATAAAAGGAGGATTCCTGCAGGGAGCCGGTGGCCCTCTGGTGCTGCCGTGGTCGTACGGTGGTTCCCACCTGCAGAGGTTCTGGAGCTGCCTTTGCCATGCAGGCTGGGCAAGTTTCTCATCTTTCCTGCCTCCCTGTTAATGCCTCCTCTGTCCCAGCCCATGTGGTGTGTGTAGGCTGCATCTCCAGGGTCTGCCCAGGTGGATGGAAAGGGCTGATCCCACAGACCAAGGGGCTGTGATTATCCACTCAGCCTGTCGAGATCTCCCCTTGCTAAGCCCTTGTAATGTTGTTTACTTGCTTTCAATTAGCCTGGCGCTGGAATCTGCTGTGAAGCCTCATCCTCTACGAGATCAGATTAATGGGTTTGTGTCTCCTATTTAAATACAGCCCCCACATGTGCCGTACGCCAAACCAATAATACTTTATCTTGATGTAATAAAAATAATTGCCGGCAGCAACGCTCTCCCTTGTGCCTGTTCTCCGCCACTCCAGGGAATTGCTCACTCCTCTCTCTCGCTTCCTTGTTCCACATCCTCATATGTCTCTTACCTCCATGGGCAGCCTCCTCCTCGTTGAAAACTGAGGTCAAGCAGTGCTGGGATGTGCCCTGAGTTGGACTTTAATCTTTTCCCTGTTCTCCTCACATCACGCCGCTCGCCCTTGCTCTGAGCAGAGGGGTTCTGAGGCTCTGTACCCAGCTGTTTGCCTCAAGGCCTTTTTCACAAGGTTTAACTCTGACTTGTCGCAGTTTCCACTTTGTGCAAAACTTGGTGGCCTCCGTGCCCTCCATCTCAGGACTCCTCTCTCGCAGTCAGCTGGGTCCCTGCTGCTCCCTAACACCTTTCTTCAAGTGCCTGCTCAGCCCATTACCTCACAAGCTCGCTTTTATTTTTAGTTTCTCTTCCTCCTGCTTGGGAGTTCTGGCAGCTCCAACACCTTTTTCCCTTGATGCAGTTCCAGCTATCCTGCACATTTCTGTCCATGACCTCTCTCCAGCTGACTTCACTCAAAATTCCTTTTGTTTCTCGATGTCCACTCCGCTTGAAATCAAGATCTACCATTGCAGGCTTATTGTCATTTGTTCATTCACTTAATCACACATTGATTTAGGTCAAAGTATTCTCTTCAGGCTCACTTCTGCAATCAGCCCTTCCATAATATCTCCCTTTCTCACCAAAACTAAATCTAAATAATTGTTGCCCCGTGGGTTCAGGTGAACATCAGCCTGCCAGCTCTCAAATCCAGCTCAGTCTGCTCTGGGACTGCGAGCAGCCTTTGCTTTCCAGACTCCCCTGTAGACCAGGGCCACTGGAGTGGTTTCCACTGAAGTGCCCAGGCCAGGATTGCTGCTTTGCCTCCCAAAGGGGAGGTTTGGTGCACAAAGAGCTCACAGCTTCGTCTCCACATTCCCAGTGGTTGCTGTTAGGAGGATTACCCCAATCTGGTTCTTCAAACCACTGTTACCTTCCTCTCACCCCTTTGGGTTGCCCTACATGTGCCTCCTCCATAGCACTGGTCTCCAGTGGGTCCTTGGGGAGGACCATCACCATTGCATGTGAGCAACCAGCAGCTAAAGGGGTCAGTCCTGGGGACTTGTCCTCATCTGAGCTACCCCACACAGAACCACAGGGTGGTTTGGGTTGGAATGGACCTCAAAGCTCTTCTCATTCCAACCCCCTGCCATGGGCAGGGACACCTTCCAGTAGCCCAGCTTGCTCCAAGCCCCATCTCCCCATCCCAAGCCCTGTCTGCTCGTGCAGGGTCCCCTTGCCAGAGCTGAGCCTGACCTTGGGGATGCAGCGTTAATTCCTCAATTTGCAGGGCTGTTTATCTCAGGCAGAGCTGGAGGTGGGCAGGAGGTGGGCAGGAGGGCAGCGGGCACAGCCCAGGCAGGGCACTGCAATTAGCCAGGGCTCTTCAATCGGACAGAGGTGCCCTCGGTTCAGTGTGGGGTGGTGGAGGTGGCTGGGCGGGGCTCTGCAGGTGGAGGCACCAGACTGCTGATTCTTAGAACACTTGATTATCTTCTGACATTGACTTTTTCCTGCTCCCCCGAGGAAACACGGGTATAATGAAACGCATATCTTGGGGAACTCATCCAGCAGGCTCCTGCTCGCACCAGGCTTGGTTGACTGGATCAATTTGACCTCCTGGGTCAGTGTGACATACAACAGAAATGGCCAAGAGAGCAAAATTGAGCTGGAAAGGTTGTCAAGAAGGCTAGAAAGGAAATCTTCTTGCGCTCAGCTTTTGGGTTCTTTGCAGATAAAGCTGAATTTTCAGCAGCTCAGGGCAAAACTTAATTTTCTGGTTGGCTTTACTTGCCGTCCACCTGACTGCTCTTTCCCCCCTCGCTGCTCTGTGTCCAAGACACCCACATCCCAGTTCACTTCTGTGCTCCAGCTGCCATCCCAGGCTCCTGGAGGATCAGACCTGGGCCTGAGAAGCACTCAGCATCCCACCATGGGACTGGACCCAGCCACTGAGCACCCCAGGAGCCACCAGAGCCCCACGTGGCAGGATGGGACCTGGCAGGGAGGTGGGTGGAAAGGAGGGGCAAGGAAATCACGGCAAATAGGAGCTGACTGCCCAATAATTGTGGACAACAAGGCTTTTCAGCAGGGCCATAAATCAATGGCAGATGGAGACACACTGGGTGGTGGTTATTGATTTCTCTTTTTTTTATTTTTTTATTACTTCTTCTTCTCCTGGTTTGCTGCCCAGCAGAGTGGAAAGGCTCTGGAGGCAGCACTGCAGGGGTTTCTCTCTGCTTGGCAGCTCTCCCACCTTCCCTCCCCACTCCTGGCTGCTGTGTAGGAGAGAAGTGCTCACCAGTGACTACATCCATAACATCCATCCATGGAGCCTTTGGCTCCCACACTGCTGGATCTGGGCTTGGCTCGCCCTCCCAGGACCTGCTTTTGAGCCGGGGGGAAAGTCAAGCTGAAGGCAGAGGTAGGATGGGGTTAATAAAGGGCAGATCACAGCTCTGGCCAAAGTACCAACTCAGCATTTCCACCAAGTGACCTCCACCCTGCCACCATCCATCTCACCCAGCCAGCAGCTTTCCCACTCCCCCACTGTCATGTTCTTCTGGTCAATGGATCAGTCCCTGCTCCTTCTCCTCTCCCCCTCTGCCACTCAGAGTCCTCAAATGGGATTAAATGGACCTGCCAGGTCCTGCCAGGTCCCTCTGTGGTGTCTCTGCTGCTCTGAGGGGGGACAGCAAGACACTGCGTGGGGTCTATTCTGAAGGACACCCTCCACCCTGCAGTTCCCTGGGGAAGGACAGGGTGTCCCAGGAACAGCAATAATGCTGCTACAGGAAATCCACCACAGGGCTGGGCAAAGCCGAAGGGTTTTGGTTGGACCAGTGCTGAAAAATAGGACTTTTATCTTTGCTTAAGACCTTCCCTCCACCTCCCGTGCTCTTGGGGGGCTCAGCTCTTTGGGGAAATCCCAGTGCAGTGTCTGTGCAGCACTTTGGGTAACGAGGGGCTCCCATGCCCTGAGTTTAGCTGGTCCTTCTGGGCACTGCAGTCACCGACAGGGTGTTGCTGTCCCCTGGCTCAGGACGTTGGTGTTACCCACGTGGGGAGAGGGGATATGGCTTTAGTGATGCCTTTCTTTCCAGGATGAAAAGCTCTGCTGTTACAGCTGGTCTGAGCCATAGGGGTTTTTTTTCTCCCCTTCTCTTTTGTTCAGGGCTGTGCAGAGCACTTTAGAATTCATAAACTGGTAATTTATTGAACAAGCCTTTGGAGAAGGGAAGTAATGAATGCTGCCGTGTAAATGACAGGAGCCTTTGGGATCCTATTGCTGACTGGAGCACGGTGGCTCTGGGGTCTCTCATGGCATCAAGACACCCACTGAGGAGCAGATGCCTCACAAAGCCACACCAGAGGCACGTGGAAATGGGATTGGGGCTGCCAAAATCAAACCAGGAGCCACATCCTGCAGGAACACTGTCTGCCTGCCCTGTAAGGGGTGGGGGAATTTACTGTGCCCGTGGCATCAGCAGCCCCTGGCACGGGGGAGCTGTGAGGGCCTTTTTGGTTGCCTGTTTTTGTCGTTACTGCAAAGTCCTGCCTGGTTCCTGCAGCTCCAAGTGCTCCGTGGCCACAGGCACGTGGGTTTACACCGTGTCAGCAGGGAGATCCTTAGGGAGAGGGAGCCAAAACATTAATACAGGATCACTGTATTAATCATACATTTCCTCCTGCTATGCAAAGGGCAAAGACCAATTTTGTGGATCCAAAGTGCTGTTAGGAAGCTGGGCAGATGTGGCTTCTTCTCCACAGCTGTTGGGGGTGGTCATCACTCAGCCCACCTTTTCCCATCCTCAGGTGTCTTTGTTTCTGGGAATAAGGGAGGTTTGGTCCAGCCCTTCCAAGCCAGAACTCCTGGAAAGCCCTGCATGATGCCCTGGAAAGCTCTCTCAGGGAAATGCACCCTGGCCTGGCCCAGCTCCACAGGGAAACTGGTTTGGGGTTAAAAGCGACGTCTTAGCGAATCCTGGGAAAGGAGAAGAGTGAGGTTTGTACCTGAGCAGCATAAATAAATGAATTAATGAATGGATTAAATGTAAATTGTGGCAGCTTTAAAATGAAAGCCATAGTTTCCAAAAGTGCTTTTAACCGGTACTTATTTCTGCTGCAATATAACTGCCAGCAAGGGCTTAATTCATTATCACCAGAACAAAATGAAGACCCTGTAAATTTGAAGTCCAATTTAATTTCCCCAGAAAGAGCTTTTTTTTTTTTTTCCTTCATCTTTCTTTCCCTTTCCCCTCTCTCTCTGCCCAAGGAAGGAGGATTTCCATCACTCGGAGCTGTAGTGTGCCTCCTGCAAATGGGATTTGCTCAGCCTGCTGAGCTGTGGTGAGCTGGTGTGGCCAGGGGGGGTTTGTGTGTCAGGACTCTGTGCTGCACATCAGCCCTGAGAAAGGCCAGTGCTGCTTTGAAGAGTTCAGGCTGTAAATCAGTCCTGGATGGGGAGGGAAGTGGAGGCTCAGAGGGGAAACAGCTTGTCCTAGACTGTCCTGGGTTCGTGGCAATAGCCAGGCAAGGACATGAGTGCCCGAGTCCTCACCTACTGCCCAGCCCGTGGCCATCAGTGACATCCCAAAAGGATTGCAGGGGCTGCTGGTCACAGCTGAGGCAAAATCACTCCAGGTTTGAGGACCTGGGAAGATTGTGTCTTGTGGGAAGGCAGAAGGTCCTGGCACGGAGAGAGGTGGTCATGAGCCAGCTCCAGTGGTGCAGCTGGGTCTGCTGCTGGGATTGCTGGGGCAGAGCAGTGCCAGAGGCAGCTGAACCACCCCACCCTGGAGGGCTCTGTCTGTAAACCAGCCCCTGACCCTCCATCCCTGCCCTCTGCCCTGACAGCTCCTCCTCGGGTCCATCTCTGAGGGGTGGGAGCAGTGGCTCAGCTCAGCCCCACCAGGAGTGGAGATGGCCTGGACACGAGGTTGGGGCGTGTGTGCACATGTGTGTGCAGGAATGTGCTGCTTCCAGAGCTAGAAAAAACCTGTAATATCATGTTCCTGCCCTTAAATGTGAGATACGGAGCAAATGGGGGAAGGGGCCTGACGCAGCAGAAGGAGCACGATGAATCCCGTGGTCTCCATGGAGTCTTTGTTTATACTCCTCTCATTTCCCTGTCTCCATTCCTTTTTCTTTTTTTTTTGTTCTGTTTTCTTTAAAGGGAGTATTTTTAGCATGTAGGAAAGAGAGCAGTGCACTGGTTTGCTGCATGCAGGGCAATCAGGAGCAGATGGTACGAGCATCTCACGCTGTGCTCCCTGTAAAAACACCTCTGTCTTGAGTCACCCTGTGGTTACTGCTGTCCTGGGCTCTCCATCCTCCTCCTGCACAGCCCAGACCTTCCCTGGCTCACCAGGGGCAGCTCCCAGCAGGGGCTGGAGGGCAGTGTGATGATGGTACAGGGACCAGCGCCTTGAGCAGGTGGGTCAGATGCATTTGGAGAAGAAAAGGATGGGACTGATGTGCAGGAGAGATGGTTCCCCACCCACCCCTTGCTCTTGCACTGCTCTGTCCCCTCCCTGCACCCTGTACCATGGCACGGTGTGGTTTGGATGTGTCTATACCAGGACACCCCACCAAGGCCAGCATCCCTCTGGGCACCACCTTGTCCCAGCCCCACAGTGGCAGCTCCCACCTCAGTGCTGCACCAGCACTCCCCAAAATCCCAGCAGCAAGGGGAATCCCCCAGGTGTGGGGACAGAGCAGCTCCCCCTGCTTGGCTCCTCGGTGTGCTCTTGTCAGACCAGCCCCACCTCATTTAATTATAGATATTACACTCCATCCTCCTGCAAAGAAGGACTCGCAGGGTGCTCCAGAGGTCACCTGAAACATGAAATTACTGCTGCACATGGGCAGAGTGGCTGCTGATGACCTGCGGGTAATTAACGGGACAGTGCAGGGCCAGCAGCCCCAGGGTAATTAGCAGCAGGATTAGGAATGTTCCCCCATGGGTTTCCCTGCCCTGGAAGCAGCCCCAGCACGGTGCTGAGCCAGGATGTGGCCTTGGGGACATCCCGGTACTGAGGAGCCAGGTCTGCAGGACTCGTGGGGTGGCTGTGTGAGAGCTACAGGGGTGAAAGCCTGGAGACACAAACCTGGTTTTCTGCAACCCTCTGCATGGAAATGCAAGGGAAAAAAAAGGAGGAAAAGCACAAATAAAAAGGGGGCTGTTGGGGGGTTGCACGTACAGTTCAGATTTGCAGAGCTGAAACATTCCCTTCCAACGCCAGCTATTCCACCACATGAATCAGATATTCAGTATAATATTTAAACATAATTAATTCATGTAATTTCAGCTTTTATACTATAGTAAAATATTCATTTTCGGATAGTATAAAGGTTGAGACTACATCCATCAAAAATCTGGGGAAAAAAAAAGGATAAAGCCTGAAATAACACATTTCCTTCCCCGTACAACACTGGATGTTGCAAAGGTGAAACAAGGGAGTCAAAGGCATCTGTCCCAATTTGCTCCTGGCAGCTTTAGCCCCTGCACTGGACAGCAAAGGACTGGAGCTCCTTGTGTGGCATTGCAGGGCAGGGAGGACCCTTGGGAAGCACCTGGGCATTCCCAGTGCTGGGAGAGGATCTCAGCCACTCTGGGAACTCACTGGGGAAAGAGAATTCCTTTTCCTTTAGCAAGACCACCTCATGTGCAAGTTAAGCTGGAACCAATCTAGCTGTTTTCCATCCACCAAATAAACCAAGCTCCAAATAATGTACCTAGAGATGAGATTGCCCATGTTCATATCCCCAGGACAGAAAATCCTCTGGCTGCATTTGGGGTCCTTCTGGAGGAAGCAGAGTTGTTCTAGTACCTTGGTGACCCTGTTCCCCAAGGCTCTGGCTCCATCTCTGCCCATGGAGGAAGGTTTTGGTCTCCTTCCCATGCAGCAGAGTCAGGAATGTTTGAGCCTGGATCTCTCCCATATCCCAGAGGTTGGCTGTAGTCTGGGACTCAGGATGCCTGGGAAAAATTATTCCCATGCAACACTTCAGCAAGACATTGGTGAGGAAGGGAGTGGGGAGGGGGGACAGTGGGCACACGGACCATGCTGGATCTCTGCTGCCTTACCTGGGACACGCCACTGTTTCTCTTCACCACCTCCAGTGTGCCCAGAGCCACAGTGGGGGTTTACTGGGGGGGTTGGCCCATGCCCACAGTCAGTGCAGGCTCACAGGGGCTTGACCTGCCTGCAGTCCTGTCCTGGTGCTGCCCTGATGGCCAGTCCCCAGCTCAGCATCGTGCTGTGGGGGTGATGTGGGCAGGCTGGGGATCGGGGCCACCCTGTGACCCGGGTGGCACTTGTGCTGAGAGCCCTGCTGGAAGATAAACATGGGGCACAGTCCTCCAGACTGGCTCACAACTCAGAAACCACTTGGTGGAGGGAAATGGAGAGGGAAGAGTAATGACTTGAGCCCGAAGGGCAGTGCAAGCTATCTCTGGACTGAACCTGGGACAATTAATACCTCCAAGATGGGCTTAATGGATTGTTTGAGATTTGGGGCTGTGAAGTACGATCAAAAGCAAAGTGTTTGACTGTTGTTGTAATTGCTACCAGGCTCCTTTTGAAGCCCCGTGCAAAGGAACAGATAGACTTCAGCCATCAATAATATCGCTGGAGGAGAAAATTGAAGGGATATCTGCCCAATTAAATAACCTACAGGGCTGGAATTGAGAATCAATGTGGCATGAACGATGAGGTGTGGACTGCTGCTGCTGCTGAGCACTAAATCCACCAGAGCCTCTGGTTTAACCCAGGGAGAAGGGTGGGAGCGCTGCTGCAGCCAGGACTGCCCGGGCTGTGCTTGGAGTGGCCACGGCAGGAGGCAGGAGGTGGCTGGAGAACAGCTCAGCATCGTTATCCCATGAAGTCATGGATCTTCAGAGCCCTTGGCTGCTCAGGTGGGAACAGGGCAAAGGCAGGGCTGGGGGTGTGGGGGGAGGCATGCAGGGATGAGTCCCTGTTCCCAGGGAGCACTCAGGAGCTGTTGTGGATGCTACGTGGGGGCTGCTGGGAGAGCAATGTGTTGTCTTCTGGAGAGCTTCCAATTTTGGGGAAATGCAAGTGGATTTCTGAGAGGTTCGAGTGTTTGAAGTGGGCTTGTTGAAAATGAGAGGGGTGGGGAGAGGGAGGGAAGGGCAGGGATCTGCTGAGGACACAGGAGTGCAGCTGAAGAACATCAGGTGTCTATTTACAGTGAAAAGACGGAGAACAGGAATAGGGTTGGAGGGAAGAATTGTGGACCTTTTTCCCTGCTCGAGGAAAACCAAGACTCGATCACTGGTGTCTGTGTGGGTTTTACAGGACATATCACATGTTGGCAACGCTGGGACAGCCCCACCCAAACATCACCCGAGGCAGAGTGGGCCCTCTGTCTCTGTGGAAGTGTGATTCCATCATCTGGGCACCTTCCAGCAGGGGATTAAGGGTAAGAAACATCTGCTCTGTGGAGCTTGTTCCTCCTTCTCCTTCTCCCACCTCCCCCAGGGTGTGCCCCACTGTGGCACAGGGGCCACAAATTTGAGCAAATCCTGGGGTGGGACAATGGGTGGGGGCACAGCCAGATCCACGCTCGGCCCCTTTAATTTTTGATAAAGGAGAAATTAATTTTGCCTTTGCCTAAGTACCTGTCACTTTAAATTACTGTGGCTGATAGTGAAAATGACGAAGGAGCCAGGTCATTAGGCAAATTTTAATTAGAGGCTCAGATGCCCTTTACTAATAAGATGCTACAATTCTTTCATGCTGTTCCCGCTTTCTGTTCATGGGGTCTTTCTGAGCTCACCTGAGGATGTGTTTGGTCAATGGCTTGATGTCCAGATGGAGACCCTTGATGAGTGCAGCCCCTCAGGGGTCTGTACTGGGACCAGCACTGTGGGATGTCCTCACCAGTGCCACAGACAGTGGGATCGAGCCCAACCACAGCAGGTCTGCAGGTGGCACCAAGCTGGGCAGTGCAGCTGGCACTCCTGGAGGACAGGATGCCACCCAGGGGGACCTGCACAAGCTCAAGAAGTGGGTCCACGTGAACCCCATGAGGTCCAACAAGACCAAACCCAGGAGAAATCCAACCAGCGAGCTCCCACAAACACATCCCTGGCCAAGCAGAGGGGGAAAACAGGAAAGAGCAGGACAAGAACAGGCTCTTTTCTTCCATTCTTGGCTGGTGACAGGATCAAATCTCCTCTCCCGGTGTGACCAAGGCTCTGTGCCCTGCAGGTACACATGTTTTTATGCTGGATAATTTCACAAGTGAGATCCATCCATTAAGCTGCCGGTTCCAGTCACTCCGCTGGCACAAAATAACCGACAAATGGGATTGTGACCTACTTATATTTTTTCCCTGTCCGTGCAACACGGCTGGAGCCGGGCAGGGAGCAAGGCAGGGGTGCAGGATGGTGGCTACAGTGAGTCTGTGCCTGGATGCCCCTTCCCTGGGGCTGGGGGCAGCAGGAGAGGGGATGACCGTGCTCCTCCTCACTGCAATTCCCTCACCCCACCAAAACGCTTCAGGGAAGGAACCTGCTCTGGGAAGGGAGCTGATCCAGCATGAAAGCAAGTAAAATCATCCACTTTCATGGCAGAACTTGCTGTGTCCAGGAGAGAGGGGAATAATCTCCTGCAGCTGGGAGAGCACCCCTTTCAGCTGTGCATCCCAAGGATGCTCTGGTTGCTGTCCCAGCCCATGGTCCAGCCTGAGTATGTGGGTTTGTGACCATGTGTGTCTCTGCCATGCTCACTTTATTATTCCCATCCCTTGACCATCCCCATGGATTTGCACACTGCTGAGAATCCTCAGCAGGAACAGTTTTATTGACAGCAAAGGCGTTTTTCTCATAATGGAAACTTTCTGCAAGAAAGTGGTGCTTTCAATCAAATGTTGCTTGGGAGGGTGAAGGGAAGGGAAAATTATGTCATGGAGCTTTTTGGTAAAGTGAAAACATCCTTGTTTTCACACATCTGGAAGGGAAAGCTTCAATTTTTCACCTGTAAATGAATTTCATGCTGACATTTCTTTTATTCCATATAATCAGGGAGCTCTAAATATTGGAGTTTCGCCGCCAGAAGGGAACATTTTGAGCAGCATCTCCCCCCGCCTTTCCCACCTTCCCTTCCCTTGCCTTTCTTCCCTTTGAGGTGTTTGGAGAAAGGGCAGTTTCTCTCAGGCACTAGAAATTTCACTGCCTCCTTGCCTCTGGCACAGGCTGAGGGCATTTTCAGCCTCTTTGCCCCCCCAAAGAGCCACTAAACCTTGTTCCTTACCCCACTGTTCCCACTCCTGTGGGTTCCTCAGCAGGAATCACACTGAGGTGAGCCCAGCTCTTCCCAACTTGTGTGTGTGGATGTTCAACGTCTGGAGACTCAGTGGTGGTGACCAGCAAAACAGGGGAGAGAAGATTTAGAAAGAAGATTATGCAAAGAAGTAGTGGCCCTTTTTTCCCCTTTCTCCTCATCTTGTGCAAATTACCCTATTATTCTGCTCCCTTAGGATGCCTGAGTGTCCTTATTTCTTCTTTTGAGCTAAAGTCATCCATGCATTAAATTAGTTCTCTGCCTAGAAATAGCTTGATTACTTTCTCCAAGCTGCAGTTAATGTGAGGTTCCCTGAGAGTCTTCAAAATAAAAACAGGCCCAAAAAAGGCAAGAGGGGAGCAGAAGTGGGGAGCAGGGGCAGGGTGCAGCCTCCTGGGGCCAGGAGGAGGTGGATGACCCGTCGGAGTGTGAGGTGCCATGGTGGGCAGTGGCTGTCACCAGCACAGTGTGACTGGAGGGCTCCATCCCCACCCAAGGACACGTGGAATGGCTGGGACTGGACTTGGAGGCCCATTCAGTCCTGTCCATTGTCCTTCCCATAGCTCTGGGTGAATAGTGGCATTTTGACTCATGGCTTGCCTTGAGCTGTGTCCCAGTTTTCTTACCTTTTCCATGTTGTTGCTCTGTTGAACTCTGATGGAAGGGAAGGAGGGAGACCTTGGCAGGACAGCCCATCCCAGCGCTGAGGATGGGACAACTGTAAAAACTGTCACAGCTTGGGAAGGCTCAGGATCCCTCAGGATCCCTCAGGGTCCCTCACGATCCCAGATTTTCTACCCTGCAACAAGTCCACTCCCAGTGCAAGGCTCAGCAGCTCCCAAGGTGGGAGTTCCCAGCAGAAGGCAGCATATCTGGACAACAAAACCTCACTTCTCTTAATGCATTTGGTCTAATAACATAATCCAGGAGCCAGCACATGCTCCCACCCCAGCCAGGATCAGCTCTTTACCCGCAGGAGCAGGACCACAAAATGCCCTCCCACCTCCCCAAAGGTGACACCTCCTCCCTGCTGCACCCCTGAGCCTGTGCCCTCTTTGCTGGGGCAGCCAAGCTCCTCAGCCCTCCTGCACCCACAAACCACAGCAGTTTATCTCCCTCACATCCCTCCCTTTTCAGCCTGTAACCAGCAGGAAAGGTGAAAGCTCAGCCCTGCCCCTCTCCAAGCTCAGCATCCCTGGAGCCTCCGGGCTGGCACAGCACAACTCCTGTGGCTCACACCATCTCCCGGCTCCCTGCTGGGCGCCAGGATCAGCCCTGACTTTCCATCCCCGCTGTAACACACTCCCTCTTCCCCTATTAACCATGGCCATTTGATTTCTCCTCACCCTCCTTTCCTTTTCCAAGGAGACAGCCCCATCGCCTGAGAGGGGCTGTGAATCTCAGATAATGGCCTCAGAAAATGTCCTGTGCTATTCTGTGCTCGTTCCTTTGTAGCACTTTGACACTTGTGTTAGGTTTGGGGAGGTTTTATTTTCCTTCCCTTAATTCCCCTGACTGTTGGGCAGGTGTCTGCTCCCAGCTGATTGCAGGAGCCCCAAGAGCTGCAGGCTGAGCGTCAGCCGCTAATTCAGGGCCAATTATCCCTCCTTCCCCGCTGCGTTTTGCTGTATCCTTTACAGAACTACACCTGCAGACATGGGGCTTCGTTCCTTTCTCCTCCTTCCCAGTCGTTTGGCTCCCCACAGGCTCCTCCAAAACCCCCTCTCGCTGCTTTTCCTGATGGCTGGAAGGCATTTGAGGAGCATCAGCAAATCCGCAGTGAAGATGCGTGCCTGGTGTCCCCTCCCAAGGCCTGCACTGCATCCCGTTGAGGTTCCTCCTCCTCTCTGGGAGCAGAGCAGCTTTCCCAGCAGCTGGAGTGACCCCATCGTGTCCCTGTCCCATGTACAGCCACTGAAGGACTCATTTGTGATCACCAGGGCTCAGGCTGCCTGTGCAGCCCAGCCAGCATCCAAGCAATCAATTCCCACTCCGTGGCCTCCCTTCCTGCTCTCCCAAGCACTGAGAAATGGAGCACGCTGGCAGGAGGAATAATCACCTGCTGGTCAGATGAGGTGGGAGGGACAGGTTTCCTGCTGGGCAGCTCCCAGTGGTCGAGGGCAGAGGTGGGAAGAGGGTCCTCACTGCAGCCACAGAGCAGATCCTGGTGGAGATGGATCAGCAATGATGCTTTGGGGGTTCCCGAGGCTGGGAAAAGGGTCCCCAGCCAGCAGTGGGGTCAGTGTGGCATTTCTGGGGTTCAGAGAGTGGCCACGCTCTCTCCTCAGCTTCCAGGGCAGCCGTGGGATGAGCCTCTACAAAGCTCTCGGGGTGTTTGGAGGCAACCAGGTGAGCCTGAGGTCTTCTCCATGGTCTCTGTGAGAGAGGAGCCACATCTGGAGAGGGTTTTGAACCATCCAGCCTGCCTTTTCCTCGTGAATTCACACCCAGAGTGTGTCTTCCTGGAGTCAGAATTTACTCCCTGGCTCACTTTGTCCGATGCACAGAAGAGCTCCCTGCTGTGGATGAGGAGATGGAAGGGTGAGCCCTCCAAACTGGGGGGCACCAGCAAGGAAATGTTCCTGGGCTGGTCCCAGACACTTCCTCCATGGCTGGAAGAGAGAGAAAGTGCTTCAGGAAAATCCTGTCCATGCTAAAAGATGGAATAATGCCTCTGTGCCACTGCAGCTTTCCTCTTGTCTTTCTTTAATTAAAAAGAAAATGTCTCCCTCCAAAGTCATTAATTACTAATGACAGAATTAGAACCAGTAAAGAGGGAAAGGAGGAATAAGATGAAAAAGGAAGAGAAGAGACAGAAAAGGCAAAACAAACCCAACGCCCAAAGAGCCCACTGGCAATTTGAGACATTTGAGGCTTGAGAGAAATTAAGGAAATAATTGCTTGATTTGAACTTAATTCTCATTCCTGCAGGGCCCACACACGACGGGCAGAGTGTGGATGGAAACCACCTCTCCAGTGTTCCTCACTCCTGCCAGAGGAAGGAGAGAAGTCTCTCTGTGTCATGTACTCTGATTCTCCTGCTTGGAGGCAGATCCCAAGGCAGAGCTGCACGTTGAGGTCCTTTTTTTCCTGAACTCTACCAACTTTCCACACAGGAAACCTGGATACAGCACCATTATCCCCACAGTCACACTTTTCCACACCTACCTTACCAACACTGGCATCTCTCATGGCCTCACCCCCACGTTTCTCTCTCCAACCATTCCATCTTCCCAGACAAAGAGTCACGGCTCTTCCCTCCTGCCCCATCCCGTGTTCTGCTGGTGCCAGGGAAGGAGCAGAGCTGCAAGCCGAGGACAAGCAGGGACAACTCTCCATGGCCAACTTTAAAGCTCCTGGGCTTCGAAAGGCCGACTTAAATTGCTTGAAGACTCTCTGAAAAATAGATTAAGGGCGTGGGAAGAGGGAAGCCCAGCAGAGCTGCTGGCTGCCTGCTGAGTGCTTATTATTTTTGTCAGCTGAGTGTTTTAACTCGATAATCTCAGATTGAAATGGGTTTCTGGAGGGGAGGGAGCGGCAGGAGAAGAGGCGGCTGCTCCCAGGGGAGTCTGGATTAGGCAAAGGGCAAGTTCCAGCCTCTCTTTGGATGGTGAGAAGCAATCTCTGACCTGGAGGTGGGACAGGGTCACAGCCCTGGGTTTGGCAGAGGAACAGAAAAAGGTCACCTTGTGGTGGATCTCCAGGCTCCCCTCCTTATTCTCCATCCTGGCCATCCCTGGTCCTTGGGAAGTGAAGGTACCCAAAGCAGGGCTTTGTGCTCCCTGGGAGGGATGGGGACTATGGCAGTTCCCACGAGGGACAACAGGGTTTCTGTTTGTCCTAAATGCCCTGCCAGGGCTGGTGGTTTAAGCTGTGTGCCAGAGGGGAGGTTTTTCAGGGGCAGATGGATCCCCCACACATCTCTGTCCTGTGACCTCTCACACTCCAAGATTTCACAGCCCCAAAATCCCAGGTGCTGCCTGGTGATGGAGAAGGAAGGTTCATCCTTGCTGTTCTCCAGGTGACCTTGTCTTGCAGGCCACCAAACTGTGATGGGCAGCACGCTCCCTCTCACCCTGGTCTTGCTCCAGCCTGCAGGATTCTTAGGGCAAAGCCAGGCCCTTTTCCCTGTGCTATGTGACCCTCCGACAGCAAAATCTGGTCAGCAATAGTCGTGGAGGTCCCAGTGAAGGTCTCTGTGCCCAGGCAAAGCCCAGCTGGGTTTCTACTGGAACATGCTCTCTCACCAATTCTCACTGATTTTTATTTCTGGATCTGTAAGGCATGTGCAAAAAAAGGCAGTGAAAGGCAAAAAAAAAGGGAAGGAAAACCCAAGGTTTTTTCAGTGTTCAGTCCCCCCGGAGGCCACAGCAAGCAGAGATGGGGAGGGAGAAAAGCTACTAATACATCGTTTTGTCTTCAAGCAATTATGTGAAAATGAGTTAATCACAGGGTCACAGGAGCCATAACCATTAATTAATCCCCAGCAAGAGCCGAAAAGATGAATTATTTCCTGCAGTAAACAAACATGAGTAACAGCGTGGCGAGGAACGGAGGAGCGCCCGCTGGATTCTCACAGCCCACACCAGCGGCTCCTCCAGAGCTCCCTGCGATGCCCAGTTGGCTCCCCCAGCCCTCAGACCATCCACCTGCACCCCTGCAGAGCCCAGCCCTTGGTGGGGACAGCTTTCCTGTCACCTCAACGCCTTTGCAGAGGGGAGCAGGGCAGCGGCCACAAATACAGATGTTGGGCCACTCCTGCCAATGGTAAAGGGGCGAAGGTGCCACGTCCTGCTCCCTCCTGGTGCTGTGGGTTGGTGTCCCCAGTGTTTGGAGCAGGGGTGGGACACTGGATGGGCAATAACGTGGGATGCCAGGGGGTATCCTTGCTGTCCCTAATGCAGGTGGATCAGGCTTGGTTATAAACCAATAAAACTCCCCAGTGGCTCGGCTCAGCAGATGGGAAGAGCCGTGGAGGTGTCACCTCCTGCTGGTGTGTCCCGAGGGGTGTCACTGCCTGCGGGCTCTGCTCCTGCAGGGTTATCCGGGGAGGAGGGAGGGATGCCACCGAGGGAGGGATGGGAGGAGCCACTTTATCTGTTTAATACCTATTTTTGCATTATTGCCATTTTAATAACGATCTGCTTTGTATTTTGAACTGGTTTAGAAAAATCCTGTTAAATCCCAAATGCAGCAGATCCAGCAGTGAAATGGCTCTAAAGCCATTCCAGGACAAATGAAACCTTGCTGTAAATCCAGGTGTCTCCTTGAAAACTGCCCTTTTTTTTGGCACTTCCCCTCATTTCCCCACATGAAGCAGTTGGTCACTGGCCCTTTTGGAAAGGGTAAGAAACCCTCAGAAATTCATCTTGTGGCAAACTCTTCCTCTAAACTCGAACCACCCCAGCTCAAAAAAAAGATCTGATTTGCTTTAGGCTATGTGAGTTGGCTGTGTGCACACGATTAAATTAGTTTAAACCCAGCCTCTATTTATTTAGCTAAATGGAATAGGAATAATGCTAAAACCAAACTGCAATCGTCCCAATTCCTCCCGGGCTGTCAGGGATCGTTCAGGGCAGGCACGAAACTCTCCTCGCCAGGTCTCATCACTTCTGCTTTGCATTTCTTTGTTCAGCCTCTGCTCTCGCCGGTGCTGGGGGCAGCTCATCCCGAGGGAGACAGACCCTCAAAGCCCGGCGGAGAACAGACACACGGCAGCGTGCCTGCCATCCCAATAAAGCAGCTGAAGGGAGCTGGGAAGGACATTCCCTTCCAGGCCACCAGAAAGGGAGCTGGGAGCTTGACCCAAACTTTGCAGGGTAGGAACAGCCAGGGGAGATGCTCCTCCTTAAGGTGGGTGGTGTCTCCTGTGTGGCTTCCCTGGTGGCATCTCGGGGGTTCAGGTGACATCCAGACGCAGCCACAGCCTGGGTGAACCCCCAGGAACACCAAGACAAGGTCTAAGTCTTGTCCCCTGTCAAGACTTTCCAGCTTCGTTCTCCTCCAATTCCTGCCCTCCTCCCTTTGGGTTGTTGCTCTGTGTTACTGGGTGTCAGCCCCACACAGCAATTCTTCCAAGGTGCGGGGGGACTGGTGAAAGGGAGGGGAAAAAAAGTCCAGTCATAAAATACACCACTGCAGATCAGTGGGAAAGGGGGTTTTTATATAGTCTCCCCAATAAACATAATTTTGAGGCCTTCCTACCGTTTTTTTTCTTTAATATGAGACAATGTAAAAAAATAAATTGATTAAAAGGAGTAAAAACATTTCACTCAGAAACTAGCTAAAGGGAAGTGAGTGTCCTGAAGTGAAATATCTTCTTTGGAAATCAACGAATGAAAGATCTCAGCTCCCTCCAGACACATTTCTGGGTGTCTCCAGCCAGACCTGCTGACCCCCCTGGCTGTCCCTTTGCTGGGTGTCACCAGTTAGGGTGTTTAAGACTGGAATAAGTGACTCTCCCACTGACACTGATTCAACCATCACTGGTTGACTCCAAACCATTGCTGCTGTCACCTCCTGAACAGGTGCTCAGGAATAAACACGGAGCCCAGACAAACATTCCTGGCTCTTGGCCTGGGACCTCAAGGTCTAAAACTTGAAACCTCATCAAGGTGTTCATATTCAGAGAGCAGAAATTAACTCCAGACAGCAAAAGACATAAGATATGGGAGCCTGTGATAGTGTCCATCAAGCTGTGTGCTCAGTCAGACATTTTCAAGAGAACAGGAGCGTTTTGCTGAAATTTCTCATCTCATTTATTTGATAACTGACCTTTACAGAATTTGCCAAATCTCCCACAGCCCAAGTACCACTTGCCAGTGTTTGTTCTCCCGCTGCTGGCTCCCATCTCCTGATGATCATCCTTTTCACAGCCATGCTAACCTTTGACAGGAGCACTTCAGGAGCCTTGTCAGCCTCCGGGAGGGTTGTCTGATGGCCCTGTAGGTAAACAGAGGGATCAGAAGGAGAAATGTCCCTGGGAAATAGGGTATTTTCCATAAGAACCAGCCGTGGTGTGGCTTGGACGGGAAGAGCTGGGCTGGAAGAAGCAGCAAAGCGTGGGCTCAGGAAGGTGCTGGTGGCTGGTGGTTCTTTGGTGACTCACACCAAGAGGGATAAATGAATCATTTCCCCAACCCCAGCAACTGAGTGGTCAGAGAGCAAAGCTGCTGGTGCCACGGGGAACAAATCTCTTCCTTCACTCCTTCCCCTGGATGAGGAGTGAGGATGGAGATGCCTCTTCAGTGGTCTTCAGCAGTCTCCCTCCAGCATTACTGGAGTGCTACCTGGGAAAGCAACCCTGATTCACCTGGGCTGAGACCCCAGAGAAAGCCAAAAAAACGCCACAGAGGCTCAGGGCTGGCTCCAGGTCTGCCTGAGGCTGCAGCACCCAGAGCAGTGGGGTGGAGAAACCCTTGGGCCATGGGGAAACCTTGGGGTGGTGGGGCAAGAGGGGGATCACATAACCAAGGTGTCGCTCCTGCCATGGAGCAATAACCCCTGCTGGAAAAGGGGGAAAGGATGGGATATACAAACCCTGCCAGCAGGAGAGCAGAAGGGAGGCCAGACAGCTCCACACTTTTAAAGAGAGAGAGAGACAAAATGAGCCTTTGCGATATCCTCGCCCATTTACACACATAAAACTTTCTAAATGCTAAGCCAAATAAAGTCGTCTTATCGGTGTATTACCACTTAAGGCTCTTTCAGGCAGATTTAGAATGAATTAGTGCTTTTTTTAACTACAAATGGGAGCAAAGTGAAATTTCTTACTCCATCAGCCCATGCAGCTTCTGCCTTAACCCTTGGAGGGGAGAGTGGCAAGGACTGAGCAGGGTCAAGGCTGGGCCAAGGTCCCTCCTGGTACTGAGCTCTGGTGTGGAAGGTGCTGCTTCCCACGGATCCTGGAGATCCTGGGACAGGTTTTGCTAAGGTGAATTGACTCCATTCTGTCTGATAACTCCCTTTTTATCCTGAATTATGCAGCTTTTTGGAGCACAGGCGGTGCCTTTGCTGTTCCACCTTGCCATCACCAGGAGATTCATGCCAGCAATGGGAAAATGCCATTGTGGCTCATCATAATGGTAAATTGGCCACTTGGCTAGGACACTGGTGGGTGCTGTGCCCATCCTGAGAGCCCCAGCCTATGCCCAGAGCCAGTGTGGCCCCTCTGTCTGTGTCTCAAGGGGTGATTTATGGATCCACAACAGATCCAGGTCTTGTCCTCCTTCCCCATCCAGACAGGTGTTGGGACACAGCAGGGTCGAGCGCTGTTGTCTTGACCTGTGCATGGAGACAGAAGTCATGAGTAACTCGAACACAGATCTTCTCTCCCAGTCCCAGCCCGGAGAGCAGGAGGAATGGAGGTGAGCTGGGCAGAGGCAGCCTGAAGTGCTGGGTGAGGCATCCCCTCTCCTGTGCCCTCACTGCAGGGGATACTTTGCAGCCCTGTGCACAGGGACACCCACCATTTTATATTTAGGGGGGCTGAATGGGCACCTCCAAAGGAGTCTCCCAGCCCCATCCACCAGCAGCTTGCCCACCAAACCATTCCCTGGCCACGCTTGTGCTCAGGGCCCCCACCACCCAGCAGAGACACACCGACTGTTAGCAATTAGTTGCTTGGCTTCATTGCTCTCCATTCCTCCAGTCTCTGTCAGACTGTTGGGCTGTTTCAGGAATGTTGATGTTTTAAAAAGCTTTTTTTGTGTGTGTGCTTTGCAGGGAGTGAGGGAAACAGCCGTTGGAGGCTTTGTGGCTAAAATTACTTATAGAGATTAATGGCTGTGGCTTTGGGTGCCTCCAGGAACCGAGTCACCATATGCTGGTGCTTCTCAGCAAGACACATGTTCACCACACACACCCCCCTACCCACGGCTCAGGGAGAGCCCAGTGTGGCTGAGCAAGACCAGGGAGGGTGGGCAGGGGCTCCAGGGGGACCTCTCCACCTGGGGAGGCTGCCAGGAGGACAAGGGCTCTCAAAAGGATGCTGCAGCTGCTGTGGGTCCAACCCGGTCCAGGCTGGTGGGACCCGCTCTGGGGATGCTCTCACGTCTCTCCAAGGCTGCCTTGAGGAGGCCTGAGGAGTGACTGAGTCCCTGGTGTTCATGCAGCCACCATTCCTTCTCCCCCTGCCTCACCAGGCAGTGCTGGGAGCCTTGGGAATGTGCTTCTAACCATCTTCAGAAAGAAAACCCCTATGGATCTCCAAAATTCCAGGCTTGCAGGAATGCCAGTGCTAGAGATATTGCACACATCATCCCTCAGGAGTAAGGCTGGGCTTTTTTAGGACTTGGCAACATTTGTCCCTCCCCCCAGCTGCTCCAGGACTGAACCCATATGGGAGCAGAGTGGCTTCCAAGACCTCCTTCCCAGAATACACAAGCCTGGGATGAATTTGGGTTTCCTGGGGCATGCTGGGCACAGCACGGGTGTTCAGGCTTTTCCATCGGGATCATCCAGGATCAGCTGAGATCCAAAGCTTTGTAAATGGTCCTTCTGGCCATTCTGTGATGCTTTCTCTCTGCCCTGCCCTGGACACAGCCAGTGTCTCTGTGGGCTGTTGGCACCCAGGATAAAGGAGGCTCAGAAAGGCTTGGGATGGCACAACCAGTGGCCACCGACCACCAGCTGTCCAGCACAGGTCAAACAGTGCTGCCCAAACCATCTCTGCTGGCGTGGAGGTGACCCAGGCCATTTGAAAAGGTGAAGATCTGAAGCCAAATCCACCTCTGAAAGGTTCACCTTCAAGAGGGGCATCACTGGTGCCCTTCCAGAGTCCTGCAATTAATAAGGAGTCATTAGCAGAGCAGCTGTTGGGAAGGGCCTCCTGGGATCCGGCCTGTGAGAGCCAGATGGTGCAGGAGGGATGGGTGGAGGAGCGGGGTCGGAAGCCTGCTGGCATCTGCCAGGCTGGGGCGATGTGGGAGGCACCTCCTGCCAATGCCATGTGATGAATGGTGCCAGGAGCAGGGCTGACATCTCCGTTTGCTCCCCTTCCTTGTGTAGCTCTTGGAAACCTTGGTGGGTTGGGTTGGGGCCATGAGTCTCTCCCACAGCTCCGGTGTCTGGTGGAGCTGGTGGGAAATTTGCCACGAGACGTTGCTTCGGTCTGGGATTTTCAGGTCGCTCTTTTGTGTCACGTTAATCTTCCACACTCTCGAGCAGACTCCAGTTCCCAGCATGGACTGAAAGGAGAATTTTCCCCTCAGTGAGGAATCGGCTTTTTCTGATTCCTTTTCAGTACCTGCCAGGATGAGAGGAAAAATCAAAATATGCTAAATCTCCAGCTGGGGCTGAAAGACCCTCTTCGACCCTTCACAACCCACATTGCAGTCTGTTAACACCAGCTCCACTATCTTATTCCCATTGATTTTTGGGAACTCCTGGGCCATCCTGCTGAATTCTGAAGCTGTCCAGCTCTCTTTCTCTTCATTTTTTTAAAAAAAAGTTCAATTTTTTTATTAAAGAACACTTTCTTCCCAAGGCAAAAGCCAACTCTTCGTGCTCATCCTTTCCACAGAAGGCAAATGGAGCTCACTTTGAAAAACCCCACAAAGGCAGGAGTGATCCCACACCCCCCCATCCCCACCTTCCTCAGCTGCAAGAAGCAAGTGAAAAAGCAGTTTGTAAATCCTCATTCACAACTGTCCAGCCAGGGGAAAGCACAAGGGCTGAGTTTTAATTCACTGGCACGTGGAAGGAGGTGACACGTGGCTTTTGTGTGCCTTCAGCTCTGTTTAAGTGAGCAAAGCACAAGACATGAGCTACTCCTCATGGAAAGCAGCAGTGCCAGCAGACCAGCCAGACACCTTTTTGTGCCCATCAGGTGCAGGCTGGTGCACAAACAGCAGGTACCCACCACTGCAATGTCTCAGCATCCCCTTCATTCATAGTTCTCTCTTACAGTTTCTCTCAGCATCATTCCCATCTCTACTTGGAGAGCACCAGACATGCCCCACCCAGAGCCTGGGCCCTGAGCTGAGACGGAGCCATTGCAAACTGCCCCAAACCACTCCAAAAAGCTCCGTATTTCTCCCAGGTTAAACAAACTCAACAAGAAATTTTATGCAAAACCAAGAATCTTTCCCCCCTTCCTAATCAGAGTCACAAAGCTGGCTTTTATTGGTGAGTTTGGGGAGGTGTTCCAGGGAAAAGATCTGTTCTCCATGCAAACCTTATCCTGCCTCATGACATCCCACTGCTGCTCCAGGAGAATCCAGCTATTGTTGTTTTGCCCTGGGATGGCTTCCTTGGGCTCAGCACGGCATCACAGGTCAGGAGCAGGAGGCTCCCTGGAAATGATGGGTGTGTGGAGGATGGAGAGGGGACTAAACTCAGCAAACATCCAACCCCCTCAGTCCCCCCACAGCAACTTGGACCTTCTGGGGGGGGTGGTATTACCCTCTCGGGGTGGGGCTGGACCTGTCTTCCCAAGAGCTGGTGCTCCAAGGCAGTGCAGTGACTGAGATAAAACCCCTCGACTGTGCAAAGGAAGACCATAATTAGGTGCATCGGTCATTAGTGCAACCCAAAGAGGCTCAGGCCAAGCCTGGCTGTCCCTCCATGGATACAGGACATGGCTTTGTTCTTGTTCCCGAAGAACTCGAGCTCTTGAGGTCACCAAGTGCCTGGGGAAGGAATCCAGCCCCTGAACACCCCGGGTGACCTTGTGTCTTGTCCCAGTGCCCCAGACTGGCTGCACTGAGGATCTGCAGTGTCCCAGCTCCCTCTGAGCTGGCCCAACCATGGCTATCACCAGCAAAGGTCTCAGCTGCCCTCTGCTCTCCCACCCCCGGCCAGCCCTGGACACCCTCACCACTCCACACTGACCCTTTCTCCACTGATCACCATCACATTTCCTGCTCCTCTTTTCACCCCTCCCTGGACCTGAGCCATCAGAACCATTTCTCTGCACTTTCTTTGCAACCCTGGAAGGCCAAATATATTAAAAGCCACGACTGTACATCCAAACTGTTGTTTGAGGGAAAAGGGCTGGAGCTCTCAACTGTGATGAGTGAGTAGCAGTGAAGGAATCGAGCTAATAAATATGAGCAAAATGAGGATCTGAGGGAGGTGATGGATCAAGACTTTGCCTTGCCTGACTGCTCACGAGCTCTCCAACCAGTCCTGTGTGCCACAGGACTGCAGGAGATGGGATTTCACTGCCCAAACCTCTGGCAGAGCCAGCTTTCCTTGGGAAAAACCTATCCTTTCTACATCAGTTCACATCAGCCTGACCTGCTGCCTTTTCCCTCATCTCCAGTATATTATTTCTCCTGAAAAGTCATCCTTTTTCCACTTGATCCACCAAGCTCTCTGTACAGTATTACAAGGTGATAGTACATCCAAGGCCCATTTACAACGTCGCCTCTGACAGCACCGACACCGGCGCGCCGTGTTTGGGAAGCTCTCCTTGGCTAAAAGCCTGTTCCAGTTGGGTGGGTTCTGTCGACAGAGACTGGTTGTCTTGGTCTTTCAGGCTCGTCTCTTCCAAGGCACTTCCAGCAAGTGAATGCTAAAGACTTTTTCCTGGGATGAGGCCTCTTCCCTTGAAACCCAAGCCAATGATTGCTGATCCTCTCCTTTCCCTAAATGGGTGGTGTGGCTGAAATGGCAAAGACCTTCCCCGCATCCCTGTGACAGAGCAGGCTCAGCTCTCCCTCTGTGTCTGTCCGAGACCAGCCAAGAAAGCTGGAGAGGCCAAATTTTGATTTCTGACTCTAAACCCCATTGAGTTTCCCCACACTGAAGCTGCTCCCAGTACCAACATGCCCAGGGGCCAGCCCTGTCTCTGCCCAGCTGCCCAGGCTTGAGTAGAAAACACCTTTGGCTCCTTTGGGTGTCAAACCTTCAGCTCAGCACCTCCCTGTGTTATACTGAGACAGGACACTCACCCTGACATATAAAGCCTCTTCCTCTCCCCTGGCCCAGTTCAAATTCAGGACGTGCCATAATTTAAAGGAAAAACCAAAGCCTGTTGTTTTAATCACTGCATTGATAGGGAAAACTGGTCCTTCAAGGCTGAGGCTGAGCCTCACCTGCAGCCTCTCCCAGGGGATGGGCCGGGGCAGGACCAGGCCCTGCTATAAAAGGGATCCCCAGGATTTTGGGGGGGTTTTGGCTCCCGGGAGGTGGTGAGCACATTTGGCACTGCAGCAGCAGAGCCCTATTTCTGTCAGCCTTCTGGCACTGCGGAGGGGACAGGCTTTTTTAGGGGATGCGGGTGATGCTTCGCTCCCATTTCAGATGAAGGGGGAGCTGCCAATTGCATGACTCAGGGTGGTTTAAGGAAAAGTGGAATGAAAACATGAGGGTGTTGGCTCCCACCTCCTGTCTCTCCTGCTGCCAGAGTTCATACAGCTGTTTCCTATAGCTCAAAACTTGCTGCTAAAAATACTTCAGAAAACTTGGGGATTCTGGCATTCCAAACTGCCTTATTCTGAGCTTTTTCTGTGCTTTTTTTTTTTCCCCTGAGTTGTTTTCTCCCTGTGCAAAGAGGCTGCCCATGTGCTCCCCTGCTCTGTACCAGGGATTTCCAGCAGCAGGGTTTGGGATAGGCCATTTGCTCCCCAAGGGAGGTGTGGAGGGGCTGGCCAGAGCAGAAGGATGGGGCTGGCAGGGACAGAAATGATGAGCAGAGCCCAGCTGAGTCAGAGCTGGGGTTGTGACCCCTGGGAGCAGCCAGATTTACAGCAGCCCCAGGCTGTTCTTGGTCCAGCAGAGAAATACTCCTCTTCTCCCACCCACTGCCTCCTGTGACCCAGGAGCCACCCTGCTCTCCAGCCTGGGGCTGCCAAGGAGAGGATGTTTGCTCTGGGCAGCTGGGGCATACCATACCCTGGGAGGCGTGGAGAGGACATCCAGGAGCAGCAGGATGCTCTCATACTCCATTTATCCTCTTTGCTGCTGCGTGGTCAGAGGTTGAGTTAGAGGAAAGGTGGGATTTTGGGCTGACCTGTCTAGGGTAGTTTGGTTTTACCAGCCTGTACAGAGCAATAGGAAAAAGAATCAGGAACATGGTGGCCTTTTCCCCATGTCATCCCTGCAGGAAATTAAGTGGGAAAGAGCAGACAGATGCCCTGTGTGATCATGTGCATCACGTCTCTCAGGGTCCCAGGTCATCTCCTCCTGCTCCTGCCATGAACAGAAAGAGTCCAGGTGACTCACGCTGAGAGAAACCACCAGGAAAATCCACTCTGCCCAGTGACTTTGCTCCTTTGGGGTTTTCTCCCCCATCCCTGAGGCCTTTCCCTGCTGCATGGTGGGGTCCAAACCTTGGGCAGCGTCCACGCCTGGTTCCTGCTCCTCAGAGCAGCCCCCACAATGCGACTGAAATGCTCTCTGGATGTTGAGATCCAGGTGCGATCGGACTTTATCTGCAATCAGCCCTCGGGACACTGATCCCCAGCTGAGCAGAGAATTACTCCGAGCAGCCTTTCCTTTCAGAGATTCAATTTTAACTTCCTCTTTCTTAATTTAATTCCATCATCCCTCCATTTCACCCCCGGGAAGCGATATCACATCCTGATATCCAGAGAGAATTTGCTTTGCTGCCTTTAATTTGGCTCCGCTATTAAAAGGCGAAGGAAGAGGCAACGCTGCGATTGGGCTGCCGGGATCTTTGTCAGCCTCTCATTCCACCCCTCTCCCATCCTTCCCAAAGCCCCGGCCCGGTGCTGTGACAGGAGGGGGCAGCCCCGTACCTGTATCCCTATCTGGTCCCAGCCCCTCCATCACTTAATCCCTTAATGCGCTCTGCGGCGCTGCTGCCACGCTCCCATTTCCTGAGTGTTTCTCTTCCCCCCGGAGCTATTTTTATGAGGCCTTTGTTACTTCCTAATTGTCCAAACCACTTTTCCACATTTCTCTTGATAAAGGCAGATTTTTAAAAGCAGTTCAGCATCTCAGCCATTTTAGACTCATCATCTGCTTCATCCCTTTTATTGTTTAGCAAATGGCCTACTTTTGCTTGAACATTTTTATTCCCCCCCCCAAGAGAGGGTTGATTCTCCCCCCTCTTTTTTTAACAGCTTTCTTCTATCTCTTAAATAATTCCTCTTACACTGATTCCTTCTGCCTTTCTTTCATTCTTTTATTCCCACCCATTCCTCTGCTGGGCCAGCCTCCATGGGCTCTGCCTCTCTCCCAGCACTGAGACTTGGGTTTATTTATTTTATTGCCTTTTCCTTGCAAACCTCTTGGGTTTGGGGGGAGTTCATTGCATTTATCAAAGAAGGGGAGGTGCTGCTGCTGGGTTTCATCCACCCACAGTGAGGTGCTGGGGTGCACAGGGGGGTGGTTGGCATCACAGGGGCCATACAGAGAAGGTTGCTGTGGTTTTTACTTTCTCAGCCTTTTTTTGGCTCAAAAACGTTCACACATAATCACTGTCCATGCACAGCTTCGACACTTCTCTGGTGCTTCCAGAAGAAACCAGTTCTTGGAGGAAAATCCCAACAGCCCCTTGGTCCCTCACCCCAGCAAAGAGGGAATTTGGTCCCAAAGTGGAGTTTTTGGAGCTGCCTGGGGATCACTTGAGCAAATTATTTCCTATCAGAGGGAAAGGAATGAAAAGGAGACAAATCATTGCTGCAAAAGTGTGGTTTCCAAATATTGAAATAAGGGACATGAAGAGAAAGGGAACTTTTAATCCTGGAGGCAAACAGCAAACAAAGCTTTTCCCTCCAACTGAGGCAGGTGAGGAAAAAAATGCCTCTGGGAAATGATGCTGAATCCCACCCTGGTCCAGTTGAGCCCTGGATCAATTGTTTGAGCAGGGCTCACTTTGCTACAAACTCAACAGAAACAGGAGATTTTGTATTTGCTGTTTAAGACCTTTTTTTCTTTTTTTTTTTTCCAGAATGGGAAACAAAAGATGTCAAGAAGATTAAAGCTCGGGTCTGAAAAAAAGCCTTTCTATTAAATCTCCTGAGGATTCAAACTGGTGTTTCCTCAGCTGCAATAGCAACATTCAGCTGCATTCTGGGGGTAACAAGTGATATTTTAAGATTAAAGATATGTAGAGCACATTCCCATGCCTGCCCAGGGCTAAGTGGAAATGGCAGGACAAGCACCTTGGTCCTCCAAGCACCCGGAGATCATCTCTGTGCTGGGGAAAATTAGGGCAGCACGTGCTGAGATGTGTTGGTGGAGGGTGAGGATGGAGGGAAGGATCCAGGCAGTGAGAACTGTGCCTGCTAAAGGGCTCCTCATGTTCAGGTGCAGCCCCTTTTCCTCCCACCCGCAGCTGTGAGCGTGGGACAGGAGGGGAGGCTGAGAAGGCTGCCAAGGGCACAGCCATGTGGACAATCCAATGGGGTGGTGGCCCAAATGAGGACAAGCTTTGCCTACTGGACTGTCCCAGCAAACCCCAGAGCACCCACTGCCAGCTGGGGTGTCCCTGCTGGTGCTGGTTAATGCCAACAATGCCCAAAGTGTTCCCCCTGGGAATGCTCCTAATTGCCTGGAGAGTCTCTGATGTCTAGTGAGGATGACACTCACAGCGTGGTCTTTTCCTCAGCAGGGCCATTAATTATGTCTTTCACTGCTCTGTCAGGCTGTGGATCCTCACCAAGGCTGTTAGAACATAATTCTCTTCAGACTCCTATTACTACTGTCAAATTTGGTTCCAATTGCCTTGTAAGGTATAAAATGCCGAGGAAGACACACTGGCTGTCTCAGGCATGGGGAGAGTGATCGAATAAACCTCTTTTTCCCAGGAAACCAGGTTTGTGGAAACCAAAATACCCATTTTTTAAATTTCTCTGGAGCTCAGCACGTTCATCCTGGCATTGCTGAGGGACAGCAGGGATGCAGCCTCCACAGCAGCATCCAGGGATCACTCCCTCCAGGAATCCTTGCCATGGTCTCGGGGCACTGCTGAAAACCTGTGCCAGCAGAAGCCCACAAGGAATAACCTGTTCTGGAGCCACAGGAAAAGCTCATGAACCAAACCAAGCCCTGAATTCTTTGCTGAGCTGGAAGGGCACGGTGAGCATGACAGTGGGAGATGCCCTCTGCCTTGGGAGCTTACGTGGGTTTAGCTATAGGATAATTCCTTCTTTTTTCCCTCCAAATAACCTCTGCGGGCTGCAGAGCTTGGTGCCTTCAGGGACTGGGAGTGGCTCTATTTTGAGGGCTCAGAAACCACTTAATGGGGATCTCCATCCCTTCCTGGGATGCACCAATGTCCTTGCTCATGTGCACTTTGGCATTTGCCATCTGCAGGATAGATTTTAAAAAAAGAAGAAAAATTGCTTTATAAGGTTAACCCCAGGGGAAGGGTGTCCATCCTCTGTCACCCTCACATGTCTGAAGGTGAGTGCCAGGGAGAGCAGGAGCCAATTGAGCTGGAGGAAGAATCCTGAGAGGCCGGATCAATCTGAACTCTGCAACAAACCAGAATAGAAGATTAAATGTTTTCTCTCCCTTTTTAATGTGCTTTATGCCTTATTTATGACTTTCATTGAAGGCAGGGGGAGCGCAGGGATGTGGGCAGAACAATGCACTGGCTAAAAGTACAAAGGGGGAAAGGAATTACGGGTGGGAATAACTCCCTGCAGCAAAGCCAGGGCTGAGCTGGGTGAGTGACAGTGGGGACAGGCACCTGTCCCGGATGGGGAGCATCCAGGCTCAGAGAAAAGCATGGCCCAGGAATATAAAAGGCATGAAGAAGAAACAGGTGGTGGATGAGGGCTGGGAGCTGGGTGCAGGCTGAGAGCAGGACCCTGGGGGCAGCTGAGTCAACGTGACCTTGGCCAGTCTGTGCCTGGGGACGAGGGCATGAGCTGGAGTGTCCTCTGGGTACCCAGGCACTCAAGGTGAAGGATGAGCTTCATGTGGGAAGACACCACATATGGGCTGCTCTAGCCCTGTGAAGGGACTGACAAAGAAACTGCAAGGAAAGATTTCCCTGGGTTTTTGGGGACTGCTCTCCTCAGCCCACCCTCACTGGCTGGGTTGCAAGGCTGAAGCTGAGCCGATGAGGGAGGGATCTGGTTGGGATGAAGGGGCTGAGCTCCCTTCGGCTGCCTGAGGATCCAGCCCTGAACTCAGTGTGCAACTAATCTGAACTGCAGAAGCCATTTCAGGGGAAAAGCCAGAAGAATCTCTTCGTTTCAGAGCTCTTCACAGCTCTCAGAAGTTGTTTGTGCTGCTTCCCCCTGACACAGAAAGGCATGTGGGCAAAAATGAGCCCTTGCTTCCTCTGGTGTGAAGTAACCACAGAAGGAAAGCAATGAAGTTAAATCATCCTCCTCCACAAAGCCCAAAATGCCCAAACCAGCCAAAATTCAGCTCAGAACTAGATCACCAGTGTGTTCTGTGGTTGGGCATCGCAGCGTGTGGGGCTGTGCATGGAGAAGGCACAGCAGGGTAGCTCTGTGTGCACCCGTGTTTGGATGTGCCCTTGGGAGCTGGGGGTGAGCACTGGGCTCACCACAAACCCAGGGCAAGGCACTGCTCTTCCCTTTAACATGCCAAGAAACTGGAAAGCCACAAATGCTGGAGATGGGGCTGCCAAGGTGCAGAAGCCCTGCAAGCAGAGCTCCATGCCTCCGAGCAGATGTTGCTCATCCCACTACACCAGCACTCATCTGCTCCACAGATGTCCCTGACTAATGAGCAGCTACTTCGTACTTCTTCCCCTTGTGCTGGGGGTCACGCCAGGTCTGAGTGGTTTAAAAACACTCAAGGACTGTGTAGCTCAGCACAAGGCAAATGGGTTTGCTGCACGTCGGGAAACTCGGGTCCGGGGATTGACCAGGAGGTGGGGTTTGGGAGCCTTTTAAAGCCCATTTAAAAGCCGGGATGAAGCAGCAGGGTTGATGCGTTGCCTGTCCCTCGCTTTTCCTCCAGCAAACTCCATCTCAAGCCTTTGGATGCTGCAGCCACGAGGCGAAGGATCCATGTGGGAGGTGGTCTGAGAGCCCCCAAACTCATCCCACACAGGGTGCTTCAGTGCCAACATCTGGGCTTTTCCAGACGAGGGACTTGGGAAGGGAACGAGCATCCTGCCCCCGACATCTCCACTGAGCCATATTATTGGTTTTGGCGATTAAATTGAAACCCGTTTGCAGGTGACAATGCTGTAAAAATAAGTCAGTACCAGAGCCGACATTGTGAAAACGAGGCAGGAGCACGGAGCTCAGGCAGCATACATAATCCGTGGGGAAATAAGTGTGTGAATAATGAATGGGCACTGGAAAAATAAAATACATTATTGTGGTAAAGATAAGTCTATTAAAGTCTTGCTGCCGAGCCTGCCTGATAGATTACTGAGTCCCTCGCCTCCGGCTGCAGCTCCTCACCTGAACATCCACCCAGACTGGGCTGCCACCCTGGGAGGGACACCTTGGACCTTCTTAGCCTCTTTTTCCGCTCCCTGGAAGTGTCCTGAGCTGGCTTTCAGCTGAGTACAAGGGACTCACCCATGGGATGGGAGCTGGGTGCAGGGCTCAGTCCCTGAGTGTTGCTGGGGTTCCAATTTAATCCCTCCACAGGCTCTGCCCCCACCCCTGCTCAGCCCCCCAGCATGGGCACCAGGTTTATCCTGAAGGGGAAGAGCCTCCTGCCTGCCAAGTCCAGAGTTCCCGTGCTCAGCTGTGGGAGGTGATGGGCTGCCAAAGCTTGGCCATCAGCCCAGCTCTCTGTGTGCTGACACCCTCTTTTTTCCTATCCTCGCACCACCCATTGCACCTTCACCCCAGGCTGAACTGCCCTGAGATGCCCAGAACCCAGCAAGAGGTGGTCAGGAGGTCTTGAAGGTCTTCATCCTCCTCCTCTGCACACACCTGGGCAGCGAGTCCCTGGGCAGGCACTCATGTCCCATGGGATGCCCACAGCCACCTCACGTGCTGCCCTGTGTGCAGCTCTCCTTGCAGAGACCCAGGCGTTGGGAGCTCTGTCCCTGCACCATCAGCCCTCTGCACACTGGCAATGGGGAACACACACCCATCCTGCCTTGCCTGCACCTGAGTTTCCCTGTTCCTGCTGCTCCAGAGGGTGAAGGCAACTCCTCGCTCACCACCTGGGTCCTCCCTGAGCTGCAGAACAACCCAGCCTAAGAACGTGGGGTGACCTGGGTAGCAAAAGCTGTTTCTCCACTCCATCAACCCCAAACCAGCAGAGCAGCCAAGGCCGTGTGCCAGGACCTCCTGGGTGGCACGTGCAGTGAGGGATGGGTTTGCACCTCGGGGTGGGCTGGCAGCTGGCACAGCCCGGCCCCAGGCTCAGCCCCAGCCCCAGGCTCAGCCCTGCAGCGAGCTGAGCCCGCCTTTGCTGCCCTAATTAGAAACACCCCAATTAGTCGGTGTGTTGCTTTTCCATCGCAGCCTCTCCAGCTCTGAAAAGAGCCTGTGTTGTTCTGCACTGACCTGAAAGGATTTGTCAGCGGTCAGTGCAGCCGTGGCAGGGACAGTGTCTGCTCCCATTAGGGCTTTCCCTTCTGATCTGAGCTTGGGTTCCCTGTTTATTTTCCCCAAAGATAAAGGGGTTTTGTTTGTGTTTCTCCTTCAGCAGCAGGAAATTTCCAAAGGAGCAGTCACTTTCAATCAAAGTCTTTCCCTTCCAAATGAGCCGGTGTGGTTTGGGGAGATTTTGCCTGTTTCTTTGAACTTCTCCAGGATGGGACTTGGGTGACGTGGGGTGTGGGGTCACCACCCTCAGCCCTGCTCTGTGCGACACTGAGCAGAGGTGGGATCTCAGACGGAGCCTGGGATTGTCCCTGTCCTGCAGCATCTTAGTGGGAAACTGCGACACTGTGATTGTTACCCTGCTGAAAGAGCACGGGAGAGAGGGATGTGCTTTGGGATGGCCATGGAACCTTCAGCAAAGGGCGAGGTGGCCCTTTTGGAGCCTGTGAGCGCTGCTGGGCATTGTTTCCTTGCTCAGATCTCATCAAAGGAGCTCAGGGATGCTCTTTTAAAGCAGCCTGGGGCATTGCACCCCATCACGGCACCCAGTGCTGGCCCTGTGTAGGGGGAGCCCAGATTTGCTCCTTCCCAGAGCGATGCTCGCAGTCTCGACGGCAGAGCTGCATCTTCCCCTTCTCCTCCGTGAGCTGCCACCCTCTGGGGAAGGCACTGGGAGGGTTCCTGCAGCAGAGAGCAAGCACCAGCCCCGGATTCGTGTTTGAAGAACGAGTCCGATATACCTCGTGTGATTTGGGGAATAGCAGCAGGGGGAGGATGGCGGAGGAAATGGCAGCTCGGAATATTGGGGGTAAAATAACATCAATAACGAAGGGAGCAAGAAGGAAATCAGGCAGGGCTGCCCGTCAGCTCGCTGATTTAAGATTCACTTTGAAAACCTATTCCCCTTCAGGGGAAACACGTGCCTGCCCCGCCGGCAGCCGAGCAGAACTGCTCTGGAGGAGCGATTGGGAGGGAAGGGAAGGGAACGGGAGGGAAGGATGGCAGGAGCTGCCACTGTATTTACAGCAGAGCGGAGTTGTGAGTTGAGTTCCTGTGCTGAACCACTTGGGGAGAAGAGCAGGGCTGGCAATTGCTGCTCCCGGAGCCCCACCGCACCTTGATAAAGGAACTGGGGGGCTGCGGGTGGCTCGGGGCTTTGTGCTGGGAGTGTGGCCGAGGCTTTGGCTCGGGGTGGTCACGGGGAAGGAGCTCCAGCGCAGGAATCCAGGCACATCCCTCTGGGAAGAGCTTCAAAGGCTCGCCCGCCTTAAATACCTTTCCTCCTTGTAGCCTCTGCTTTGCATTTTCGTGTTTCAAACACCTCATAATCACACTAATTAATCCATTCTGGGATAATTCTTCCTGGCTTCCATCAAATTTAAATCAGCATTTATTAGCATATTGCCGTGTCTGGGGTGTTTGTTCAAGTCCAGCATAACCCTGTGCTTCATTATGAACCCAAAAACGAGCTGGAGAGCAGAAAGCTGCCATCGGGTCACCTGCCTTTATTTTCCTCGCCGAGCCCTTTTTGGGACCACAGCAGCATCTTGCAGCACTGTGCCCACACTCAGCTGCCACCAACCCATTCACAGTCCACATGAACCCCCCTG
Organism: Dendrocincla tyrannina; assembly: GCA_035047865.1. Classification (NCBI taxonomy): domain Eukaryota; kingdom Metazoa; phylum Chordata; class Aves; order Passeriformes; family Dendrocolaptidae; genus Dendrocincla; species Dendrocincla tyrannina. Next base: position 5,919,402 of record JAWWMP010000050.1, on the reverse strand, counting down.
GAATTTTGCTGGAGCTGAATTTGGAGAGGCCAGTGCTGTTTCAATCATCTGGTTGATCCCACCAGCTCTCCCTGGGACTTTGCACTGTCTCCTGCAGGGAGCAGTTCATGGCATTATCCCACCCTGGTGCCAGGGCTGAGTGCTGCTTCCTTCTCCTTGAAGGTGACACCATGGGATAAGGAGAGACCGGCTAACGCTGTTTGAAATCACTCTTTGCAGCCAAAAGAGATAATTTTGCCCTTTGATCCTGCTCTTTTCTTACCTCTCCTCCCCTGGTGCAGCAGGAGGGATGGGGTGAGCTGGCCATGGGACAGGATGGGCACACAGGTGGCTTTTACTCCCCAAGCCCATCTGTTGGAGAGCACAGGAGCTCACAGCCCCTCCTGCTCCATCCTTGTGAAGGCTGGGGGAGAAGGGGGGTCTCTAGAGGGGGTCAAGTCTATCAGCCATGGGATGGGAGGTTGCATCCCCCTCCCTCCTGCCTGTCATCTCTCACAGGGGGAAAGTGGATTTTTTTATTGCTTTGACAGCCAGATTTCTGTGGCTGGGGAGGTGAGAAGGTTTGGAGGCTTTACTAGATGAATGACTCAAGATTTTGGCCTTTATTGGGGTCAAAATCCCTCCTGCCCTGTCCCCTCCCTCCTACCCACTGCCAAGCACAGAGAAAGCGCGACGTGGGTAATGGAAGAGGATTAGGGATCTTTTTGGCACATTTACTGATGTCCCCCGGGGAAATTCCCGCTGCAGAGCAGAGCAGAGCAGAGCCATCCGTGCCTCCCCTCGCCGCTCCCCCTTCCCCGCTCCCGGCGATGGGAACAGCCGTGATCGATCCTCGGTGTCAGCGCCGGCCCCCGCACGTCGGGGCAGGTCAGGCCCCGCTGCCCCCAGCGCCGGCCGGGGTGCGGCGGAAAAGTCAACCAGATCACCGTCACGGCCATTAATCCTAATTAGAGGTGCCAGGGCGGGTCGGAGCGAATACACCCCATCTCGTCTCGGCTGTCACGCCGAGGTCGTGAGCCCCTCCGTGCCCCACGTCGGGCTGCTCTGCCCCGGCTGGAGGGACCAGATGGAGCCCCCGGGGAAGGGGAAGAGAGAAGGCGGGGAGGCTGGAAAATAACGGGCAGGAGGTGTGCGGAAGCCTTTTTTTTCTAAAGATAATATTGGATAAATGAAGGGTATTGGAGCCGTGCCCTTGCTGGGACAGCTGCTGTCTCCCTCTCCCTTTCTGTCCCAACAGCAGCAGCTCCAGAACCACCATCACCTCTCCCAGCCTGATGGAGGAGCCTCCAAAAGAGCCAGGACACCGCACAGGCAGCAGCACCACACCGGGATTAACACTGGCCCTAATTTCTTTTTTTCAGCATTGAAAAATCTCAGAGACTTTTGCCTCTGGCTAACACGCTCCCCCCCCACCCCCCAATCACTGCATTTGCTCTGAAACCATTCCCAAAATATTCGTGGGGGGTTTTCCCAGCTGTCTGGCCATTGAGAAGGGCAAACAATGATCAAATTCCACTGGCTGCTCAGTGCACGAGACTCTGCTGCTGCATTAGCGGTATCAGCTTGGAAAATGTATCCTTCAATCAGTTTAAGCCTCTAGGCTTGATGTAATTTTACTGCTGCCTTCTCTCTAAGGTGCTTTTACGGCTGCTATCTCTGAGTATTTACAGACGTGGAGCGCAGCAAAGTGAGAAGAGACTTTGCTCAATTTTCACCGACATGGGTGGCAGCTGCGGGGTTGGCAGAAGGGGGTTTTCCCCTCGTGATTTGCAGGGACCCGTGGTGGGACCCATCCTGCTCACTGTCACGGGCGAGGAGCCTGTTAAAACACCAGCAAAACCTCCAGCCTTGGCAGGAGCTGGGGCATTTACTGGTCCTTAAATCCTGCCATCCTTGGGCTTCCATCTGGGAACTCAGTTGGCTGTGGGTGCAGCTCCTCACGAGATCCTCTGGTCTCTGCTACCCCTTCTATCCCTTCAGGTCTCTTTAAGGTCCAGCATCAGGTTTCCGGGAGGAAAAACCACCCTGGAGATGGTGGGAACTGCAAATCAGGTAGTGATGCTGCACAAGGAGACACGTGTCTGCCCACGCTGCCAGCCTGAGCTGCCGCCTTTCCGTCAGTCTATAACCGAGTTAGATCCTCAACCAAGTGCAGAGTAAGCACCAGAGTGAGGCAAATGCTTCATCAGAAGTCCGGGAGACAAAAGGACCTGCTTAAAGTTAAGCATGCGCTTACCCCGCTCTTCGAGGTGAGCCAAGTCCGCTGAATCCAGCCCTGCAGCGAGCTTTTTAAATAGAGCTAATTGCACATTGTGTGTAATGGGCAAGTTCTCGCCTCCAAAATCACCAACAATTAATTATGAGGAAGGTTCTTTAGCAGCTGCATAATAGACACTGGCAGTGCTCTGCAGAGGTGCCCATTCCAGCTCCATTTGCAAGGATGGGGGCACTTTGCTCACTAGATGTAATAAGTGGTCTGTTAGAGCTGCGTTTCAGATCCCTGAGCCATCTCCCACTGGGATGGGTCGGGTGGCACCCACAGCCTGAAACCCAGAGGGTACCAGAGCAGGGAGAGCAGAAACCATGGGACCCCTCACCATGAGATCACCGACCCGCCCTGCTCCATGTTTGTCCTGAACCCTGCAAAAGAGGTGGTTTCTGCTTCACTTCTGCTTCTCTGGCTCTTCTCCCTGTGCCCAGTTCATGCAGGGGGTCCCTGCTCTCCCTGCTCCGTGCACACCCCAGCAGATCCTTGTCCTCCATCACTTCTCAGGGGCTCCTGGGCTGCTCGGGTCGGTTCCTCCTGCAGGGTCCTGTGTCTGAGGACAGTCTTGTAGCATCACCTGGAGATGCTCAGGCGGGAGGGATATAGCAGAGCCAAAGTGTCCCACCAGGGGCCTGCACTGGCAGACAAAGCCTTGACTCCTGGGGGATGTTCATCCACACTCATTTCTAACCTGAACCCCATGAAACAGCTAATCCCAGATCCACGGGTCTTGAACTCCATCCAGCTGCTCTTCCCTTGAATAAAACCCATCCAAAACAGACCCCCTGCCCAGGCAAGACTCTCTAAATGCTTTTTAGAACTTCTTTTTTTATCCTGCCCTGCAGCTAATGGAAGTTAATTCACCCACACAGCCCCAGAATTCCCACAGCCTTCTCCAGCACCTGCTCTTGGGTTTTGACAGGCTGCAGCCAACTCTCCCTCTTCCAGTCATTCGCAAATAGCCTGTATGGATTGAAATGCTCCACATTTGGGTGGCAGAGATAGGAAATAACCATGGAGACCAACGGGAAACTTGTCCTGTGATTTTGTAGGTGTCCTTTCATCCCATTCCTGGAAGGCCCAAGGGACGCCCACCAAACTGATTTATTTTTGGGACAAAGCCCATCTGTCCATCCCTCTGTCCAGCCCTCCATCCACTGCATCTCAATTTAGCCAACACTGAGGCAGGGACACTTGTTGCCTTGACCATGCAGATGAAGGTAAGGTTGTTAAAGTAGCAAATGAAATTCATTAATCAAAGTGGAGAGAAAATCCTGAAGGGAAGAGAGCCCATTCATCCACTCCCTGACGTGCCTAATGGTGCTTTTGTTTGCCTGCATCTTCATTGTGTCTTGTCTCACAGAGGCAGAAATTTCAGGACTGAGCCAAGTTGGAAATTCCAGCAGAAGAAAGACAAAAATCCCCCCTCCCCACCTCCCTTTGCATCCTCCAAACTGGGGAGGTTGCTAAGTGACAGCGTTTCTGCTCTCACTAACTCACTGTGAGAACCTGAGCACTTAAAAGCAAGAAAATGGCTATTTAAGGACATGATAACTCATGCTCCTCGGTAGCGACCAACAAGCTGTTTGTTCTTAGAGGAATGGGGGTATTTTCACCCAGGAATTAAATTTGGAGGGGATGAGTAACAGCTTCAGTGGGAATTTGGCCTTGTCTGCACCTTATCTGTGAAGAGGCTGGAGGTGGAGGGTGTGCAGGGACCCACAGGGTGGGGTTTAGCCCAATTTCTGACCCCAGAGCCCAGTGGGCAGAGCTTGGCAGGTCCACACACCCATTCCTCAGTTTCCCTGCACCGTGTAGGAAACTCAGGGCTTCACTGTAGGAGTTCTGAGAGTCCAGCCCTGTAGATCCTGTCCCAGACATGACACCCAGGAGCTGATCCCAGTTTTACTTCCAACACCTGTGACAAAGGAGCAAGGGGAGCTCAGTAAGCCCTTTACCAGCTTGGCTTTACCCAGCCAAGTTCCCAAAGGGATCAGGAGGATCCTGTATCCTGCCCTGCAGCTCTGGTGCCCATCACCAGCAGCAGAGCTGAATGCAATCAGCCCTTCCCCTCTCCTCGCTGCCAACCAGCTCCATTTATATATTTTTTTTTATTCTGCAGTTGTTGGGATTGCTATTCTGTGATCCCATTTAAAATCATTGATTTACCACAGAGTCCTCAATAAGCAATTTGGAGCAATTGAAGCTGTTATCTTGCTATAGATCACATGCTGCTGGGAGTGGGGGGAAAGGGGGAAGGAGAGGGAAAATAAGAAAGAGAAATGGCTGGAGCTCCCCACAGCCAGCCTGGGTCTGTTCTCCGTTGCATTCCACATCTCTGAGACCTGTGAAGGTCTGTAGGGGGTTTGCATTTTGTGATCCAGCATTGAGAAGAGAGTCTTTGCTCCCTTTATTAGGATTTATCCTGGATTTACCAGCGCAAAGGGCATGAGCTTGGGCTGGTTTTGTAGGGTGGGCAACACCCACAGGATAGGGGAGACCCAAGGGGGGCCCTGAGGGTCAGCACTTGGGAAGGAGCTGGGTTTTTCCACCATGGATCAGCAACAATCAGAGTCATGGACATGGGCACCTGTGGAAAGTGTGACACAGCCCCTGTACACCAGAGCTGTAAGGTCTTCTTCAGCTTGGGTTCATAAATGTCCCCTCTCTGTGCTGGGGAGGAACGTTTGCAGCCCTGGATGCTGCTTCCCTTCTGGGATGGCTTTAACTCCTGTGTCTTCTGCCCCGTTCTTTGGAGAAACACCTTTTTTTGAAACACTGTGGGTTTTGAGGGGAAAGCAAAAGGAAATCCCAACCTGATTACAGGAGAAATTTACCATCTCTGCATCAGTGAGCTTTGAAACAAAACACTCCCCAACCACATCAGGCAAATAGCAATTGACAGGGCCATTGAGGGGAGGATGAAACATTCCAACACTGGCATTCAGGCTGTGGTTTTCACTAATACGTTTCCAATACCTTCATGACCCACCTGGAAAGGAGCTCAGGTATTCAGAGTTAGAAATGCCCAAACCCAAAAGCAGGTGGGTTTTAGGATACCTGTATTTTTTCTCAACCACAGCCATTAGCTGGAATCAAATCATAAGAGCCCAGGGAAGCTGCCCCAGAGACTCTTCACTTCCACACTAATGGATGGAGAACTCCCTCCTGATCATAACCTTCAACAAAAAGCCTAAATACAAAATCAGGTAATAGAGAGAGGACCTGATAAATGTGTGCACTGCAGTGATTTGAAACAAATTGTGGACATTTTGAGTGTGGAGAGAAAAATAAACTGGTTATAAAACAAGCTACCTGAGAGCCCCGGTAATGACAGCTTTAAAAACACACTAATGAAATGATTCAACTGCTTTCAAGAGGGTTTGGGAGCTGCTGTTTGGGGGCAGAGATGTGCAGGAGGGTGCCTGTGCCCTGGTGGGACCAGGAAAGAGAGTTCTTGGTGAAATGGCACTGGATTTGTTGGTGCTGCTCCCAGAAAGCCCCACTTTGTCTCTCTCACACCTCCAACGCTTTCTCCTTAGCCTGGCTGAGATGGAGATGACCTGTGGTGCTTTTCATGTGGGTTTTTACCCACCTAAGCACACAGAGCCCTGTCTTGTGTCTGGTGCAACCCCAGCCAGTGGGAGAGGCCCAACAAAAGCTGCCTTCTGGGATGCTGCTCCATCCTCCCTCTGCCACATACCCTGGGGCTCTGCTCCTGCCACCCCCAGCTCTCCTCCAGCTTTTTCCAGAGGCGTTTTGGCATCTCCAGCTGTTGGTAGAGCTGAGCCAAGGCCAACCCCCCTAGAGACCTCCACACACTCAGTATCTCCTTCTCAGTAATGCCAACAACAAGATTTATTTGGGTTTTTTCTTCTTCCTTGTTCTGGAGGGATTCGGGGGAAAAAAATCACTTTCCAGAGCCATCATCTGTGCTCGTGCTCTGTTCCAGTCAAAATCAAAAAGGGCCTGGGTTGATTTCCAGCTTTTTAAGGTAAAAAATAAATAAATGCAATCAAAGGACATGTCAGAGGGGAAGAAACTTCAGATCAAAAGATTGAGGCAGCTTATTGCAAGCCAAGGAAACATGTCAAAAGGAAATATTTTTATTTTTGAATGTGGGGTTTTTTCTGTCCTTTTTCTTCTGCAGTGTCTCGGTGTTTCAGCCATGATTGATCAGGTTAAACAGGGACAAATCCAAGGGACTCAGAGCAAACTCCTGGGATGCAACAAGCCAAGGTGATGCTCCTGCAGCCCCAGCAGCATCTCTGCCACTGCCCAGTTTTGTGCATCACTCTTTGGAGCAACAACTCTTTGGGGTTTGAATGTCAACGAGATGAGCAGTATCCAGTGATCTTTGACTGGTACAGGGCAGGGTTAGATGGGATATTGGGAAGGAATTCCTCCCTGTGAGGGTGGGCAGGCCCTGGCACAGGTTGGACAGAGAAGCTGTGGCTGCCCCATCCCTGGAAATGTCCAAGGCCAGGTTGGACAGGGCTTGGAGCAACCTGGGCTTGTGGAAGATGTCCCTGCCCATGGCAGGGGGTGGAATGAGCTGGGCTTTAAGAGCCCTTCTAACCCAAACCATTCTGTGTTTCAGCAGGTCCCTGTAGGAATCTGGGGTGGGGAGAGGCGGCTTAGGGGAATGCACTGATTCCCACAGAGCTGCCTCTGCCTTTAGATGCTTCAGAACCTCCTGGTCAATGCCCAGAGCACTTGGGATGAATCAGAGGGAATTAGAACCAGTAATATGAGGGTATATGGAGAAGAGGCACCACTCTTAGCAGGCACTGGAGTTCAGTGATGGGACTCAGAGCTGCTTGTGGTCCTTGCAGACGTGATGGTGGGTGCAGGTGAGCTGGGGCAGCTCTCCCTGGGTGCTCACAAACCTTCTCTGAGCTCCCCGGAGGGCTCCAGCTCCATAAACCAGTGATTGGGTTACACAGATCCATAAACAGCATTTTCCCCCTCCTCTGCAGATACACCTCAAAGAATCCTCCTCATTCACTAAGCAATCTCAGAGCCATTTGACAGCAGCTGCCAGCACGATGTGAGCAGCAATTATTCCTCATTTTCCTTAACCGTGTGTGCGGGAGAGCCGAGAAAGGCGGCGCCTCCACGTACCCTCCCCAGACCTAAAGCAGGACAAGGTTTATTAATCTGCTCAGCGGGGTCCTGCCAGACAAAATGTATTTCACTGCTGAGACAGAAAGCGATGGGCTCGCAGGAATCAGCAATATTATTTACATGGCATTGATCGAGGCAGAGCTTCTGCTGGCTCAGCAGTTTGAACCCCTGGTTTTCATCAGCGGAGTGCTTAACCCTTGGCTAATTGGATTTGCATCGTTAGGGTGATCTATGGTGCCTCCAATTATTCCATGCACGGTCCTGGCTGGGCACCTGCTGCTTTTGACGGGGACAGGGAGCCAAAAGGCTTGAACCTCCACAAGGGCAGGGCGGGCAAAGCTGTCCTGGCGTGCTGGGACATCAACTCCCTGGTCAACAGCAGTGACAGAGCTGGAGCTGGAGCTGGGGGGAAGTTTGGGCCGAGGGAGGATTTTAGTTACCCTGAAGCGAGTGTAGATTTAACTGTCTGAAATGGCGCCTTGCAAAGGACAGAACTACACATTGTAAACGCAGGGAAGGGGGCAGGACAGGGAGGGTGTGAAAATTGGCTGTGATTAGTGCCTGAGCAGTGAGTTACTGTGACATTAATTAGGCTGCATCTGAGACTGCAGCCCTGAGCCCACCTACCCACAGGCCAAGGACGTATCAGTGTCAAGGTGAGCTGAGGCACAGATGTCACAGGGCCACCCAGGGGGGCTGTGAGGGACTGGGGCTCTGCATCCTGCCCATGGTTGTGCTGGATCATGTCAGAGATGCTGTTTCCATTCCCAGTCTCATCTGGGATGCATCCCAGCTGCACCCCAGTTTAATGGATTTATTCCTCAAAGCTGAGCTGGTTTCTCCCACTGTGGAGATCCTCATCCTGCAGAGCAGTTCCTCACATTCCCAATGAAGAGAGTGGCAATAAAAAAAAAGCTGTAAAACCACTAACTGGCAAGGAATGAAGATCCACGATTTTTTTTCCCCCCCCTGCAGGGCTAAAAGGCTTTATTTTCCCTGGACTGGCACCAAAAACCACTCAGTGCTTTGTGATGAGACCCCAGAAGTTCAGCTCTCCCTCAAAAGCCAGGTATCTGGGAGGGGCTTTCTCCCCCAGGGAGAATGAAGGGCCCTGGCCCCAGGCAGCCCTCCCAGCCTGGTTCTCAATCCCATCCAAGAGGAGCCCGGTAATGGCACATAATGCCAAGCCCACAGACGGGTAATTGGGTGCCATTCTCTGAGCCATGCCACGGCAGGTCAGACGAGCTGCCCTTTCGTAACCCTTAAATCCATGAACTAACAAAATTGGGGTTTTTCTTTGGCCGTGCTGCCGGGACATCTGTTGCCTGCCCTGCCTGGCTCTGCCGTGAATGCAGGAATAGCTGGATTTAGCAAATCTGGGCACTCGCTGCATCCTCTGTGGGTCGCAGTCCCACTCCACCGCTCCACACCCACCCCACAGCACAGCAGCATCCTTGGGCAGGGTGGTCCCACCTGGCAGCAGAGCCCCCCACGAGGGTCCTGGGTGACCCACCAGAGCTGCCCTGTGCCAGCCCGATCCCATCGGCGGGGCAGGAGGGAGCTACGGGAAATTATTCCCCCTCCCTGCCCGGTGCTGAGTCGGAGAAATGAAAATGAGCCTGTTACCTTACGGGAAGCTCATTTAAAATGCACCGGTGGTTAAAGGGATCCGCCTCTCCTGGCGCTGTCGTGGTAATGCCTTTATGGAGGGGCTCGCATGACAGCTCAGGGCGCGTTTGGGGGAGCAGCCCCAGGAGTTGGGAGCACGGCTGTCCTGAAACGCAGAACCCCGAAATGGTTTGGATTGGAAGGGATCTTAAAGCTCATCTCGTTCCAACCTCCTGTCATGGCCAGGGACACCTTCCAGAGAAGCCACAGAAATGCGCCAGAATTCCCAGCAAACCAACAGGAGTCCTGGAGAGGGGCAAAAGTTCCCAGCAAGCCCTGAAAAACCTTCTAGATGGGCTCCAATCCCAGCATCCCTGGAAAGTGCCAGGGGATTCCTAAGAAAACGGGGTGGGGAATCAGAGCAGGATCCTAAAACCTTGTGAAGACTCCTCAGTGCTCCTGGGTGATTGGGAGATCCGCACGATGGGGAGTCCTGTCCAGCTCCAGCTCCTGCTCCTGTCCCTGCACCAGGGAATATTTCAGCAGCACGGAAGGATCCACACTTGGGAGCACAGGAACAGCTTCCCCTCGCAGAGGAGAAGCCCCAAAAGTTTGGTTACCAGATGGGCTTTCCTATTCCCACTCCCTGGAGCCGCTCGAGAAGCCCGTGCTCAGCTCCAGCTGGGGTGGAGATGAGAACATCCCTCCTCTTTCCCCAGGGAGGGATCTTCGCTGAGCCAGGCAGAAACCGCAGCCGCGAGCCCCCCGAAATAATGCTGCAATTAGCAAAGTAATTATGTCTTGGCTGCTGCGCAAATCCTGCCCCGTTAATGTCAACAGCGGGGCCGGGAGAAGGAGGGGGCAGCGCGGGGGTCCTGCCTTAATTAACCTGCCCCTGGACAGGGGGAGGAGATGACTGCGGAGAGTCTCTTTTAATCCCTTGTGTTCCCGGAAAATAAATGTGCCACGCTGCCGGGACTATCCCTCCATCCCCTGTGCTGTGGGGCAGCTCCAGCTGGATGGGGCAGCATCACAGGGATGGCAAAGCAGTTGGGTCCTCCAAGGCACGAGGAAATGATTGGGGAGATGGAAGGGGCTGACCTCAGTGGAGGATAATTCTATTTTTCACTCTCCTTTGATCCCTGCTCTCTCTGATGCATGAAGACATTGATACTCTATGAGGTTTGTTGGGGTTTTTTTAAGAGTATCATTTTTTAAAAGGAATTTCTAAGGCAGGACTGGGGAGACCAAGCTTCCCTCTGGGACACCAGGGGCATCAGGATGCAGAGGTGTGTGTGGGTCCCCAGCACTGCCTCCTCTTAACAGGTGGCTTGTGCAGCCTCACACCACCAAATTAAAATGCAAATATGTCCCTGCCTGCTGGGAACAGATAGTGAACCACTAAACAGGGAAAAGGCAGCAGGAATAAACAGAAAGAGCACTGAGGGGAGCTGGGAGAGAGGCTGCTTTTTAATTATTTTCCTCTTCTTTCAATAAGACTTGGCTGTTTGGTGGGGGATTATTTAATGGGATCTGAAGCAAGGAAGGGGGAGGGTGCTGGGTTTGGATCAGGTGGGTACTGGGGCACAGGTGGCCACTGGCCTGTCCCAGTGGGTGCCACCAGCCCCCAAGACAAGGGTGGGCTGCAGCCTCCTCTCCCCGTGTCCAACTGCTCTCTGGGCTGGTTTTTTTTTCATATGTCCCAACTGGGTCATTCCTATAGGAAAAAACCAAAATGACACTACTGGGACTGAAGAGGGCCAGCTGAGGAAGGGACCAGACACCATCAGACCCTTCACAGTGTTCCCATTTTTCCTGTAGTTTGTCCTCGGGCATTTTGCTCTCTGCCTCCTGGTGAGTTTGCTGATGGACTTTAAGGGCATCAGGAACCCAAATAAATTGGTGCTGAGCTGCTTCCCTGGTGCTCCTGAGGGCCAGAGGGACCATCTGAGGACTGGGATGGTGGGTGATGCACCTGAGCAAAGTCCTTTACATTGATCCATACCGGGACTACACACATATATCCTTTATATATAAATTTTATACATATATATATGCGGAGTCATATTATAGATGCATATATATGTATAAAGTATAAATGCATACATATGTATGAAGTATAAATATATATATAGATATCAATAAACAGATACCTATACAGCTACAGGGAATGGTTTGTTCTCTTCACTCAAAAGCAAAGCCCCCCTGAGCAGGTCTCTTGCCCTCCCTGCTGCCCCTCACCCAGATCCAAGGGGAAGCAGCGATTTGGGAAGCACCTGTATTTGGGAGGTGCCTGGGGGACAGAGGCACAAGAGCATCAGGAGCCCCCACCAACAACGTGGGTTCCCCTGGTCCGTGGGTGCTGCCTTCCCAAGGGCTCTGAGCTGGATCCCTCAGCTGAAATGGGAAGTGATGGGCTGGAAAACCTCCACCGATGCTTGGTGTCAGACTTTGGGCCTGGCTACGGCTGGGAAGGAGGTGCTGGGCGAGCAGCCAGAAGAAGGGGGGCAAAACCTGGCAGTGGCTCAGCTGTGGGGACACCCCACACCAGGCCTGCCCAAAGCGATCCCTGAGGATCCCTGTTTGCCCCCACCTCCCACCTTCACAGCGCCACGGGCCAGGACTCAGGCACTGCTGGGTCTTATTACAATTATAAAATTTTATTATACCCTTTCCTTACCTTTTTCCCCTCTTTTTCTTCCTTTTGTTTTTTTTTCCCCCCACAAATATTCATATATGTTAATTGAACAAGGAGGTTTGGCAGTTCCAAGCAGGGAAGTCGGCTGTGTTAATTTTGCTGCTCGGAGCCACTATCAGCTCAGCAGCTCGTTCAGCCAGACCTGGGTCCTTCAGATAAGGGGGCACAGTAAAACCAACTAATGGCATCACCCTCCTGGCCTCTGAGCACAGCTCAATTCCCCCACACATACATATGTATATATATGTATACATAAAATCAGCATAGAGCTATCAGGTAAGTTTTAAGGCCACTCAGGGGAGAAATTTTCATAGCCCAAAACTGAGGAACTCTTTAAAGAGGCGTTTGAAACACCACACACCACCCTGGCCTGCTGCTCACGGACAGGGAAACAGAGGCACGGGGGCAGCAAGGATGGGGCTGCCCACCCCTCTTTCATCAGGCTGCCCAGGAGGGGAGGATTTTAGAGGGGGAAGCCCCAGATCCACAGCTTTGACCCCAAAATGCTTAGAGCTTAGGTTGGGCTCAAAGCTGAGCCAAAGCCCCAGGATGCTGGAAATGTGTGTGTGTCCAGCAGATCCCACACCCACCAGGGCTGAGCCTCAAACCACTGGAAGCCCCAACCTGGGGCACCACAGCAGAGACAGGGCCCATCACAGTGCTGCAACACTGCTTGGTTTAGGCTTTTTGTTTCATTTTTAGGCTTCCTGTTTCATTTTTTTCTTTTCTGGTCTTTTATTTAAGAAAAAAAAAAAAAAAGAGACACAGTGGTGGGTAATTTCCGATCCAGAAATAATCCGCTGCCAGCCTCCACCTCCCCCCTCCACTAGGTGATGTTGGGCGGGGGGCTCCCTGTCCCCACATCTGGGTGCCCATGGGACAACTGCACAGCCTGGGACCCCCAGACCCACAGCCCTGGTCCCTGGGTCTCCCTGCAGGAGTGACCTGGCTGAGGATGCTCTGAGCTGGGAGATGGGGGGGCCCTTGGCTGGGGGGCCCTCTCGGGTGAGCCAGAGGGGCTGGGAGCTGCTGCCAGCGTGGGGTGACCGGGGAGGCATCGGGTTATGGCAGTCAGAAGGCACCACAGAGGCTGAGCCTGGCTTCGGACATCCCTGCTGGGCTGGCACTGGGGGAACTGGGCTGGCATTGGGAGATTCAGGCCAGGTCGGGTTGGGGGTGGTCCCCACCCAGGCCTGGCCCCCCTGGGTCAGTGGGAAGCCCCCACAGCACCTTCCAGTCCCAGAGCCACATTCCAGCACTGGAGGGGAGGAAATCAGTGGCTTATCCTGGAGGTCCCAGCAGGGCTGTTGGGCTGGGGGGTCCAGCACTGGTCCCACCCCTGGGAACAGAGGGGCAGACAGGCTCATGGGCAGCAAACTTGCTGGCCACCCCCAAACTGCCCCTTGCCCAGTGGCCACAGCCCATCCCAAGCACCAGGACAGCAGGATAAGCCTGGTGTTTGGGGCTGGGACACTGCAGGCAATGGGGACAGTGGTGCTCCAGGCCTGTGGCCATTGGGCTCCAGCCCCCCAGCAGCCACCCTCCCCTCCTGCCTCACCCACCACCACCCACAGCGGGCTCTGGGTGGGAGGGGACCCCTCCAAGCACCCCAACAACCATGGGGTGGCAAATCCCTGAACTGGCACTCGCCTCCAAAATTGTGCAACTGAGTGCAGCAAAGGCAGGGGTGGCCTTCAGGAAGCCCCCACCCACCACCTCTCTGCCAGGCTCCTGGGGGGAACAGAACACCTCCCCTCTTCCAGCCCTTGCACAGCAGGGCCCGCAGCACCATCCTGCCCGTTCGCCATGGGACACGCGCACGCCCCGAGGTTTGGACCCCGTCCATCCCCGCCCTCTGCTCGCCCCCCTCGCTGCCCCTCACCACAGCCCAGCAGGCTGGGGGGCCACGTGTGTGCCGCTGCCTCCCCTGGGAAAACCAGTGGGGAAAGGGCAAGAAAAGCAAAAGGCCCCCGGGGGGTGCCTTGCGACGGGGTGAGGACGTGAGATGTGTGGAACAGGGAACACGCAAGAGAGCCAAATTCGGGTCTCCAGCCCCAGGGAAGCAGCTGGCGTGGTGTGTGGCGTGGCGTGGCGTGGCATGGCGTGGCGTGGCATGGCGTGGCACAGCGTGGCAGCCCCCTCCCTCCCGCCCCATCCCCTCTGCCCCTGCGTTAAGCGATCTCTTTGATTCTGCGGATGTAGTTGTGAAGCTCTTCGGGGTCTTGCAGCCCCATGTCCTGGCAGACCCACTCCAAGTCCTCCTCATCGGCGATGGGGATGGAGTTGTAGGCCAGCTCGTCAGAGGGCATTGTGGCGAAGGTGGTGAACTTCACCCGCTTCCGTTTGGAGGTGGGTGAGTTGAGCGGGTCCTCGCTCTGGTCCCGTGTGGAGCCCCCTGAGGAACCGTCCCCTCGGCCGTGGACCTGGCTCTGCACGCTGGTCTGCGAGCTCCCGCTGCTGTGGTGGTCCCCGTGGCAGCAGGTCTGGACATTCTCCAGGGGGTTCCCCGGGCTCTCGGGCTGTGGGGAGAGGTCATTGTGTGCCCGCAAGGGCTGCCCGTTGCCCAAGAAGACCCAGTGGTGGGAATGGTCCATGTTGGTCTGGCCTTCAGGCGGGATGCGTTTGTGCCGGTATTTCAGCACAAAGACAATGCAGTTGATGAGGAAGACCAAGATGGCCAGGCAGAAGACACCCAGGAGGGCGTACATGCCTATTTCCAGGTCCGTCAGCCCCCGGGTCACCTGGACAAAGCCAGTGGGGATGGTGGGGAAGTCCTCGGTGGGATGAGACGCGCTGGACATCCTACTGTCCTCGCTCGGGTCCGCTTTCCTCTCCACCTCTGCCCGCAGGGTGGTACTCGCCCCCGTCTCCCCCAGCCCCGGCTTGCTGGGCACGTGGTCATAGTCATAGGTGGGGTCCTCCTCGGACCCAAAGTGGACCCGCACGGTGGCCAAGGCCGTGAAGAGGACGCTCTTGCGCTTGGTCTTCTGGCAGCTCTCGCAGATGACCAGCTCCGCCCGCAGCAGCTCCCCCGCGCCCTCGCTCTCCGCCACCACCAAGGGGAACGCCCGGTCCTGGGTCACCGACACCACCTTCTCATCCAGGCTGCTCACCACCAGGTTGTAGTCCTTGGGGTCGTAGAGGGAGAGGGGGGCCGTGGTGCCATCACTGTAGGAAATCCACAGGCTCAGGAGCGCTTCCTGTGGGACCAACACAGGCACCGGTTGCCCAGCAGGATGCCAGCCCCACCTGCACCCAGCTGTCCATCCCTCCACCCATCTCTCCTTCTTCCCATCCGATTCACCCTGTACCCCTCCACTTTCCATCCTGTTGCTTCCACCCCTTTCTTGGTTTTTCTCTTTAGCCTGTTCTTCCCTCCATGTTCTCCATGCATGCCAGGACCATCCCAAATCCAGCCCCAGAGGTGCCAGATGTGGCTACCAGAGCTGTGCTAGGAACTGTATAGGATTCCATCCTTTCCCCTTTGTCTCCATGGCTGTGTCCTGTCCCCAGGCTGGGCAGGGTTGGATCACACATCTGTGTCCAGTTTTATGGGGTGCTTTGGGGTCACCAGGGTGTCAGAAGGACAGCGGGTGCTGTGGGGGCCTGAGATGAGTGTGGGCATGATCTGGAAGGAGGGAGTTGCAGATGGAACCTTCACCCCACCCCAATCTGCCCATCAGACCCCCCAAGCCCCACTGCACCCCCCGGCCTCACCTGCTTGAAGAAGCTGAGGGTCTGCTGCACGGACGTCCGGGCGATGATGGTGTGGCTGTTGCCAGGGCTGGGGTGGAGGGACAGCGAGAGGCTGGAGACCACCTGGGCCTTCAGGTCCGTGATGCTGACCTTCTCCTCCGCCACCGTCACCAGCGTCTCGCCCAGCACCGCCTCCACGAGCGGGGACACGACCTGCAGGGGACAAAGGAGCCTGTCTCCACCTGCCACCCCCAGCCAAGCTGGCAGAGGTGAAGGCGAAGGCGGCCGGGGGTACCTTGAAGAGCGTGGTGCCCGGCTCCCTCCCGGCCAGTGTGACACTGTCCACCATGTGGGCCACCCGTGGGTCGTCCACACGCATGAAGTCGCTGACCAGGTCGGTGACCTCCACCAGCCAGTCTGGCCCCAGCATGGTGACCACCTGCTCCGTGCCCTCGGCCGCCGTGGTGTGGAACTGGGTGAAGACCTGCAGCGTGGAGTGCTGGTACTGCAGGGCACAGCCCCGGCTCTGCTTGCGCTCCTCCTCGTCCTCCTCGTGCTCGCTGTCCCGCACTGACCTGTGGGGTGGGGCAGTGGGTGGGCACTGCTGCCAAGCCCCCCACTGCCACAGCTCTTCAGCCCCACCCCAGCAGAGGAGAGGGGGGGCTAAGCAGGGAAAAATGCAATGGCACCAAAATATAAAAGGTGGCTCCTGGCAGAAAGGTGCCTGTTGTCCATGAGATATTCAAGGGCTTTAGCAGCACATGGTAACAGGGTCACCAGCATCTCTGCCCCCTAAACAGCTGAGAAGATCAAGGTATCTCTGGAAGGGATGGACACCTGGAGGCCTCCAGAGCTCAAAGAAAGGCTGACTTCGGAGCTTGGCTGTTCCCAGTTTCACCCAGGGAAGTTTTGACCATTGCCAAGGAGGGACATTCCCCACCAGCTCCACACCTGACCAACCTCACTGTGAAATTTTCTTCCTTCCATACAAACAATGCAAACTGTGTCCACCAGCTCTCACCTTTCCACTGAGGACCCCTGAGATAACTCTGGCTCCATCAGCTTTAAAACCTCCTCATCAAGTAGCTGAACAAGGCAATTACCCCACTACCACCACCACCTCCACCATGCCCTTCTCCAGGCTGGACAGACCCCACCCACGGTGGCTCCGCAGCACCCACCTCCTGTCTGGCAGGATGGGCACCCTCCAGCCCTTCACTTGGCTCAGCCGGGCGTCAGAGAGCTCGATGTGCAGCGGCAGTTTGGGCACCCACACCGTCATCTCCAGCGGGGCCGAGAGGTGCTCGTAGGTGAAGGTGACCCGGGCGCTCATGGAGCCCCGCGACTCCTTCCCGCTGACGAAGACGTAGTCGCAGCTGCTGGAAACCTGGGGGAGAAGGGAGGGTGGGAGGTCGCAGTGGTCCCACGGACACAGCAGAGACCCTGGCAGGAGGCTGCCCAGAGCATGGGAAGTGCTGGAGGAGCAGAATTTCACCCAGCGTGTATCCAGTTAAGGGTGGCCCCAGGAGCAGGGACACTCTCTCCTCCTCGAGATCCCTGCTCAGAGGGACAGACCCACACACACCGTGTCCATAATGCAAAGTGTCTCCTGACCCAGGTCCTCCTGCCAGCCCTCACCCACTCCCACCTCCACTTGGTGCCTCAGTTTCTCTTTGGCCTCTGTGCTGAATTTGTACCTTTTTCCACACGTGAGCTGGAGGAACCCATGGGTGCTTCGCAGGGGTTGCAAATTCCTCATCCTGGACATTTGCCCCAAAATCTCTTCCACCAGAGGGCACAGGCAGCGAGCACAGACCAGCCACATGCCCACACCCACCAGTGCCCTGTCCCTGTCCCTGTCCCTCCTGCTCACCCCAGAGGGAGCTTCCTGTGGTCCATCTGAATCCTCATGTTTGTCTTCTCACTCTGTCTCTTTTAATTCCCATTTATGCAAATGCCATTAGTTAAATTCAGTGTAAAATAAATATATCCTGTGGGGGGTCACTCGTTACTGACTGACTGAGCCAATTAAGGAGCTCAGAGGACACCACGGCAGCATCACCTGGTGTTTCACTTGAGGTCACCAGTCAACAGCTCCTTCCCAGGGGCAGAAGACAACCAGACGAAGGTGACTCCAACCTCCTGGCTGCAGTGGCCCCGTGGCCTGGCCTTGACCCCCTGTCCCCTCCCTCCACCATCAGGGATTGCAGCCAAGCTGTTTGATGCTGGGAGTAACAGAACTCATTTGCTCAGCCCGCAGCGCGGTCGCTCTTGAGTGCACTGAGCATCTCAACAGCACAGAAGGGCTGATTTCCAGCAAGCTGCTCTCCCACATGGATTCTCTGATGGCTGAGAAGGGGTTGAGGCCGTGCTGCATGGTAGCTGGCAGCAGAAGTGGCAGCAGCCCTGTCTCTCTCCCCACATATTCTTTGAGCACCCGTGGTCAAGCAGCTGCAGGAATTTTGCATTTCTGAGCATTGACTTCTCCAACAGCCCATGTTTCGGCTGCAGGAGCCCACCAGAAGGTGCCTGTGGTTCCCTGAGGCCAGTGGAGAGCAGAGCCCTGGACCTGGATTCCTCAGGACACCCCTGCTCCCTGGGCACGGGAGGGAAGTGAAATGCAGGAGGGTTTGTTCCCTGTCTTCCTATCAGAGATACCAGCTCAGCAAGTCTGAAAAGACAATCTCATCTCTGGCGAGGCGGCATCTAAATAAAGATGAGCTCCCGGGTGAATCCTCCAGCAAAGGATGCTCTGGATATTGTGCCATTTATCACAATAAACACCATGGGCTGCTGCTTGCACTGCCTTGGCTAATAAACCCCCCAGCATCTTCTTCTGGGGACCACTTGCTTTGCCACTGAGGGGGTTGAGACTACGACAGCCAAAAAATCCCTGCACATCAGGCCTGCCCTGATGATGGAGTGACTGCAGATCAGCTTTCAAATGAAGCCCACGCTTGTGGGGAGAAACTTCCCGGATTTGCAGCAAGGCGTCGGGAAGGGAGAGGCTGAGGTCTGCCTGGGCTCCGAGCCAAAGCACCACTGGCTCTGCCTCTGTGGCCAGGAGCCCCCGCTTGGCACGGCCTCGAGCATGGCATCAGGGGGACACACGTTCTCCAAGGCCCTCAGGAGAGGGAAGAGCCACCACGGCTGGTGGCACCCCGTGTTGTCCAAGGCGGTGGGTGTGGATGACCAGGGTTCCCACTTGAGCTGACTTGCTCCTGGTGGGTCCTCCAGGGGTGGATGATGTGGATTGGTGGGCTCCCAAGAAGGTTCACACACGGGTGAGGTTGAGCATCACCCACTGAGTGTCGCTGGCAGCAGAGGTGACCCTTGGACTCCCTGCATGTCCCTCAACACCTACACAGCCCCCAGGGTCACCATGCAGGCAGGCAAGGGGGATTATTTCTACACTCCCTTCTGTCTGGGCTGAGCACAGGCACCTTTGTCACCCCGTGTCACCGCAGAAGCGGGGGAGGATGACAGTTCCCACCCGTGCTCTCCCACCATCCTTCACAGATGGCCCTGGAACCTGCACAGCCATGTCCACACCAGGGCCAGGACAGATTCCCTCCATGTTACCCATGAGAGCAATCCCCACAGAGCCACAGTCAGCGTGGGGAGAAGCAGCTCTCCAGCCCTCCCTCATGTTAAATTATTTACAGTAACAGATAGCACATCCCACTCTGTAAGCTTTGATTTATGTAACAGGTTTATAGCCCTGACACCATAATCATACTCCCCAATCTCAGCAGGTAACTGAGAGCTCCCTCGGAAACGAAGCTCCAACACAAACACAAAATAATTCAGGAAGAAATTGCATGGGGCTCCAAACAGGAGGCGAGCTGGGGCCGGAGGGCTGCTCCCTGCATTATTCATCCTGGCTCCTGTGCATGTGTCTGCTCCCCCCAGGTCTGGGGACAGCGTGTAAATAGATTTATGAGTAGAAAGGCAGCACATTAAACAGTTTAAGTGTCTTGGAGTCCATCCTGAAGTGTATTATTGCTCCAGTGTTTTATCACGCTGTGGAGGACTGGTCTCCATAAATTAGAGCTGGTGCTGTAAATCGCACAGATGGGGAGTTTTAGTCGAGAACTTGGGTAAACACTTTGTGACACTGGTTGTCACCCACCCACACCCACGGACAGCCAGGGACAGCAAATCCCAGTGGGCCCCATCACTCCTGTCTTAGCTGGGAGAGCTGCCAGTGGCAAAGAATGGGAAAAGGGATTATGGTCTGGGGGACATGGGAGAGCCTGGACCCCCAGCATGGCTCTGTGTCTCTGCCCAGCACAGCAGGAACATGGAAAGGGAGGAAGGGCTGGGTGCATGCAGGGAGAGGGGTGGGAGGTGTTTGGGAGAAGGTAATGATGTGTGGGGGTGGATGGATGGAAGTGGTGGTAGAATGACATGGACAGGTGGGTAGATGGATACATTTGGGGATACAAAAATGTATATGGATGGATGGGTCTGGTGATGGAAAAACTGGAGAATCTGAGGACCGAGTGCTGCCTCGGTGGTGGGGGCTGGAGTGGGGGCACTCACTGCTGCTGCACAGGGAGCCTTTTGCTTTGGCCTCATCAGCACCTCTCCTGTGCAGTCCATCTGGCTCCTCTCCCTCAGGCCCCTTTTTCCCTCCACTGTCCCCAGCCCCAGCTCAATCCCCACACCTTGCTGGGGACAGCCCTCAGCCCAGCATGTGATCCAAACAGGAGATAAATGTCATCCAGAGACCCAAGTGCAGCCGCTGATGGAGACATGTAGCTCACATTGTGAGGTGACAATATTTCCCCATATCAGCACTCAGTGCTGTCATAACCCATAGTTATTGCTGCTGCCTGGTGCCAGCCTGAGCAGCACCAGAGCATCCCATGGCCTCTCTGGGGACAGTGACAAAGTGTCTTGTCCTTCTCCTGACAGATCTCAGCGAGAAGCTTGAACAGACTGAAGCCACTGAGGGGATGATGCTTGGGATGGCTGGGCTTGTGTGGCACATCAGCTCAGTCACTACCACCAGCTCATTGAGCTCCAGCCCATGCTGCTGTTGGGGTCAGCACCCCTAGAAGAAGCTCAGCCTCTTGTGAGGGTCACAAGACTCCCCTGCCCACACCCACCTTGATGATGTCTTCGTTGTTGGACTTGCACTCCACCATAGCCGAGACGTCCACGACGACACCGCTCAGCTCAATGGCAATGACCTTCACGGGGATGGCCACCGTCCGCCCCGTCAGGATGGCCGTGTTGATGATCTCTGTGTCCTGGGGATGGGACACAAAGGGGACCAGCAGGTTAGAGGGCAGCCCCTCCCCCTGGGGGCAGATCCTGGATGGCCCCTCTCCTACTCCAGACCTGGAGCAGAGAAGGACCTGGGTGTGGGTGGGATGAATGGAGAAGGACCTGGGTGTGCGTGGGATGTATAGAGATGGACCTGGGTGTGGGTGGGATGAATGGAGATGGACCTGGGTGTGCGTGGGATGTATAGAGATGGACCTGGGTGTGCGTGGGATGAATGGAGAAGGACCTGGGTGTGCGTGGGATGTACAGAGATGGACCTGGGTGTGCGTGGGATGTATAGAGATGGACCTGGGTGTGGGTGGGATGAATGGAGATGGACCTGGGTGTGCG
>JAWWMP010000050.1:5870215-5898282 GCA_035047865.1 Dendrocincla tyrannina | reverse complement strand
TGGGATGTATAGAGATGGACCTGGGTGTGCGTGGGATGAATGGAGAAGGACCTGGGTGTGCGTGGGATGTATAGAGATGGACCTGGGTGTGCGTGGGATGTCTGGATGTGTAGGTGCTATGGGGCAGATGGGTGGGTGGGAGATCCCTCAAGGGGACCCAACGCCTCAATGCAGATAACTAAGCAGAGGGCAGGAACCTGCTCACCATGGCCAGGGGCACAATGGCCCTGATGTCCCTCTGGATGACCGTCAGCTCCGTCACCACTTTCTCCAGGTCGGGTGGGGGGTTGCGGCCCCGGTAGTCGATGTGCCACATGATGCGGCGTGTCACTGACTGGCTGGTGAAGTTCTCCATCTCAAAATCCAGCTGCATGATCTCAGAGGAGTCATCCCCATCCCTGGGCAAGGGGACAGGAGGGGACATGGTGGGCTGGTTGTCCCAGGTCCCACAGACACCCCACGATCAGCATCCCCAGCAGCTCTCCTTGGTGTCCCCATGCCTGTCAAGGGGGACTGTGGGTGCCCCCATGACACTGGCTCCCAAACCCAGCAGCCCTGATCCCCACCTCCACCAGGGGCTGCTCCAACGGGAGCCTGCAGGTTCCCATAGGACTTTTCCCTGTGGGAGAGAGAAATGTGTTTCATTGCCTTTCCCCAGCAGAAGAAAAACCTCAGGTCCCCAAGGGCTGCTGGGTGATTTGTTATCACAGGGTGAGTGTGTGGCCACAGTCCCAGGGGCCAGAGGGTGGCTGCAGATGCTGTCCTTGTCTCCCTGACTCCACCTTCCCAGCAGTGTGGCTGAATTTACTGCCCTGGGCTGCTCCTGCCTGCACACTCATCTCCCTCAGGTGTGTCCCACACTCAGCACACTCAGGGACAGCAAGTAAGTCCCTATAGAAGGTTCAGTCCAAGCTGTTGACTTTACAGCCCCTTCCAGCTGGATCACATGGGGAAAGAGGTTCAACCACAGAGAGCAGATGGGACAGTGCTGAGCTGGGACTCGGGGCAGGGCTGTCCCCAGCCTGCGAGGGCAGCTGTGGGGATGGGGGAGGTAGATGGGACTAGCAAGGGATAACGGGCCTGAGACCATCAGCTCATCAAACACACACAAATGAATGACACTGCTGAGGACAGCAGGACATGGAGCTAACGGAAGGGTTCAAAATCTGGGGCATCCCCAAGGCAGGACGGGATGGAGGGGGGGCATTGCCAAACCCTGCACACAGTGCCAATCTAAGGGGACAGGCTGCCCCTCTGCATCATGGCTTGGACAGTCTGATGGCCACAGCATCCACAGATGTGATCCTGCCTTCCCATCTCTGCCTCCGACCTGCAAATCCACTGGGAGGACTTGGGATTCAACACCTCACCCCCAAGTCAAACTTTTGCACTGTTCCCCAAAAACAGAGCATCCCCAGGGGACACCCTGGAGCCCCCACAAACCACAGCACCAGCACAAGGCCCCCAGAGATGGCTCGAGGGAGAGGGAAGGAAAAGTGTAAGCACTGTGGAAGGGGAAGCTGGGACTGGCTCCACTCTCAGCTCCCAGTGCAGCAGCAATTGAGAAGATCCCATCGATCTGGGGATGCAGGACAGTCGGGTTTCTCTCTGATCAATATCTAGTGAGTGAAAGGGAGCAGCGAAAGTGGAGAGCAAGAAGTTGGAGCTGCTCCAGGCCATGACAAGCCCTGATTCCTGAGCCCTGATTCTGCAGCAGCAACGATGAGCTTTGCAGTGTAGCTGCCACACAGGGGTTGGTGGGGTCCTGGCTGTGTCCCCAAGGCAGGTAGTGCAAGGGGAATAGCCAAAGGCCACCTGTTCTGAAGAAGGAGATTGGGCTGTTAACTGCCTCTTCCAAGGCAGAATTCTTAAACACAGCCAGGAAGCGCCAGGTTCAGAGGCAAAGCAGAGCTGCAGCTTTGTGCCAGAGGCAGTCCAGTGCTGGAACTCCTCACCATGGGGCGCCCAAAGGCATCTCAGGAGCCCTGAGAGGGCCAGCCTCCATCTTCTGCCTTCAACGAGCATCATCTGCTCTCAGCCACGGCAGAGACAAGAGCCAGGCTGCTCCGATTGGAGGAATAATTTAGAATGCAGCTGTTGGAGTGCAAAAAATCCAGAACTGCCCATTATCACCCCAAAGCTCAGGGCTCTCACCCCCTCCCTGCACAGCCTGTGTTGCCAAAAGCCCCCAGAGCCCCAGCAAAACAAACTCCTCTGTTTGCACAGCCTGGAGGGCAACACGGCTTTGAGTCATTCATACTCTCCATTCCGTTAATATTTGATGGAGTTGTTTGTCTAAAAGGTGATTGTAATCACTTTAAATTCCTCCTCCGTCTCTAACCTTTGCAGGCTGATTTGAAGCAGCGGTGGCAGCAGCAGAGGGGGAAGGGGGAGAGGATCTGGCTGCTGGCAGCTCGGGTATCCCTGTGCTGTGCAGAGCACGGGGGGCTCCTGGCCCTGGGGACACTCCAGTATCAGCCTGGATGCTGTGGAACAAAGGAAAATGCACCCTCCGGATAAGCCCTCTGGAGGGGGTTCTGCAGAGAGCTTTTGAGGTCACATTTGGAGCAGGCAGAGCTGAGGAACTTTCTGCAAGAGCCTGTCCCCAGCTTTGCTCAGTGCTGGGGTGGGGGGCAGAGATATGAGGGGACTTCCATCACAGAGGGCAGGAACACCTTGAGCACATCAGCTGGCTTTAACCTGGCTCCTGGAGACACTTGTGTCTCTTTTTCCAAAGACATAGCGATGGGAGATGTCACAGCCTAGGAAAGATTGTTTTCCAGCACTTCAGAATCTTTCCTGCTGGTGTTTTTGACCCCATGCTCATCCCCTGTCCTTGCCTGCTGTGTCCTGCCGGTCCCACATCTCCCCTTCTCCAGGCTGATCAGCCTTTGGGTTTTCAACTTGGCTTTGTGGGTCCTTTCTCCTTCAGATCATTCCCATCGATATCCCCCAGGCTCTTCTCAGCTGAGCTGAGCCTTTCCCAGAGCCCCAGGAATGGGCCTCATGTTGAGCGGGGCAGAAGTGCCCGTTTCAGGTGCTGACTTAGTTCATGCTCCCCATCCACCTGAGGATTCAGATGAGACCTTGCCTGGGGACTGCTCCCCTTCCTTCCCAGAAGACACACCAGCATAGTCAGCAGAGCTGCTGCCTCTCATAGCATTAAAACACATTGAAAAATTTAAATACTTCCCCCCCAGACTGGGGGATCCTCCATGGCTCCACAATTCAGCCCTAAAATCCACCCTACAAGTCCACCAGCATCCGGCACAGCCAGGTAATTCCAGCTCAGAGCCAGGGATGCAGCTCCAGTCAGTACTGATGACTGATGAGTGCATTCCTTGAGCCCCAGGGACCAGATCCCACCTGAACTGCCACCTCCCACAGCCCTCGGGCACACACCTGTCCATCTTGGGCCACAAAATCCACCTTTTCCCACCCTTCATCCAGCTGCACAGTGCCAGCCAAGCTCAGCAACCACACACAACGTTAAGCCATTTCCCATGTTGCTGCAGGACCTGCCTCACCCTCTGCTGGGTTTGACCCTAAAATTGCTCATCCCCCCTTAGTGCCCCCCCAGTTTCCCATTCCAGGCTGTGCCTCAGTTTCCCCTGCCAGCACCCAGTGGGGGCAAAGGCAAAAGCACTCCAGGCCAAATCCCAGCTCATTCCCCAGCGCCTGCAGAGGTGAATCCCTTACCTGGGCCCAGCACCCTCTGCCCTGGACACATCAACAGTGGCAGTGGAGTGTTTGCCACCCGTCAGCAGCTCCGAGCTCACCAGCCACTGCCCACTCCTCGACTTGGTGCTGAGCAGGTTGACACCCTTCTTGGCCTTCACCCTGCAGAGAGCAACGATCAGGGCTGGACTCACCCCCAGGCAGCCCTGGATCCCCCTGGGCACCCTGTTGTAGGCACAGGGGGATTTTTTTGCCTCAATCCCTCCTGGCTGTCAGAAACATCATCCACGCTGGCAGCAACCCCATAGGGCTGAGCACACCCCAGCTCCTCTTTTTCCCAGGATTCTGTTCCTCCCATCACTCCTCCAGCAGGAATTTGGTCCCCCAGCCCCAGTGCTGCCCCTGTGGGGCTGGGCATCCCCAAGGTGAAGGACAGGAGAACCTGGAGCTCCACATCTCCTGTGCCAGGGGCTTGCTGCTGGCCCAGAAGCCACAGGGACACTTGTAAATGCCCTTTGAGGAGATGTGGCCAGGAGTTGTATCCCCATCTTTAGGGACATGCAGCAAGAGAGGGTTCCCCTGCACACTGCCTCGTATTGGAGTGCTCAGCACCCACTGCCCCATTCTGCTCCCACCTGGTTCTGGGGCAGGATGAGGGGACACAGGGAGCCTCCCCTCACTCCACAGCAAGCCCATACACCTTGTCCCCAAGGTGGCTGTGAATAAACCCACATCTACTGGCAGAATCCCAGTGCAACTGGGAACACTGGGAGAGCAAAGGCAGCAGGGCAGCAGTCCACAGTGCCAGTGCAGAGAGGGAAACTCTGCATGGACAGCCCTTCCCCTTAAGAAGTTCCCACTGCAAACCCCCCAAAACTGCAAAACCACATGCCTGATCCCCTGGCCTCCCTCACCTTCCCGGCATCCTGCCACATCAGTCCAGCACCCAACAGATCCCACAGACACCCCCCTGCCCGTGACAGCCCAGGTGAAACACCCACTCCCCGGAGAGGCGCCCCAGCACCTTACCTGAGCGTGAAGTGCTCCACGGTGGAGTTGGACATCAGGTAGAGCAGGATGCTCAGCACCTCGCCCGGCTTCAGGGGCTTGTCCGGCAGGCGGATGAAGACGTTGCCGTCCAGGCGGTGCTCCTGCATGGGCTGCCCGGGGGGCGGCTGCAGGAGGCTGACGCTGCCGATGCGCAGCAGCGGGTGCTGCGTGGGACCCTCAGTCCTGGCCCCGCCGGCCCCACGGCGAGGCACGGTGTCCCCAAGGCACTGGCCGGCCCCGTCGGGGGCGTGCAGGGTGTAGTACAGCTCGGCCTGCTGGCTCTCGCCCGGCACCTCCAGGCTCTCGGGGCTCTTCCTCCTGCCCAGCGGCACGGCCGAGGGGCCGAACCAGGCGTGGGGCAGCTCTGCCTGCACCAGGCACATGGCCAGGCTGCCCCGCAGCCGGCACGAGCTCTTGATCTCCCGGGCGTCGCGGAAGGCGTGGAGCCGCACGCAGGGCAGCCGGTCGGCGACGTCGAAGTCGTCCCAATCGCGGCCGGCCACGTAGAAGAGCACTTGGGCCACGGGCTGGCTGGCCACCAGCCGGGGCTGGATGATGAAGGCGCGCACCTTCCAGTTGACGGTGAGGCGGTCGGGCACCTCCAGGGTGCTGGAGGGCTGCAGGTGCTCCTTGGGCAGCACCAGCCCCGTGCTGAAGGGCCCCAGGGTGACGTTAAGGACAGGCAGCTCCTTGGTTTGGAAGACGACGAAGGGCTCGGAACGCTGCAGCGGGGCGCTGCCGTTGCCCACCGGGCTGGCTCCCACCTCCTTGAGGAAGAAGGCCAAGCGGGTGTTGGACAGGCGGTAGCTCACGGGCAGCAGGATGGCACCAGGGGGCTCGGCGGGCTCAGGGCTGGGCGCTGGCCCCTTGGCGTGGGCTGCAAAGGGGATGGAGAGTGCAGGTTAGTGTGGGGCATCCCCCTCCAGAACAGCTCCTGAGCAGGGAAAACAGATCCAGGCAGGGAGAGGTCCAGCCTCGCAGCAAGGAGGAGCTGGAGCTTCAGCCCTCATACCCCTCACAAGGGCAGCAAGAGCCTGGATGGGCTTCTCCCCTGCAAACCAAAAATGTAGGAGGCCTTCCCAGGACCCTGAGCATGGTTGTGCCTCCTGACAAGTGGCACCAGGCTCGCCAAACCCAACCCTGGCATGGGATGGGGTGTCCAGTGAGGAGGGATGCTCAGGGGCTGCCCAAGGCTGGGCCAGGGTGTGTTAAAGCCACATCCAGCCTTGTGCTGTCCCCAGAGAGCCCAAAGCTGGTCTCCATCCTGGCACCCATGCCAAGGCACTAGCTGAAACAGCACAAACCCACTTGCAGAATCAGAGCATAACTGGCTTCATCCCTGCTTCCAAACCCACAGAGAAAAGGATGAAGAGATTCTTCAGAGGATCGTTATCAAAAGTTAGGTCCAGGCTCATTTTTGGCTGGCAGATCCCACCATGTATCTATCATCAAGGCTTTCCTACTGCTTTTAGCTCCAAGGTCATATGAAGAAGGTGGCTAAATCAGAGCTCGGATCCGCTCTGTCCCCACGGGCTGCCTGTAAGGGTGGTGTCACAGCCAGTCTGTCACCCACCACCCACCCAGGGCTGTCACCCACACAGTGCCGTCCCCATGTGACAAAGCTGGCCCAGACCACATTTTTCCATGACCTGGTGGGAAACTGGTGGAGATGATGCTGGTGCCACCTTGTGCAAACCCCAGCAGCGCCCAGGTCCAACAGCCCTCAGGAAATCCCCGTTTGGACCGTTTTGCCTTCAAAAAAGAGTAACTCCATGCACTCCCGAGGGTCTGGGCTGCCCGAGCCCCTCAGAGGGAGCCAGTTACCCCAGTGGCACAGCCAGCAAGGGGAGAGAAAACCCATGGGAACGTTCGTGCTAAAGGAATGCACCAGAGTTTTTCCAGGGATGAAGACTGGTGCTGTTTCAGTGAGTGGCTTGAACAAAGCCCCTTTCCCTGCTGTCTGTGCCTCCATCGGTCCTGCTGGGACCTCACCCAAGAGGTCCTGCTCATGTCGCTTCAGCTGGTGGATCCTTTTCCACAAATAATCTCCTGCCTTGGAAAAAATCCCACGGCGAGAGGCGGCGGGTGCGGAGCCGGCCGGCGGAACGCGCCGCGCTGGCAGCTCTGGGAGCCTGGAAGACATCTCAAGGTCTTTGCATCCTCCCTCGGCTGCCAGAAATTCCCAGGAGGCCTGGGGTCCCCCCCCACTCCCCTCGGCTCTCCGCCAGCCCCCCGCTCCCAACGCTGATTGCAACTGCTCCCAAGCGGCTCCGGAGCTGCGGAGCCCAAATTACCCGTGTCAGACGGCGGGGAAAGGTGAGGATTTGACGGCTCGGCTCCTGGGAATGACTCAGCCCCCTTCCTGACACGGGCTCTGCAGCGTGCCAGGACCCTGAGGCTTCTTCCAGCCCAGAGAGTGGCCTCAGATGAGCTCCCCAGGGCTGAAGGGGATGCAGAAACCCCCCAGCCCAGCCAGGGCACTCTCTGGTGAGGGGCAGGGGGGAGTTAAGCAGCTTAGAGGGCTCATAAAAGGATTAGCACTCAAAAGGGGACGGGCAGCATCCACAGCTACATTGCCTGGGATGAAAGTTGTCCAAGAGCCAGGTAGGGAATTCCCCTGGGCTGGGGATACACTGCCAGCACCACGGTCGAGGCCACTGTGTCACCACCACCACGGGCACAGCTCCGGCCTCTGTGCCCCCATCCCACTTGCCTTATCTGTTTTCCCATCTCTCAGAGAGCCAGGAGCTGCAGGAGAGGTGCTGAGCCCGGGAAAACACCCGTGGGTGCCCCTTCTGATCAGCAACAACCAGCAGTGAGGGGGTTTCTGCTCACCCAGCTCACAGAAGTTGTTTTCTGCTGTGAAACACAGAGGTTTGCATCCTCCCTGCCATCCCCAACAACTAGAAAAAGGGATGTTTTTCCAAGGCAAGAGATTATTTGTGGAAAAGGATCCACCAGCTGAAGCGACATGAGCAGGACCTCTTTTGTGAGGTCCCAGCAGGACCGATGGAGGCACAGACAGCAGGGAAAGGGGCTTTGTTCAAGCCACTCACTGAAACAGCACCAGTCTTCATCCCTGGAAAATCTCTGCGGTTTCTGGAAGGATCAAGTCATTTCACAAACTAAAAACACACAAAACTCAAGCAAATCAAAGCCCAGAATGGCCCCAAGCAAAACCTATCCTTGGGGTGGTACAAAATGCTTGGTGTCACCACCTGTCCCTTGAGAGTGGGACATAAGAACCTTAACTCTAACCCCTCCCAGCCAGCAAGGGGCAACACTGTCACCCACTGCACTGGGAGGGCTAAAGCAGCTGGATTTTGGCTGCCATTTGGCTCCCAGCCCCAGCTCATGGTAAAAACCCCCAGCAAGCAGCTCCTTCCTCCCTGCCATGGGGATTCTCTGATGGCCATAAGGGTTGTGCACTGTGGGGACAAGGAAAGCCCCTCCTCAAACACATCCCGGGCACCCTGCTTGGCACTGTGATGCGAGATCCCATGGGGATGGGGACACCCAGGGTGGCCCCATCACCAAGCCCAGCACCCGGGCCATGCCAGATGTGGGAAGGGAGGGGGATGAGCTGGGATGGAGATTAATGGGATGGCCACGATTAGTTCAGCACCGGCGGATTGCCAGCACCCAGAGAAGCTATTTCCTTCCACACACAAAATGCATTTAAATGATGCTCTAATATGTTGCCGGGAGGGGGACAGGACCGGCGCCTCCTTTCCTTGGCCATAAACTCATCCTGCCAGGAGAGGGTCTAACCCAGCCTGGGGTGGGTGTCAGGATGGGGGAATCACAGCCCAGCCCAGCCCAGCCCAAGCTTCTGCACCACAGAGGGCCAGAGGGTGGTGGGAGAAGAAGGGAGGCAGGAGATACATGAAGATATGGATGAAGCTGCTGGTTGGATAGCAGGGAAAAAAGGGTGAGTAAGGATAAATACGCAGAGAGAGGAGAGGGTGCATGGATGGATGGAAGGAGAGAGGTGGGTCAGAAATAGCTGGACAGCAAGGGAAGAGCTCTAGGATGAGGGAGAAGAGGTGATGGATGGAAGAATGTAGGGATAGAAGAGCACAGTGGCTCAAGGGTGGAGGGAGGGAGGGAAGGAAGGAAGGAAGAAAGGGAGTGAGGGAAAGAAGGAAGGAAGGATCAAGGATGGAAGGAGACAGGAAGGATGGACAGACAAGCAACACAGCTCAGGAGACACCAGTCCCCAGTACACTGTTCTCAGCCCTGGCACTGGTTTCAAGCCACCCCTGGGATGGAAGGTGGCTCTCATGTCCTCCCTGTGACTGGGTTTGGGGGGACAGAAGGCTTGAGCCCGGCTCTGCAGCCCCACTGCTGTGGTTAATGGGATTTGCAGCACCTGACCTGCATTCGGGGTTTATTAGGCCGGCACAGAGGGGACCATATGGTCCTTCCACCCTCGCAGCTCAGCTCTGCAAGCCAAAAAGCAGATCTCCATGCCTGGCCAGACTCTGACAGGCCTGGGGGCTTCCCAGACTTCCTGGGCTGAGGAGCCACCCCAGCACCACAGCGGGATGGGACAGGCCTCCCTTGTGTCCCACCCTTCCCATCCCACAGCACCCACGGGAACCCGGGTCAACCCGCAACCCACGGCCAGGAGAGTGGGGAGAGATGTAAACACAGAACTGCTGGTGACCCCCTTGTTGAGCCCCCACATCTGCCCGGCCAGATGTGCCCTGCACCGGCTGCAGAGACACGGCCAGATGGGCCAAGCTGCTCTGCCCGCCCAGGAGGGCACATGGGGACAGTGGCAGCACCCTCCAGCCCTGCCTTAAAATGCAGACAACCCTCCCCAGGCTAAGGGGTCTTGCTGCTGCAAAAAGCAGCACCAAAAGCCCCTTCCCTGCTCAGCAGGATCCCACCATGTGGTTTTGGTCACCACTGTCCCCATCCTGATCTGTAGCCCTGCTCAGGGAGGCAGCAGTCAGGCAGACTGATGGGAACATGGGAAAGGAGGCTGAAGGACAGGCTGGACGTCGCTATGGCTGGAGGGGAACTCCAGCTCATTTGCCTTCCCCTGTTGCCCTGAATCCCCAGAAAACGGGACACAGTGGGGAGTGGCTCAGCCCTTCCATCCTGCCCCCACTGCAGCCTCATCAGATCCATCCCACCTGTTATCCTGAGGCTGAAGACCCTCCTCCTCTTCCCCTTATCCAGAACTGATAGCCCTCGCTGAGCTCCAGCTTAGCCCCAGCCCCAGCTGTCTGCCATAGGGATCGCTTCAGCCACGCTCCAGGGGGGATCTTTATCCCGGCTTATCCTGGGGGATACAGCGGGGGGCTCCCAGTAGTATATCCCCACTTAGGAGTGGAAGAGCGTGTAGGAAAACAACTGGAGAAGAGGGAGGGGAGGTCTGAGGTCATGCCAGGAGGGTAAAAACCTCTCATGGTGATAAAAGGCAGCACTGGGGGCTCAGTGAATCAACAGACCAAACGCAGCTCTGAGAGAGATGCCAAAATACCAGTGATGTGAGACACCAGCCCAAGCTCCCCTGGCTCCTGCCAGGCCATCACGGGGCTTCCATGGGGCTCCCACCTTGCAATAAGCCAGAGAGTTTTCCATAAAGCAAAGTTGTCCATACAGCAGTGACTTGAGCTGCCACAGTGATAAAACATGCAGGGAGGGATGGCAGGGAGTGTGTTACAGCCCCTCACAGAGGGCTCCACACCAGCTTCCAGCCCAGTTCCAGGCTGGAGGGGTTTCGGTTCACACCAGTCACTAAGATTCCCAACCATGGGATGAAAAGGCCAGCAGGACTTCATCAATGATCTGAGACCCTGGTCACAGGTCCTGGGACCCTGCAAACAGCTGCAGCCCAGGGCACAGCCACCAGCTCTGCTTCTCTGCACACACTGGCAGAGGATGCTGCTTCTCCCAGCCACAGGGGTGCCAGCACTGCCAGTGCTCCCATTCTCCCCAGATCCAGTCCCACAGCAGGTGGACAAGGTGGTGATCCTGCCCCTGAGCCAGGGATGAGGGCAGGACATGCTGCTGCACCCAGATGAGTCAGTGGGGTGATGGATCCACCAAAAAAAACCCCACAGCCCCTGAGGAGAGGAGAAGTCCAGCCTGGATATTCCCCACTGGGCCACTGGAGTAGATTTCCCAACTGCTGTTTAGGTCCAAGCTGGCATAAAGACACCCCACTTCCCTGAGCATCCCGTGGACCCTCCTGACCATCACAGCCCCAAAAGCTGGTGGTTCAGGTTCAGCCCCCACAGCCATCAGGACCAAGCACAAAGGGGAAACATGGGTGACAGCAGCCTAAAATGCCAGGGATGTGCCACATCTGGAGCTCCTAGGAATGTCCCACACCTGGATGTTCCCACAGCTGGATGGCTCCAGCTAAAGACATCCCCATCTCCCGGGGAAGGGTCAGGCTCACACAACATCTCCCCACCTGCCCTGGGAACAGGCATTGCACCCATCACTTTCCCTCCTCACCCCACAGCACCGATCCCTGATGCACTAAACTCCCACCATGCGGGGTCAACACCTTCAAACACCCTAAAAAGCAACAAAAAGGGGAAACAGAAGCTTCCCTGCCTCCACTTGCCCTCAAAACTCAGTCAGCCCCAACAGAAGCCCCACTCAGCTGCACACTCCCAGGGGAAAAAGGCCAATAATAAAGCACAAGAAATTAGAAAATGCAGGCAGGCCCCTCCTGGAAAGCTCTGAAATGTTACCTGTAGCCAGAGCCTTGAAAATTGTTTTTGGTGACATAAAAGACAACAAGCTCTCCCTTCCCTCTGATGCACTGAGAGTCTCCATCTCCAGTCCCAGCTAATTGGAACTCAATTAAGTGAGTAATTGTTACAAACATGAAATTACCTTCCCCAGGCATGTGGCAGTGAGATACCCCAGCTGTGACTGCGGGAAGGGCAGGATGCAGGGATGCTCCAGGCCCCCAGCTCTGCCCATGGACACTGCAGGGATGGGGTGACAGGGACAGGAAACCCCAGGGTACTGAGGATCAGGGTGTTAAACTGGTCCAGGCTCCCCAAAATCAGCCTGAGGTACGAATTGAGTGGGTGCTGATCAGGGTATGTGTATTGAGTCTTCCTGTGAGCAGCAGTGCTGGCTTGAGAGTGGATTCTCTAGTGTCTAATACAGGGTTGTGCTCCTGCCTGATGGGCACTGCTGGATTCCCCTTTCTTTTAGGTCCTCCTCCCAAAGGTCCAGCCTGGCTTCTGCATCAGCAGGAACAATAAAATTCTGTAACACTGGTTGGGCTCAACCCAAGGCCAGCACACAGCCTGTACTTCAGGACCAGCAGCAAAAGAGACCTGTCCCAGCACCACAACAGGCTGTGGTGGGACATCTGTGCTTCCCCCAGGAAATTAATAAGAGGGAAAAAACAGAAAAGAAAAAAAGCAAGAGACCTAAAGGAATAAATAAACACGGCCTAAATGGGATGTGCTGTGCAGAGGCACAGCCTGCCATAAATTCCTGGAGCCAGCAAGGCTTTTACGTGGCAGCTACTTTAGAGCAATTTCCACAAATCACGGCAAGGGACAGGCTGGGGGACGGGGAGGAGAAGGCCTTTACAGAGGAGGGAGAAAAATGAAGAAATTAATTAAAAGTGGGGGGGAGAGGGGGGAAAGGACAGAGAAGTGGCTGAATGAATGTCCACAGGGATGCCCAGGGGCTCTCAAAGGCAATGGGAGGGGAGCTACTCTGGGATAAAGTGGACAGTCCCCGACCCCCAGCATGTGCTGTGGTGGGTCCTGGGCTGGGTGACCCCCATGCCAGGTGCCCCCCATGCTGGGATCTGGGAGCAGCCCCCCAGCAGCAGGGGGGTACAGATGGTTTCACCAAGTAACACCCCTGGGGAGCCAGAAGTGGGAGGACTGGCAAGGGAGTGCCCTGCAGGGTGGCCTGGGGAAGCAGGGACAGGAGAAGCCCCCAGAGTGACAGTGCTGGGGCAGGGGCAGTGAAATGACACTCCCAAAGCCATGCGTTCTGCTCAGATCACCCCTGGCCCCTCTCCATCCCCTCCCAAGGGCCAGGAGCAGGACCATCCCCTCAGCACCCTCCA
Organism: Dendrocincla tyrannina; assembly: GCA_035047865.1. Taxonomy (NCBI): domain Eukaryota; kingdom Metazoa; phylum Chordata; class Aves; order Passeriformes; family Dendrocolaptidae; genus Dendrocincla; species Dendrocincla tyrannina. The sequence continues at coordinate 5,885,483 of JAWWMP010000050.1, read as the reverse complement.
AATCTGAACACAATATGCCCCCCAGGCTGTGCCAACGCTACTGCCAGCCCAGCTGTGCCCAAGCAACATGTTTCAGACTGATTAGACATTGATTAATTTATTTCCCCCCGGTGACATGTGTCAGGCTGCGTTCAGAGCCGGATTCAACTCCAGAGACACCCAAGGAACGCAAGGATAAACCCAGCCTCAGCCCTCAGCAACCATGGCTGGGGTCCAGCAGCAGCCCCAGACCCCCAGCAGTCCCAAAAGCAGGGTTGGGAACAGGTACCAGCTCAGGACTTTGCCACCCAGCATCAAACAGGCACGGCTGGAACCCATCCCTTTCCTTCCCGCTGGTACCCGGAGCTGAGCGCATCCAGCAGCCGCACCGAGCTGGCAGCACCGGGTATTGCATTTCCTATTTATCTTCCAGGGGAAAAACACAGCTTTTCCTTCAAGAAAATAAACTCAAAATCTCTTCATTCGCAAGTTCTGCCAGTCCTGGGGATGAGCTCAGCTCATTTCATCCCAGCAAACCTGTCCCAATAACTCTTGCATGGGCTGGGAGGCGACAGCACGGTGAGCAGGGGCACAGCCACCCTGGCAGAACCCACTTGGGCTTTTCCCAGAGCTGGTGAAAAATCAAAGGTGGCAAATATTCCCCAAGCAATGGGAAAATGCTCGCCGGCAGGAGACAGTGGCTCCATCAGAAGATTGTGAACTGCCTTGCTGATGATGCCCCCCCAGGAGGCCAGAGCAGCAGCGAGGGGCTCAGCACCCACCCAGGGTGAGGGGCAGGGGCCCCACTGGGAGCAGCAACAGGTCAGGCAACAGCTTAAGGAAAATGAAGGGAATGGTCCCCAGGAGAGCCACATCCTAAGGAACAAACTCTGCACCCCAAACCTGGGCCATTTGCGGGAGAGGTGACAGCCCATAAATCCACCAGCTTGTCTGGTGCTTCCCTAAGGGGGGATCTCTGGGCCACCATCAGATGTGTCTGGAGGACCCTGTGTCTCCCAGTTTGCAAGGGAAGTGACTTCCAACCTCACCTCCCCTTGGTAAGGGGCACCAGGACCTGCCTCACTTCACACCATTGAACCACTTCTGCCATCACACATGGACAAACCCCTGAGGGACACCCCATCCTACAGGCATCAATGGGGTCCCCAGCCCCATCACAGCATGTCCCACCCCAGGAGCAGCCACCTCCCTCTCTGCCTGGGGGCTGCCCATTAGCAGAGCCACGTATTTAATAATAAAAGATTCTGATTAGATCAGCAAGAGTGACCTTTTCCAGATGGATGGGGTGCTCACACAGTGGCAGCGACAGGCGCCACACAGGAGGGGAACACCCTGGCAGCTCAGAGACTCCTCCACACACCCATCGTGGGCTGTTCTGGCCAGGCAATTACAGCAGCCAAAAAAAATCAGGTTATGCTGTCTAAGCATCCCTTCCCTCACCCATCATCTGCTCAGGATGATGCCACACCCTGCTGACTGCCTCCCCAGGATGGGATGGAGCTCGGATGTGCTCGTGGAATGTTGGGGATGCATTGCAGGGATCCCCGGTCGAGTTGGTTTTTCCTTTCTTCCTCTTTTATAGGATGCAGAGAAGCTGGAAGAGGGCCCTCAGCAGTTGGTCATGGTGGAGTGATTTAAATATTAGCACTTAAAAAAAAAAATAGCCAGGTTTCCAAAAATTGCTGAGCAATCCCCGTATCCTGCCTCAGTTTCTCACAGCGTGCACACACAGCCACAAGCACACACTAAAAGCCAGGTCTAGATGAGGGTGTTGAGGCACCTTGACATTCCCAGAACCAAGTCCTGCGAGTGATGCTCACCAAAATCATCGCTCAGCGGATTTCCATCATACTGCCAATAGCATCCTTCATCCTCTTCCCTTTCCTCAACAACACCATGAGGACAAAAGGGGGAGAAGAAAAGACAATTTCCCAGGGAGGTATCCAAGTTCACACCACTATGTCCCAGGACAAGCATCCTGCTGAGGTTTAAGGTATTGGGGTTGGAGGAAGATGGAGTGGACCCTGGGGTCACGCAAGGACACTCCAAAGCCAAGTGGGGCGTCCTTGCATGTCCCTCGTTTCTGCAGCACCAAAGGCAAAACTTGTGCCAGGTTTAAGCCAGCTCAGAGGCCAGAGCCTGTCCTCTCACCTGTCTGCCAGGGCAAGGAAAGATCCTACTGCCCCTTCTCTGCTCCTGGCTGGAGCCTGGGATGCTCAGCTGCTCTAACCCCATCAGCATGGCCAGCTGTTAAACGAGCAAACACCAGGTGTATGTTCCCAGTGTACATTCCCAGTGCCTGTTCCTGGTTCTGGTGTTAAATGAGCGGGTGTATGTTCCCGGTTCGACAGCGACTTATGGCATATCTCCACCTGCTGGTCTGAGAGCCCCTGAGCTGGGAGATGCTCAGAGGGAATGGGGATGGGGGTAGCTGTGTATCCCCCTGCCAGGGTGGGGTGTGCTGGCTGGAGACCCCAGCCCGGATGGAGCCATGGAGCACAGTATCATCCTTAAGTCCCAGCCCCACACCTGGGACTTGCCTGTGGTGGGAGTAAGCAGTGGGATATGTAGGAATAGCAGCACAGCCCCGTCCCCATCAGCAGTGGGATGGAGGTGTCAGGGCCGTGGGATCCAGCACAGGACCCCAAGCCTGCCCTGCATGCTGGGACAGATGCTGGATAACCCCAGCAACCCTGCACCACTGCACCCCTGGACCTCTGCCTCTGGGCAAGCACTGCCTTTGGGAGAGGGGAAACTGAGGCACGCTGCAGGGACAAGGCTCAGCAGGGAGCAGAGAGAAGATGCAGCAGCCCAGGCTCAACCCCAGGGACAGCACAAGCCCTTCCACAAAACGATGGGTAAATCCCCCTGTGCCGCATCCCAACAGGTCCCAACAGCTTGGCATCACACCTGTGCTGAGCAGACACCACCAGCATCCCCCAGTGCCCTGTGTGTCCATCCTTCCGTCTGTCCCACGAGCCCTTCAGGCCACCCTGGGGCCATCCCACCCCGGAGATGCCAAAAAAATCCCCTTTCTGGAAGCAGCTGATCTGGGGCCTCGGCCAAGCAGCTCCCAGGGCCAGCAAGGGAGCACAGCAGGAGCGAGGCTGGCACGAAGAAGGGCTGCTCTCAGATAAAAACCGAGGGGAAAAGGAATAAAATACTCCAAGCAGCAGAGCAGGGTGCTGCTTCACCGCCCGCTGACCCCGCTGCCAGCCTGAGCGATTTGTAAGAAACGCTGGAGAATTAGGAGCTCTCAGCCTCTTTTTCCGGCTCCCTCCGAGACCTTTATTTGTCCACGAAAGGCCAAAGCGGCGGCGGCGAGGGCAGCTGCGCATCCTGAAAAGAGCTTCAAAACTCCTGGCAGAGGCTTCTCTCTCCACCGGCACGGCATTCCTCCCATGGCAGCACGGCCAGCCCTGGCACAGGCCACCCTCACACTGGCATCACTGCCATAGGGACCCCCCACCCATTGCACCCCCCAGCCCAGGGGCCACATTCTGCCCTGCCCTAAACCTGGGGCCTGACCCACCGGGCTCGTGGTGTCCCAGCAGCAAGTGGGGGCTCAGAAATGCCTGGAAGGGGATGGGGAGCAGGGGGGCCACATCCAGCCACTGCACCAGAGGCTGTTCCTCATGGATCATGGCTTGCATAGGGGTATTTCCCACAGCAGACGGCTGCCCTCGGCAGCACACCCGACCCAGACGGTTGGGTCTCATCCAGGCAAACTGGGGAGGGGGAGATCCCATTTTCCCACCAGCTGCCAGCCCCCTGCCTGCAGACCCCCTCCCAGAGAGGAAGGGAACTCTGCCAGCAAACCCTGCCCAGGCAGCACCCCAGGAAACAATCACTCTCACGGTACAGGGGGGCAGCATCTGCCCCCCCCCCCAAAGGATGCTACGTAAAGTTGTGGCTTGACAGCCTGGAGCATCCCTACTCCTCTGCCAGGGTCAGAATTTCCAGAGTGGAAACCCCCTGCCATCTCCCTGCGATGCTCCCAACATCCCCCCTTCTCCTTGTTTCACTGCTGTGTGTGGGGAGCTCCCCAAGCTCCCCAAAAACCCTCGGGGGCTGCAGATGCTGAGAAAGCCCTGCCTGAGCCCCAGAAGTGCCTTGGCCATGGAGCCAGGCACGGTCCAGGGATCCCCTCCATCTCCTGGGGGCATCGTTTGAGGTGGGCAGCAGAGCCCCCAGGACACTCCGAGCCTGAGGTCAGAGCCAGGCTGGCAGGAGGGGTCTGGGTGACCCCCCCCAAACTGCAAGCAGCTCCCCAGTCTCTGCTTGGCCAAGCCAGCTGGCGGGAAACCAGCTTTGGCTGGGGCATCTGTGGGGCTTGGGTTTAAATGGGAACCATCCATAAAAATCATTCATGGAAACCGTGCCCCTCAGGGTGCGTGACCCCTCTCTGGCCTCGCTCGCCAATAAAAGCCCCCAGCAGCAGGTGCTGGTGTCCCCAGGGCTGTCACCGGGGCAGGCCAGGATGTCACCGCAGCTCGGCCACGGCACGGCTCTGATTTGGATGCAACTCAGGGAAGTGGGTGCAGGCAGTGGGGGCCCCAAAACCCGCAGGTGGGGGGATCAGAAAGAAAGAGAAGGGATGGCAGGGGCTGCAGCCCCATCCCCGCATCCCAAAATGATGCCACCTCGGCAGAGCTTGCCCAGTAACTCGGCGCAGACTGGGAAAGTGTCTGGGTGCAGGTCTGGGGGATAAGCGAGTGGATAATAGCGGATAAAGCCCCTGATCCTCCCGCTAAAGCAGCTCTGCATTAAGGAGACAAGGGGCAGGGGGTGGACGGGGGGGGACCGAAGCCCCCTCGCCGCATGTGTCCCCCTGCCACCCCGTCCCTGCCCCGGCACACAGCCCTCTCCAAGTGCTCGCAAGCACAAGCTGTCATTTTATTAAGCCGGGAATAAACTCTAATCTTCACCCAATTCGCTTGGAGGGGAGCGCACAGAGAACCAGGGGAGGGGGTGGCTGTGGGAGGTGGGGGGTCTCAGCCCGGGCACAGAGGGGCAGGGGCTGCCCCTGGAGCGGGGGTAGATGGTGCAAACCTCCCTCCCGTATTGCAGACAGACAGATCACACAGACAGTGCCCCCCCAGCTCCGCCGGTGCCAGCACTTACCGGGGAGCAGCAGGGAGCAGAGGCAGCAGAGCAGCGCGGCCGGCCCGGGGAGCATCTTCTCCGGAGAGGCCATCGCAAGGTGGGGGGCAGCCAGAAACCCGGGGAATTGGGGGGAGCCCCGTGGGGAAAAAAAAAATAAAAAAAAATAAAAAAATAAAAAAAATAATAGTAACAAAAGGAATTCAAACCAAGCACCAAAAAAACCGCAGAAATCCCCTAAATCCAACCACGTGCGAGCCGGGAGCAGCAGCCAACGGGGGAATTTGGGGAGGGTGGGGAGGGGGGGACCGGTTCAGGTGATGGGGGGGGCTCGGCTTTGCCCCCCCCAGCTCAGCGAGCAGAGCATCCCATGGCCGGTCCCCCACCCCTCCCCACCCCGCACCCCAAACCTGCCGCAAACCCCCCCCCCAGAGCCTGCAGGGCGGCCGGGGGAGCGCCCAGCCGGCGGGGGAGGGTTCCCCTCCTCTTCCTCCTCCTCCTCTTCCTCCCCAGGAGCCGGCAGCGGGGGGAGCAGCGCACGTGTGACCCCCTCCCGGGGAGAAAAACAGCACCGATGTGCTGATGGAGGATGCTGCTGCCGCTGCTGCTGCTGCAGGGTGCGGGTCGCCAGCCCCTCTGCACGAGAAGAAAAATAAGAATTCCAAGCGGCGTTCTTCCAAAGGAAAAGAAAAATAAAAGGGGGGTGGGAGGGAAGCTGAATTAAGACGCTTCCCCGAGGAGGAAGATAAACAGGGGAAGGAAAAAAAAAAGGAAAACAACAAGAACGTAACAAAAAAACCCACAACCCAGAGCTGGGTGAATAATTAATCCCAGGCAGATGCGATTAATCGTCGGCAGGAGCAGCTCGGCGGCGGAGTCCCCGCATCCGAAGGCAAACTTTGGGGTGGGGGCACCCCGGGGTTCAGTCGCTGCCCCCTCGGCAGGGCTGGGAGCGGGGGGACCCCGCGATGAGCACGGCGAGGAGGGCACCGCCCGCCCCCTCTGTGCCCCGCTCCGCATCACAGCGGGGCTGCCCCCATCCTGCCCGCCGAGGGGATGGACCACGGGGCGCAGGAGCCTGGGGCAAAGCGGCAAGGGGAGGGGGGCTGTGCCCCTGGCCCTCCTCCGGGCCCCCCCTGCCTTTGCCGAGCCAAGCCGAGCCGAGCCGGGGGGGCTCCGGTGGCCGCTCGCCCGGCCGGAGCCGCATCGGGCTCCGGTGGGTGTCAGCGAGGGGAGGCGGCAGGGGGAGGCGCCTTCCTCCTCCTCCTCCTCCTCCTCCTCCTCCTCTTCGGGCGAGGAGGTCCCCGCTGGTGCAGCGCGATGCGATGCAGCCCCCACCCTCCTCTCCCCGATCCCCCCACCCTCCTCTCCCCGATCCCCCCACCCTCCTCTCACGGATCCCCCCCTCCTCTCCCCGATCCCCCTCTCCCCGATCCCCCCACCCCGCACCCCAGCCCTACCCTGCCTGGGGGGCCATGCGCTGCCACCGCTGCAATGCAAGAGGGTCCCCAAAAATGGGGGTTGAGGACCCCTCAAGTGGGGCACGAAGTGTGGGGAGCACACACCTCATCACCCCCCGTGGCGGAGAGGGACAGAATGGTTTGGTCACTTCTCACCACCCTGGGGGTCCCTGCCCCATCCCTGCCGTGGCCAGGGTGTCCCCTGCCCCCCTGCTAGTGCCACCCGGGGGGACCAGCATTGTCACCTGGCTGCAGCCCCCACGCATGGCTGAGGGTGGCTGGGGTCCCCCTGTGTCCCCCAGGATGGGGGGATCAATCACTCCCTCTCCCCTGTCCCTCGTGGGCTGCCTGGTCCCGTGCACACCTCCACACATCCAGGGACTGTCTCCTGCAGGGTCCAGAGATGTTCTCAGCATGGCTGGGAAGGGATTCCTCTTGTCCTGGCTTGCTGATATGGAGCCATGGGAGAGTTGGGTTTTTGGGGAGCAACACTGGCTTTCACACACAGGGAATGCCACACTCCCCTCAGCCACACAGCACTCACTGGGGATGTGTGTTTGGGAGCCAAGTCCCCATCACAGCCATTCCCTACGTGGCTCCTGTGAGCATCTACCATGGCTGGTTCAGCTACCCCAGCCCAAGGGTTGGTTTTCTTGCCCCCACCAACCCCATGACCACCTCGGGTACCTTTGCCCTCCCTGCTCTACTTCCATGCGTTTCCCCATCTCCCTTCACCAGGAAATATTGGCCAGCACGTTCAATCTGGCAGCCTCATTTACAGTGGAAGCGCATAAGACATCTCCATTAATGCCAAAATAATTCACAGCAATTAATGGGATTGACCTTGAACAGTGACAGGCACTGAAGATGCCCCCACGAAGCGACAGCCCAGCAGTGCCAAGGGGGAGGATGGACCCTGGGCCGAGCCCTTGCACGCCCCCAGCACCTTTGGGTGCTGCTGGGAGGTCTTTGCAAAGGATGCTGAGGGATGGCAGGAGGGAGCAGGGTGAAGAAGAGCAGGGAGATGGGGTGTGGGGTGACCTGGAGCTCTGCAGGAAGGTCTGGGGGTTGTTTTTGAAGGCTGGCAAAGGCCCTCCTGCTGCAGGAGCGGCCCCGCGCCACCGCCCAGGCACTCGCTGCTTGTTTTCATAAAAATCCCATGATTTATAAGCCAATCTCCCGATTGCTTTGGGAAGGGGAGGGCTGACTCACGGGCTGAATCCCCGGGGATGGCAAAGCATTAGACAGAGCAAAGCAGTGGCCGAGCCATGATTTGCCTCTCCCCAGCCTGCCCAGAGGGTGATGGGGCAAAGCCTCAATTTCCCCACTCTGAAACCCAGGCCCAGGGTTGGGAAACTGGGGATGATGACATGACCACGCTGCATTCCTTCCCCATCATAGGATCCTTTTCCCACTGATGGATGAGAGCTTTTAAAGAGGGATGTTTGGGTGCAATCCCTCCTGCGTTCCCGCGGCGCCTCTGGCAGGTTCTTGGCACCCCTGCTGGAATATTTTTCAGCTGTTACAGAAATAAGTATTTTTACCCCAGCTGGATTTTATTTATGACTCCAGCTTTGGCAGGCAGAGGGGCTGGGGTGGGCAAGAGCAGGCGGCTGTGATCTCTCTTTCCCGAGTGAGGATCAAAGCTGGGATTGCTGCTTGTGTTGGGGAAATGCCGGAGATAAATCCTGTTATTTCAGCAGGAGCTGAGCCAAGGAAGGTCAAAATGTGAATCCAGCACAGGGTCCTGTCTGTCTTTGTGGGGATCCACCTGAATATCTCCTGCTTCTTTGGGACATAGGATGCACTGGAAAGCACAGGGAAGGATTTCCCAAGGAATTACCCCAAAAACCAGTGAGGGATGTCCAGGCAGGATTGGGTCTGGCTTGCCACTTCACCCTTGGGCAGCTTGGGGACACCAGTGAGCTCCCATCCCAGGCACCCCAGTGGCATTGGCTTCACTCCCAAGGGCACCACATCCACCCCAATGACAACATCCCCCTGAGCCTTTACACAGAGGAGGATTTAGGGGGTGCAAACCCTATGGGCTGGAGGCGCTTTCCACGTGGATAAATCCCAGCTAGGGGGGCAAACCCCAGGCAAGAGCATTAGTGCCAGGTCGGGCAGAGAGCAGCGCCGTGCCGGGACAGCCCAGCCTCTCTCGGTAATCCCTGGCCGGAGTTTCACCTGTCAGTAATCCCGAGGCAGCACTAATACTGGGATAACAGTGCCCGAGAGGTGCTAATCACCAAATCCAGCCCTAATCCCTGTGGGAGCCTCTAGGGAGAGGTTGTGGCACAGCCAAGCCACCAAGGCGGGCAGGCAGCAGGCACGGGCAAGGGGTCCAGGGGGGAACACACCGTTCCCTCTGCATGGAGGGAAGGATGCCCACCAAAACTCATCTGAGCTTCCTCCAGCTCCACTGTTCGTCTCCAGGGGTTGTGCAAGGAGCTTGCTGGGGTAGTGAGATGGAACCATGAAGGGTAGAGAGGATTCCTGGGGTGCAAATCCCCCTCTGGATGCATTGGCGTTGGAAAACACACACCAAACCCCACAAAAAACCAAAAGCCAGGAGCCAGGACTGAGCTTTGCACCTGGAGGAACACTCTGGGCTGTTGGTTTTTTTCACGCTGTGACCCCAAGGACCCTCCAACAAAGACAAATCACCTATAAACCAGAAAGGATTAAAAGGAAAATGCCCTGGGAATGCCCCGGGACAGTGAAACCCTCACTCCAAGCCTCCGGTTTGCCCATTATTTTCCAATAAAGATTGATTCAGGCAGGGAAGTTCCTCGCCTGCAAGCAGCTCTCTCCGCCGGTGGCTGCCTTGTTAGTGGCTGGAGCATCACACCCTGACCCGACAGCTAATTCTGTGTGGGAGCTGAATGGCTGATCCTGGAACGTGATTAAAAATATATATCAATTCCCTCCTTCCAGAGCAGTGCCCGAAATAAATTTGCATCATCCGCCTTTCCTTATATAGTTCTGATAATGGCATGAATATAGAAATCCAGTAATTGCCATAAATTAATTTTATGTTATTATTTCTAAGGCAATGGGGGTAAAAAAAATCTTTTATTTTGTAATTAATTGTCCAGCTGGATTTCTTGTGGGGTTCAGGGCTTGTTGTGTGGATCCATGGCTCTGTCCTGATGTTCCCCCTGTCTCTGCCTCTTTGGGGACTGTCTCTGTCACTGGTCCCCAGGGCCATCCCATGGCTCTCCTTCTTCCCAGGAGGATGCTGGCAGAGGAAAATGGGTGGGAAAAGCAAGAAATGGGCTGATACTTCACCCCTGAGATGCTGCAGGTCCTGAGCAAACCGCCTGGTACCCACGACCAGCAAATTGTTTTGACTTCTGGATGCCCCAAACAGTGTAATGGCACATTAGATATTGAATGCAATATTTATAATATTAAAATGAATATTTTAATAGCCTATAAAAGTAACGGAAGGGTGAATCAAAGCAGTCGCGTCGAGCCCTTTCCTTCTTGCAAGATAAAAATGTTTCATTTCAATTTCACTGTTTGGATTTGTCTTTGCCTCGACTTTTACGTTCTATTAAAATATTAATTTCAGGCTATAACATAGAATTTTAATATTTTATCTGGTTTAACAAGTCAACATTATCAAAGTTGTTGGGGCTCAACACGGGAGAATCAGGGGGGTGAAAAGGCCCCATGAGAGGGAAACTCTGCAGTTCAGAGGGCAACATCTCAATGGACCAGCAGTGATACTTTTTCCCTTTTCCTTCCAAAATTTTTTATCCCGTGGGGAAATATCTCCATTTCCATTTTTTTTCCTTTGTTTCTGATGGCAAATGCCAGAGCCTGGGTTTCCCTCGCAGGGCAGGACCGATGTGTGAATAATCCCTGTGCCCGGGTGCCGGTGTGGGTTCTGTGTGCACGTGAGAGCATCCATGGCATCCGAAACATCCTGATTGAAACGCAGCATCGCAACAGCCTCGCCGAGAATTGATGAACACGGTGTTTCTCCCGGCGTCGGGGATTCAAAGCATCTAATTACAGCAGCTCGTTAGGAGGGGGCGGTTCTCTTGGCAGCCAGGGAGGCCAACAATAGCGTTTCTTTTCTTGTCTTGCTGTTTTGTTTTGTTGTGTTTCTTTTTTTTTCCCCCCAAAAAAAGTGGAGATTTTGAGGCGGGTTTAGCCACTGGATGATTTCAAAAGCAGCTCCTCTGAAATCGGTGCTGGGCTGACGCCAGCAGCCCGTGCTGGGGGCTCCTAGATGGGGGGAGCAGCACAGTGAGGACCAGCACATCAATTTAATGTTATTTTGGAGGGGTTGGGGGGGATTTGCAGCACCTAAATCAAATCCCAAGCTCTTGAGGTGAGCGAGGCAGCAGCAGACTCACCTCTTTGCCGGGAAAGCAAAGGCAACAGGTTCTGCCTGAAACAAAAGCACGTTTTGCATCCTGACCTCGGGGGTTTTTTGTGGTGGCTGGATCCCAAATACATAAACACATAAAAAAATCACAGAATCCACTCTTTTCCAGCCCTGCTGCACACGCTGTGCAGTCTGGGACCTTGCAGGGTTGCAGGAGGGCACGTAGAGGCCGTGCCCCCAAGTGGGTCCCCACAGCATCCCCATGTCAGGGGACACCCCACAGCCCTGACCCACCTTTCCACTCCAGTCCCACCCCCTCCCCTGCCTCTCTGGCCCAGATGGAGGGGGAGAGAGACAGAGAAAAGCACTTAAAAGGAGGAGAACAGCCCATTTGCTTTGGTTTCCCAGTTGCCCCCTCGCTTGGCTTGGCTCGGCTCAGGCAGTTTGATTTTCCAGAGGCTTTTAGACCTCCCCGGGTCCCTAATCGGATCAAGCCTTTGGGAGCAGGGGGGAACTGGGGGCTGGGCAGCCCTTAATGGTGCTGTTGGGATGAGCTCACCGAGCTCACCATGGGGCACAGCCTGGATATCCATCACACCAAACAGCTCCTGGCCAAGCCCTCTCCAGAGCACACAACCTCCAAGCTGCTTTCTCCATCCCCCTCCAGCTCCCCAGCTGGGATGCTCTAGGCTTGAGCTGACCCCAGGTAATTTGGGGCAGTGGAGGTTTTGGGCTGGAGCTGGGTTGATTTTGCAGGGTGAGAGGCACAGGAACCTTCTGGGCAGCCCCAAATCAGGCAAGATGTGCTCAGTGGTGTCTTCAGCATCCTGCCACCCTGTAGCTCCCTCCCAGGGAGGGGCTGACTGTTTCCAGGGTGGATTCACCTAAGAATTGCATGAAAAATTCTATTTGGCCAGTTCCACAGCTCCTGAGATGCTCAGCCCTGTGCCCACTGCATCCCCATCCATCCATCCATCCATCCATCCATCCATCCATCCATCCATCCATCCATCCATCCATCCATCCATCCATCCTTCACCCATCCTCTGTCCCTCCAACCCTCCCTCCACCCATCTCTATCCCTTCTTCACCCATCCCACACCCCTTCTCTCTGCCTCCTCCCCCAGATGCCCCTCATCTCTTGTCCCATCTCCTCCCACAGCCACTGTCACTTTTCCAGCCGAGGACACCCACGCCAGAGGGTCCCTGCCCCGGTCCCCTCCCCGGCCGAGCAGGGAGAGGCCCTGGTAGGGAGCAGGGCCCGCCTTTCCCCTTCACTGGACCTGTCACAACAGCGCTCGTCGGGGACCGAGGCGGCGCTGGGACCAGTTTGAGCATCCCACTTGTTTTCGGAGTGGGATGAGTTTTTCAGCTGGGCTGAGTTTGCTCCTGGGCACGGGATGGTGGCAGCTCCGGGGTCTCCCCTCTTCTACGGGACACCCACTGGGTGTGGGCACTCTGCTGCACCCCAAACCCCAGCCAAGCATCTCCAAAATCCCAGAGCCCAGCAGCAGGAGGGCTGCCCCCTGTGCTCCCTCTCCCTCGCGATGTGCTTTAAGACCAGCAGACACTTCCCCAGGGGATATCCCTCCAGGGCTGCAGGAATAATTGCAAGCGAGGAGTAATCAAGCACATCCCCAGTTCCCCCCGGAGGCTCCCAAGAGGTTGGCAGGACTCTGTGCAGGCCGATGGGGCACCTGCCCACCCCGGCAAGCCGAAACCTTCCCCTCCCGACAGCCTCGGGAGGCGAAACCGGAGCCTGGCTTTTACCCCAGGGCTGGGAGCTCCATCCCCAGCGCCTGCCCGGCTGGTGTGTCCAGTGGGATAACGATGGAGCAGCTGCTCCTTCATCTGGGTCAGCCCCAGCGCTGCCTAATGGGCAGCCCGCTAATGGCCAGGGTGTCCTGGGGGGACGGGAGCCCAGCTGGAGCAGGATGCAGCAAAACCCTCTCCTTCCTGCCATTAGGAGCTCCCAGCTGGGATTTGGGCTGCTCCCATCCCTCCTGGAGGGGAAGAACCCCCCTGGAAGACCATTTAGGACCATGAATTTTTCAGGAGCTCATTCAGCATCAAACATCTCCCCATCTGGTTTTGTGCAAAGTGGATGAACCCCTTCAGCTTCCCCCCCGGTGTGGGGATGGAGGAGGCAGATCTGGGATGGAAAATGCAGTGGGGAGGCAGAGGTGGGAGCAGGGGTTGGGTTCAGCTCCTTGGTTTGCTCTCCGTGGGCAACAGCAACCTGCTCCCTGCTCCAGAAGGGCAGGTTAGGGTTAGGGTTAGGGGTTAGCACAGGCTGGAGCTGGAAGGGAGTGGGCAGCAACAGAACCCCTGGAGGCAGCAGAAACTGGGCCTCACCCAAAATATACCTCAAACAAGCAGGGAAAACCCCTCACTGCGCACCTGGGCATTTGCAGGATGCAAAAACCTGGCAGGAAACCCATGCAAAGGGCTCTGTCTGCATCTGCCATCACCTGCACTGAGGCTCTGGGAGCAACAGAGCCACCAGACAGGACTGGGAGGCGTCAGGGCAAATAGCATTTGAACCACAGCCATTGCTGGAGTCTGGAATAATTATAGCACAGGGATCAAAAGAGCCTCCTTACACATCATTTCTCTGCTTAATATGCAGCAGCTCTTTAAAATAAAATAAAATTAAACCCCTGAAAAGTCCACAAATGGAAAAGAAGGGTGGGAAATGGCCAGGAGAGAGGGAGGATTCTCCAGTGGGGTAGTTGCTGGGCTGTCTCGGGGAAGAGGCAGGGGAAGAATCACAATTTTCTGGCAAAATCTGGTGTTTAAGATTTCAAGAAACAATTTGTATCAGAGCTGAGTGGTTTTTCAACAAAACACTCCTGCCCTTGATAGTGTCTGGCCAAAGATGATTCAGTATTTGGCTACAGGTGGTCACATCTCAATTAAAGCCCTTGATGTCTTCAGTGATGTGTCTGATGCAACCTTTACATCGACCTGCTAATGGGGCTGGGCCTAGGGATGGTTTTTCTGGTGTCTGCAGCCCTTTTTGAGCCTTTGGGAGGAGGGGGGTGTCTGATGGATGATCACGTCCTTCCTCAGCCTCATCTTCCTCTCCAGGAGCTGGGTGTGGAGAGTGAGGGTCCCCCATTTGCCCAGGGGCTGCCAGGGCATGGGCTGGGTTTCCCCAGCCTGGGATTCTGCTTTGCAAAGTCAGAAGGGGCTATCAAAAGGACTGACCCCCTGCCACAGACTTGCAGGGTGTCCTTTGTCACCTCCCTTCCCTTTGCCCCTGCTTGTCCCTGTGCACAGGTCAAAATGGTTTTGCGTTTCGGGTCACTTCCAGAAGGCCACAGAAGGGCAGCAAAGGGAGGGCTGAGCATTTCCACCACATCCCATGGCTGGGGGTCCCACCACAGCCCCCCACCAGTTCTCCTGCCCCCTCGGGCTTCCCCCTCTCCCACACCCCTGCTGGTTCCAGCCCTGGTTCCAGCTCTGCCTGAAGGTGATTTTGGGGGGAGCAGCACCGATTTAGGGTTTCACGAGAGCCAGGACACACAAACCACTGGGATTTGTTACCAACTGCCCTCCAAGACATCTCCCCAGCCTGTCTGCTGCCATGAAAAAGCCTTTCCCCACCCTCTCTGAGGGCAGATGCTTTAGATCCCCAAGGCTCGAGGGGCTGGACCCCCTCTTCAGGCTTCTGTCTCCCCTTCTGCTGGCAATCCCCCAGGGGTTTGGTCCATCCCCGGCTCTGACAGTGGGTGATTTAATTTTACCATCAGAACATCCTTTTAATGCAGCTCAGTATGAGGGATCATGTCATAAGTACATGCCCAGAGGCTGCAGTGCAGGGGGACCCCAGGCTGGCCCATGGGATGTCACAGCACTGACAGCGTGCAAGTTTCCTCTCTGTATTATCAGGCATTGCCCTGGCATGCATAAAACCCTCCCAAAACAACCAGGCAGCAAGAAAAATAAGAATATGCAAAGGCCAGGCATGGGAAGACAGCGAGTTTCTGCTTGGCTGCACAGGGAGGGGTCTGTGGTGGCCCAAACAGCGTCTGCTCCTGGAGCTTCGTGCCAGTGACATTGAAGGGAGTTGCAAAAAAATCCATTTACTTCACCCAGGGTAGAAAAAAAAAAAAAAGAGACATTTGCAGCCTTGAAAGATTTATGTTCTCCCTCCAGAAGCTGGCGAGACCACGCAGACTGTGGAGCTGCTCAGTGCCAGGGATGCTCCTCAGTGGGGCTGATTCCCATGGGAAAAGCCAGGTCGGTGGGCATGGGAGCACCTGTCCAACCCTGCTCCAGCCATTAGTGACCTTAATTAATTACTCTCCTCATGCACTACCCACTCTTAGTTACGTCTGTGAGACCCCCGGGCAGCAGC
>JAWWMP010000050.1:5849701-5870115 GCA_035047865.1 Dendrocincla tyrannina | reverse complement strand
GGCAGAGGGACCCCAAAATGAGCAGAGGGACCCTGAAAGAGGCAGAGGGACCCCAAAATGAGCAGAGGGACCCTGAAGCAGATAGAGGGTCCCCAAAACAGATAGAGGGATCCCAGAACGAGCAGAGGGACCCCAAAATGAGAAGAAGACCCCCAAAATGTGCCTCTCCCCAGTGCTGGGTCCCTGCAGATGTGCCGGTCCTGGGTAAACCCAGAGAAAAGTCCTTCCCTCCCCAAAGTGAGAGTGGGAATGTCTCGACCAGCCCCCCATTCCCCACCCTGCCCGTGGGCTGTCGCCCCCCAGAGCGGGAGCAGCCCAGCCCAAGCTGGCAGAGCAGCCCCCGAGGCTCATTAACAGCAGCTTCGATCGCTGCTGGTGCTGGGCCAGGGTGAGCCCCGGGACCGCCGGGACCGCCGGGACCGCCGGGACCCCCGACCCGCCGGAGCTCCCTGCGGAATCGCCGGCGCCAGCGTTATCAGCCCGGCCGGAGCTGCCCGAGCGGCAGTGCCAGCCCCGGAGCCCCGCGGCTATTTTTAATCATCCCATTAAAAAGCAGGCAATTTGGCACCGAAGTGCCGCTTACCCACGCGGGGAGGGAGAGGCAGGGCGGGCAGCAGCCCCTGCGGGAGCAGCCCCAGACCCCGGTGACAAGGAGAGGATGCTTTGCTGGTCAGGGTCTGTGAGAGCAGCTGGTCCCAGATCAGAGTGTGGGGTCAGGAATGGACCCTGTCCTAGTCCTTATTCCTTATTTCCTTTATTTCTTATTCCTTATGTCTTATTCTTTATTCCTTATTTCTCATTCGTTGTTCCCTGTTCCTTATGCCTTATTCCTCATTCTTATTCCTTATCCCCTATTCCTCATTCCGTATTCTTTATTACCTGTTCCTTATTCCTCATTCCTTTCCCTCTATTCCATAAGCCTTATTCTTTTTTATTTTTTATTTCTTATTCCTTATTCCATATTCCTTATTCCATATTCCTCATGCCTTGTTCCTTATCGTTCCTTACTTCTTCCTTATTCATTCCTTATTCCTCCACCTTTCCCTTTGACCACAATTCGAGGAGCCTGGAAAGGCAGTAGATTCCAACCATCCCAAAGCAGATTTCTACTCTCCCCCTTTCTAAAACTGCCAGAAACTTGGGGGGAAAATCCTGTTTTGCATCTCTCTGCCACCAGCCCTTCTCAGGAGTGCAATGTGGTGCCCCCAAAAGCTGCTGCTCTTTGCAACAGCCCCTGAGATTGGTGCACAAACCAGGTCTGGCAGGTCATTTTGCCATTAATAAACTCTCAATGTTTAATGTGGGATATTTTTGGGGGGTCCCAACTCACACCTTTGAGCCCCACAGCATCCCCCAAGTCTTCCTGCCTGCCCTTCCCAATGTAGGCCCTTTCCATCCTGAGGGGATGCAATAGCTCCAGCCCACCAAGACCAAAATCCCCCAAATTAGAAATCAAACACCCCAAAGTGGCAAATCCAGTCCCATCACCTGCCCAGGTGAGCGATGCCAGGTGAGGGCCCAGAGCCACAGCAGAGGGGAAACTCTCTGGGAGGGGTATTAAACCTCACAGTGGATGGATTGGAGGTTTATCAGCAGCTTTTGATGGCAGTAGATTTTTGTAATAACCCAACTTTATTACTTGAAACAATATGAGGACACAGAGTGGCTTTAAGGTTTGTAAAAAGCATTTTCCAGCCATTCTCCCATCGCCACTGCTTCATCCAGGGATGCTGAAGGGTCTGGGCAGGGGATGGGAAGGTGAAGAAATCCTGGCCCAGCCCAGTAAAACCACTGCTTAAGTGGGCTGGGATGCACTGGTGAGGACTTGTGTCCCTGAGGAACAGGCACATGTTGGGGTGGGGTGGGGTGGGATGGGATGGAGTGGGATGATCCCACCAGGACAGATTCCAGCCCCTGCCCTGGCCAGCTGCTCCAAGTGACAAGGATTATCCTCTAACAAATAACTGAATTCCCCTTCCTCTTGACAGAATCCCAGTGATGTTCTTGACAGGTGATATTTGTACCTCTTTTAGGGACTAAACTGCAGCACCCACAGTAAATCAACATCTCAGATCAGCCCTGTGGCCATTCCCAAGGGATGTTCCACCCTGCAGCATCCTCAGACCCTCCTCATCCTTGGGATGGAGCAGGGAAGAGGAGCATCCAGGGCAGCGCTGCAATGGCCCAAAGGCTGGGAACAGGGGCTGGAGAGAAAAAGGTGCAGAAAATCAGGGAAGGGCTGAGCCAGAGCCATGGAGAGCAGGGAGTGTGGGGTGGCAAAGTGCTCCACACGCTTCTCCATGACCAGCAGGATTCTGGCTCTGGGTTTGGGCAAAGAGAGGAAAGGAAATCCCCCCCTGGGACTGTGGGGTCAGATTCTTTGAATACTCACATGGGGTTATTTTTCTGTTTTTTGGCCAAAGCTGCTGGAGCTTGACCTTGAACAAGTGTCTCGTTTCCTTCTGCCAACCCAAAACTGCCAGGTTTTCAGCAAAAATAAAAATAGTAGCTGGGTAAGAGCTGATCTTCTCTAGCACTGGAACCAAAGGCAGATTTACTGGCGCCCCAAACACCCCAAACTTCCTGCATGGCCTCGCCACCACCACAGGGTGACAGCCAGGCTTGGGGTGGGATTCTCAGGTGCCATTTGGGGACACCCAGCAGCACTGAAAGGGGAGCCTGGGGAGGAAAACGAAGCAAACAGACCCTTCCCGTCACCACTGCTCCCCCAGATCTGTCCATTTAATGCTTCTAACATCCTGTTTGGAGCCTAATCGTGTTGGGGTGGAATTAAGGATCCCCTGTGAGAGAGCTGTGGTCCGAGCCTGACTCCGACACAGCGGCATCACATAAATGAGATTGAATTATTTCCCTGCCATTTCTGGGAATTGCTGGTTAAGGCTCTTGGACGGCGCTCACTCACAGCTCCTAATCTCATTCACCTGCCATTTACCCCGGGAGCAGAGCAGGAGGCAGGGAGCCTTTCCAGGGGGCACAGATAGGGGGTATCACATTGCTGAAAGAGGGAATAATTGATGTGAACCAGAAGTGCTGCAAACTGCACACCAGGGCCCTTCAGGCGTGTGGGGCTGGGGTGCAACAAAGTGAAAAATGGGTCTTTGCACCCCAAAATTGCTCAAGAGAGGAGAGGGAAGGGGGTAAAACAGAAGCTGAGTTTTATTGTGTGTGGGGATTAATTTGCTGCTTGGCTTATAAAGATCATTCCCCAGAAACCCAGCTAAGCACCCAAATACCTGCCTGGCACCTGGGAGTCATCTTGTCTCCAGGATTTAACACTGGGGATGAAATGTTCTCCCAATCCTCAGGATTCCTGGCCCCTAAAGACAGATCTGGTGACACCAAACAGTTCCAAACTTGATTGAACTTGGCCAGGTTGCTCAGAGAAGTAAGTAAGAAGGGAGGAAATCTGATGGTTTGGGTTTCTCATTGGCAGAAAGAAATGCTCTGCCTTGCAATCCTTCTCTCCCGAGTTGCCTTCAGGGATGCTGGAAATACCTGAAATCCAAGCAGCCCTCACTGAAAGCTTTCCTTTCAGCCCCCACAAAGTTATCATTTAATTAAATCCAAACTAAAATGCTTTGTTTAGGGCCCAAGACAGAAGTGTGGGGTTTTTTCCAAAACTTCCTATTAACAAAACTCCAGAAACTCTGGGGGTGGGATTTCCCAGCCGTTTTCAGGCAGGGCAGGGATTGAGCAGCATCAGGGATGGATGTGGTGCCCAGCCAGGCATCATCCCATGGAGGCACATCAAGGAGAGTTCTGTAAGAGAAATCCTCTGAGCCCCATCATATATTTTGCTAAATTTTGACTACTTTTTGGCTGGAAAATTTAAAAAAAGCCCAAACCTCTCTCTCATCACACCCATCCATCTCCCCTGGGGGGGGTTGATGACCCTCTGTGGGTCTGCAGGAAACCAAGGGCTGCCAAAAATAGCAGGGAGGGTGCTGACACTCGCTTCACTTCTTCTCCTGTCCTCAGTTTCTTTTTTTGTGCTATTGATATGGGTTTTTTTCCTGGCTCATTTCAAGCCTGAGCTCCCCAGACTCTCCCTGACATCTGTTAATATCCCTGAAACTGGAGCCCGAAGGGGCCGGGAAGGCTTTGAAACCACAACTGATGCTATTTTCAGGCCACGGTGGGATCAGGAGGGGTTTTCCCCACCCTGGGCTCTATGCCTCGCAGCAAGATCCTTGCAGCAGGATGCTCCCAGCAGCCCCGGACCATCCCGGGCATCACCCGGGGGAGTTTTCCCCTGGCTTTGTCCTGCGGGGACAGCGCAGCCCCATCGCAGGCTGTGGGTTGGGGCTGGCAGGAGCCGCTTCAAACCACGGCACAGGTACCCAATCAAACTGGATTTGTGTTTGCGGGCAGGAGAGAAGCTCCTGAAAGCGGGGCTGAGGGTGAAACACAATTTGCCCCAACCAGCGTTTAGTGCCTCGTCAGCCGGTGAGGGATGACGATGCCAAGGGAAGAGGAGGCAGCAGCAGCCGGCACATCCCGCCTTGCCCAGCCCACAGGACTGCCACTTTCTCCGCTTGCCTCCTCATCCTGCTAATTTCAATCACGGCAAACTCCATCTGGATAAAAAAGAGAAAGCCAGCAATTTGAAATTATTTTTTTTTATTTTTTTTATTTTTTTTTTTGTGATGCATATTGAGCGTGCAGCGGATGTAAAGTGCGTTATCTGGCTGGCTTGCTGGCTTAGCACAGCCTCTGTTTTACTGTACTAATGACTTTTTACACTCCAGGTAAAATCAGAACAAGACAAGAAGGTTTTCGAAAGCTCGTTCTGACAAATTCCTCACTGTAATTACTGGAGCAGAAAGAACTCATCAGCAGTACATGCCGTTGCTCGGGGCGCTAAAAGTCTCGAGTGGTGAATGGCCCAGATATGGAAACTGCATCCACCGCACAGGGCTCGGCAGGTCCCCCCACGCCGAGGAGGCCAGAGCAGCCCACGGTGCCTTCCCCTTCCAACCAGGAGTGATTTCATACCCCAGTGACCCCGTGCAATCCCACTCCTCCCGGGGACAGGGGTGGCTGTGGGGTGTGCAGGGGTATCGGCTCCTGCGCCGGCTGGGCTTGGCTGGGTTGGTGGTTAAAGACACCCACGCTGGGGTTTGGGGGGCTGGTTCGGTTCTCGGAGAACCCCTCGGGCTCTGAGTTGCTGTGGGGGTGAAATGTGGGGGCTCCCCGTGCCTGTTTCCCAGCCCAGCTGGCTCCTCCTGCCCTGGATGCTGTGACGGGGAGAAAATCTATTGACAGCAAAATTGAAATCAAATCCATTGAAAACAAAGGGGGGAAATTAACTTCCTCCTCGGCTGGTGACAATGTGTCTGCTGAAGTTGTTTCAGCAGCCATGGAATAGCCCTGTTCTGCTGCATCCCGAGTTCAGGAGATGCCAGAGGAGCAGGTTGGGATGGTAAAGCCACCAGGATTTCCCCAGCTCCAAGAGGACATGGCACCATGGCTCACTGGTTGGTTGCCATGGGCTGTAGGGTTGGATGGAGAGATGGCATAAGGCAGTGCAGGGGGTTCCTGGACTCATCCCAACCCCAGTCCCACGTCCTTGTCTCCAAGGCCTGGTCCAGATCAAATGTCCAGATCCAGACACCTTCATGGTTGCACCCACAATGTGATTTGCTTGCACAAGCAGTGGTTTGGCTGGGGAAAGTTCTTGAGGCATTTTGGGGGCTGCAAATGTTCTGCAAAGTGCCTGTCCCTCATCCCCCAGATCCTGCCTGTTCCTGGCCCAGCAGGCAAGGAAAACCCACCACGGCTTGGCTTTCACTGCCCTCTCCAGTTCCCTCCAGCCAAGGCAGCTCCCAGACAGGGAAATCACCTGAAATCATGAGGCAGTGGGACCCAGAGCTCCGGGCTGAGCTGCAGTGGGACTCCCAGCTCTCCCTCCAGCCCCAGCCATCCCTGGATGAGGGATGAGGAAGAGGTGAGCTCTCCCCATCCTCAGTCCTCTCCCAGCTCCCACCCCCTGTGACCAGAGCAGCCCAGGATGTGAACTCTGGCAAGGGGTGGGATGCAAGTGGTCAGGCTGGGGGCTGCTGAGATGTCCCCCAACACAGGGGACATGAGGACACAGTCCAGGAGGGACCACAGTGGCACACAGAGTGTCCATCCCCTCCCCTCCCCTCCTGCCACCCCCCTGCCACTGCTGTCACCTAAAAGGATTAGTCATTAGGGATTAATAGTGGATTAGACACTCAGGCCCATATGGCTTAGACACCGCGGGGGAAGCATTAGAGCAAAGCCGAGCTGTGTGGGCAGGGGAGGGACAGGCCGGGGGGCAGCTGGGGGGGCAACCTGGGGGCAGCCAGGGTGGGCAAGCAGGCACCTCTGTGCCCCAGGAGGCAGAGGGTTTCACAGGCACCGGGGCAGGAGGGGGATTTCAAGCCCAGAGGAGGACAAACACGGACCTAAAGCTGGCTGGATCCAGAGCAGGGGGAGAAGAACCTCCCGTCCCTGTGCCCTGGCCCCCCAGAGCAGCCCAAGCGAGCAGCCCCCAGCAGTGCTGCCCTCCTGGAAAGCTCCCCCTGTCCCCTGGGAAAGCCTGGAGCTTGGATGCTGAGCCACCCTCTGTGCCCTCCAGCTCCATTTGCTGCCCTTGGTGACCCATCCATCGAAACGTGGGCAGGCCCATCATGCTGGTGGGCAAAGATGCTCTTCTTGGAGCATCCTGAATCTCCAAAAAGGCTTTTTGTGGCTTTTGTTGAATGGCACCCAAGTCATGCACAAGTTATCCCTCCCCTCTCCCACCACAGTGGGAGGATGGGAAAACAGTCTCTTTCCTTTCAAAGGGCTCCTTCCCTCCCTTCAGGGTCCCTGTGCCCTGATTTTGGCACCGAGTGTGGCTGCAGGCAGCCCCGTGCCCCCCACCAGCCCCCCTGTGCCCACAGAGCAGGGCTGGAGCAAACATGGACAATGGATCCCTTTGCTCTTAATCTCTCTCTATCTGCTAATTAAATATTGATGGTAGTTAAATATTCATAGAACACTTGGCTCAGAGTTTATATCTGTCTTCAGGCATACATGGGGTCTTTGATGTGTTATTTTTCTGGTCACCCAAGGTCCCAGAAGCCTCCCGACTTGTCAACACTCTTTTGAGGTTTTGTTTCCTCCTGTTTCCATGTGTTGCTGGTAGAGGGTTTCAGTTTTCTCATCTCCAGCTTCTTTTCCCTCTGTATCCACTTTCCTAATTTTTTTTTTCCACCTGCAAGGAGCATCTCATCCCTCCCCGAGGGGTGCCAGACCCTGGAGAGCTGCTCTCCATCCCCTGCCCACTGCGGGGAGGGGGAGGATGGTCAGCAGCAGGGATGGCAGTGCCGTGGGATGCAGAAGGGAGGGCTGAACCCCCTCCACCTTTCTCTTCCAGCCTCCTGCATTTCTCCCCTGATGATTCCGGTGGTGCTGGGGGTGTCTGAGAGCCTTGTGCTGTCTCCAAAGGGGAAGAACCCAAGGCCACAGGGCTGGGTAAGCCCTGCTGCTCTGGGTGCATCTCCATCACTCAGCAGAAGCCGCGGTGGGTCCTGCGGGCACAGGGAGGGGACATGTCTGGGTCCCGGGGTGCAGCACCCCAGGCCGGGGACCCCAAAATAAAGAGCACCATGGCCGGGACAGGACGGGCACTGGAACAGCTCTGACAGCCGTTCCTTGGGCAGCACTGACATCTTGTGCCCAGCGGAGGGAAAACATCATTCAAGGCTCGGAAGGACGCAGAGATCCCCCCTCTGCAGCTGCACCCCAAACCCTGCTCATGCCCCACCATGGGCTGGCACCTCACCCAGCTCCTGGTTCAGCCACTGCCATGAACCCCGAGCATGCCCTGGGGTCCCAAAAATGACAGAAGTCAGGGGATCCAGCCCTCTCCCCAGCTCATCCCCATCATCATCTCCATCCTCTCCCCACGTCCCTCCCACCCCCAAGTGAAGTTACACGTGCAGTGTTTCTCACTTTGAATTTTCCACGGAGCAAACTCATCAGGACAGCATTGCCACAGCCAGCCCAGGAAACATTTGTACAAGTGTTTTAGGGAAATTCCCCAAAGCAACTCACGACAAGTGCAAGGAGTGTCCCTGACAGGGCTGCTGCATGGCCACACCAGCTCCCACTCCCACCAGCTCGCAGCAATGCCAGGGGAAGGATACACGAGGAAAATACCCAGCTGTGGGCCTGGAGGAAATGAATTCATCTCCCGTGGGGTGTCTTTTCCTCCCTAGTCAGGTGGTGTCTGAAAATATATGTGAAAGCGAACAGTCACCAAGGCCACAAAGGCAGATCGTGGCTGCTGATAGCTGGGAAAACACCCCGGGGACCCAGGGCCAGGCTGGGGGGGGATTATTGGGGTGCAGCAGCATCCCCCACATCCTGGGGATGCTGATCCCTGTCACCCATCACTGCGTCCCCAGCTCTGGGTCTTGTGCCTGGAGAAAACCCAGAGAGCCCAGTAAGTGCCTAGTGTGGACTTTTCGATTCCTTTGGACCCCAGCTCCTGGGTGCAGAGGATTTTATGAGCATCCTATTTGCTTTTTCAGTTTTCTTCTTTTTTTCCCACCATTAAATGCTAGTTTGTGCCTTTCAGGTCGCTGGGAAATCCTGAGGCACATGCAAACTGCAGAAATCAGGATGCAGATCTGGAGTCAGATGGGGCTTTAGGTTAATTTTAAACTCTGGGCTTTCAAAGGCCAAGGTTGGGGAGCAGAGGGAAGAGACCAGTCAAGCTGAACAGCCCAGCTCTGATCTGAGTCTCCAGCAGAGGAGTTTGGTGTGAAGTCAGGTTTTGAGCCAGGGCCAGTCCCTGTGCGGGGGCTGTCAGGATGCCGGGGGCCAAAGGACACGGGAAATGAGTCAGCACACGGCACATACATCGAGGAAGGGGGAGAGTTCAGCTCGGGACAGCTGAGAGGGGATGACATGCCAAGGGACAAGTCTCCTGAGTGGCACAGCATGGGGACCACACAACCCCTTCCCTCAGGTGATGGAGAGAGGGACTGTCATCCCAGATGAGAGGTTTTCCCCTGTGGGATCAGCTGTGCCATGGGTGTTCTGAGCACTCCCCAAACTGCTTTGGGTTGAAAGCAGTTCCCCTTCCCTTTGGGGCTGCTTTCCCTTTTACTGGGCCAGTGGTTTGTAGGGCACAGGCAGCTGGGCAATGGGGGGGCTGCCCTGGCATAGCCACTGTCCAGGAGCAGAGCATGGACTCCAAAATCAAGAGAGGACCCCAAAAGCCCAGAGATTGACATCAAAGCCACACAGTGCCGTTGGTTTCAGTGGGTTCCCAATTCCCACAGATGGGGAAGATCACTGCCAGCCCTTCCCTGTGCCTGGCTTGGGTGGGTGAGGGTGAGGCAGCCTGGCCCGAGCCTGGCAATGCGGCTGCAGCTTCTTCCAGCAACATCTCTGGTGTGTCCAACATTGCTCCCCTGGGATTAACATCACTGACACTGGGGGTTAGCCATGACCTTCCTGGTGTAACCTCCCCTGGAGAAGGATGGCAGCATCGATTCCATCTTCTTTCTATATGTTTGCATCTTCCAGCAGCAGGAGATGGGTCCACCCCCACAGCCTCAGGGCAGCTGGGTACCAGGTGATGCTTCAGGGGCTGCACACCCTGCTCCCACCTGAGTGAGCAGCTTTGGCGATGAGATGCCCACTGGCGTTTCCAGCCTTGGACCAGAAATTACCTCCACTGCTTTTTGTGGAAGTGATGGCATCTGGGCAGGAGTCAGCTGGGCTCTGCAGGGATGTGGGTGGCATAGGACTATGAGCCACCTCTTTCTGGGACCCATCCCAGTATAAACCGTCTCTTCGAGCAGCTGAGGAAGTCCTGGGTGGCTGGGGCTGGACAAGGACCTTAAAAAAAGAAACAGCACGCATGGGGCGTGAACTTAGTGGTTAGTTCAGCGTCAGCCCCTGCAAGGTAATGGAAAAGCTGATCTGATCACGATTTACAAGGGAGAAGGATAAATCAAACAAATCCCTTCTAGAAGCAGACCCGACCTGGCAAAGCTGCTTTGATCCCGGTCGTGGCTTTGGCTGCCCCAGCTGCTCTCCGATCTCCCTCCCGCGGGGTTATTGATCAGCTGCGACGAGAAGCGCCGCAGCATCAATAAAGCATCAGCCACACGGGGCTGTGGTGCCCGGAGGGTGTCCCGGTGTGCCCAACAGCTCCCTCCGGCAGCCCCAGAGGGGCTCTCTGCGAGAGGAGCCTGGGGCTGGTTCTGAGCGAGGAGGGTGATGAAGCACCGACACTGCTGGCAGAGGCAGAGGTTTCTCCAGGAGCTGCAGCATCCACCGGGATATCCCAATTTCCACCCAGAAGTGGGAGATTTGGAGCATCTGCAAATTTTTTGGAAGGGGCAATGAAAGATCAGTCCCTGGTAGGGTCCTAAATGCCTCTGCCAGCCCCCAGATTTGCTGCCCCCCCGTGCAGGAGCAGAATTTGTCCCATTTGTTTTGTACAGACAAACACCTCTGCAGCCACCCCTGGAGCCAGAGCTGGGAGTGCTGGCAAGGAGCAACCCATGAAACTGGGGGCAAAAGGGAGGGAAAGGGTGGATTTTAGCCTGGGTCACATGTGGGATCAGGGGACCCATTGGACCACCCCGGAGCAGAGACTGGTTCCACTCATCACAGCAGTGGGTCTGTCCATGAAGAGTGCCCTTCTCTGTGTCGAACACAAGAGGGTTGCTGAGCTGGAGGGGAGCAAAGGCCAGTTCCTCCGAATGTCATCAAGAGCCACAGGAGCCCCTGGGTTTGCCTCTGGCCCCTTGGAGCCCCCACGGACATCCCCAGCTCCGGCACCAGGTCTGTGCAGTCCAATAGAGCCCCATCCTGGTTGATGTGGGGAGGGGAAGGGGAAGGGGATATTCCTCCAGACATGCAGGCAAGTCCAGGGGACCTGGGGATGGTCAGGGGCTGCCAGCTCCAGGGGCCCAACTGGGACTCAAAACCTCCCATGCTCCAAAATCCCATGTCCATGGGGCCAATGCCAGGGCCTGAGCTCAAGGCAGAGGGATTCTACAAGTGCTGGGAATGTCATTCCTGGGCTTCTTTGGCCTGCTACATCCCAAATATGTCTAGGAGTCTTTAAAAAGGGCCAGTTCCATTTTCTTCTTGCAGGGAATATTTCCTACCCTTAGACGAACTCCTCAGTGCGTGGGGGTAAGAAGAGGGATGAGGGAAAAGATGGATCCAGTCAGGGAAAGGCGAGCCAGGCAGCTGTGCCGGACCAGAACCCATTCTCATCTGCTTTCCTGTGCTCCCTGAGGAGAGATTAATTGGGAGTTTGGGTGATGACGGAAGGTGCTCTGCCCTGTCAGCCAGACAACCACAAACCCCCTTGTCCATATTTGATAGCCCTGGGGCATCACCCCGCCCCACTTCCTGCACCTCACTATTATCCCACAGTCCATCCCAAGCAAACTGAGGCTGATTTCTGGGAAATGGCTTTGGAGAAGAGCAAATGGAGGGATATGTGTGGTCCCACCATGGATGTGCTTCCCATTCCCGTTGGGACACGTCCCTGCTTGGAGCAGCACCCCATGGCAGGGCTGCAGAATGGCCCAGGGTGTCCGAAATGCCACAGGGTGCCATGGGCACTCCCAGCCCCACGTGGTGGGACGGGGCTGCCCGGCCGGCAGGGCTGGCAGGAATGTGTGTCTGCATCTCCCCACCGCTTCCCACCGCCCGCCAGCTGCCGGCAGCTGGGATGAGCCCTGGGATTTGCAGAGGCTGGGGGGAGAAGGGGCTTTCTCGACAGCTGCAGCCAGGCAAAATCCACTTGGAAGCCCCAAGCTGGCCTCTGCCTTTCCAGCTCAGCACGGCCAAGAACATGAGCTGCTGCTTTGGCACCAAGTGGAGGGAAGTGGAGCCACCTGCCTGTCCTCCCCCCATCCTCATGGGCCCCAAACACCCCCAAAATCAGCACAGAGATGTTTCTGTGCCTGATGCAACCAAATAGAAGCTGTTTCTCTATGGGGCTATTTTCTCTATGGCTTTTTAATATATTTTTTTGGAGAGGGCATACTTGGCTGTCGGTCCCCTAAGCCAGGATGCAAAGCAATGGGATACAAAATTTCACAGTGCAGGGAGGGGACGTGGACCATCAGGAGTGTGCAAGGCTGGCAGGGACCCTGCAGGATGCTGTTCCTGTCCTGGTCCCATCCAAGGGAGATCCCCAGACCCTCTTGCCCACGCTGGGGTCCTACAGTGGGGCACGGAGCCTGCACAGGGTGCAGAGCCAAACTTTGAGAACAGCCTGACCATC
The DNA here is from genome assembly GCA_035047865.1 of Dendrocincla tyrannina. Taxonomy (NCBI): domain Eukaryota; kingdom Metazoa; phylum Chordata; class Aves; order Passeriformes; family Dendrocolaptidae; genus Dendrocincla; species Dendrocincla tyrannina. Next base: position 5,857,814 of record JAWWMP010000050.1, on the reverse strand, counting down.
AGCCCTAACGCCAGAGGCAGGAGCTCAGGAAAAATCCCAAGCCCATTGGACGCCAAAAGCGTGGCCTGGGAACAGATTTTTCTTTTCCCAGGGTTGTGCTGGGAGGGGATCAGTATCACTTACCCTCTGTGCTTTGGGATGTGGCGAGGGACCAGGTCCTCCCCCTGCTCACACAGCCACTGGCTCTGGGGGAAGCCAGCCCCCTGCTCCCCTATAAAGGCAGCCAGGCAGCCCTGACACCAGCACAGGGAGCAGCCCCAATCCCAGCACAAGGAGCAGCCCCAATCCCAGCACAAGGAGCAGCCCCACCACCATCCACCATGGTGAAGGCAACCAGCGTGGTCTGCACCCTCCTCCTCCTCCTCGCCACGCTGTGCTGGCAGAGCGTGACTCAGAGTGAGCATTGCCATCCCCACGGGCTGGGGGAGGGCTGAGGTGGGAGGTGGGGTTGTCCAGGCTGAGCCGAGCTTGTGTTGTCCCCCCAAGGAGCTCCAGCCATGCCGGACAAGTGCTGCTTCAACTTCCAGACGAGAAGGATCAAGAGAGACAACGTCGTTGCCTGTTACCCCACGAGCCCCGAGTGCCCGCACCAGGCTGTGATGTGAGTACCCTAAATCCACCCTGGGGGTAAAGCCCCTCTAGATCCTGCCAGAGCCCTTGCCTTGCTTTGGTGGGTCCAGTCCTGACCCTCTGTGCCTCCTCTAGGGAACTCACTGCTGGGGTCCCTGTAGCACCACCCCACTAACCTCATCTTTTCTCTGCCCCAGTTTCAGAGTGAGGAACGGCAAGGAGATCTGCACCCAGGCAAGCAGAGCATGGGTGAAGAGGTACCAGCAGAGCTTCCAAGTCAGCTCCTTCTCCATCCCCAGCTAGGGGGGTGGCCAGAGGCGGCGGGGAGTCCTCTCCATGGGGGACACCGTGAAGGCAACCCCTTTGCAGGGGTGGCCGTGGCGACACACTGGGATGGAGCAGCTCGTCGGGGTGACCCTCACCACCTCCCTGAAGGCAACCCCGGCATCCCACCAGGATGGGCTGTGCTGACCCCACGGGGCACTCGGGTCTGGCCCCTCTGCCAGCCCCCTGGTCTGCCTGTGGCAGGGGCTGTGCCTGCTGGCCTGGCACAGCCGAGGGGGCAGGGGGAGCAGCTCCACCGTTCCTGCTTGTACACCGTGCTGAACGGAATTAAACGTGATCTCACACACACAAACATCTGTCTGTGCGAGTGCCTTGGGAGCGGGCAGGGCCTTTCCCAGCCAGGTGTTGGGGTCAGTGAGGAGCCAGGAAGGGCCAAAGCCCCAGCCATGCCTCGGTGAGGGTGTCCAGGGTGAGCATGGGGCCAAACCGTGTCCGTGCTTTGGGGAAGCACCAGGGAGAGCAGCAACAAGAGGGCACAGCCCATGAGGAGGTGGCTTCCCCTGTTCCTCATCCACCGTCCTGAGGGGAGAACCCTGGCCCAAATTCTGTCAGAGGAATGCCTGGTTGGGCCCCACTGACAGCTCAAAATCCCAGGATGGGCACCAGGACCAGCATCGTGAGGTGCAGCCAGCAGTGGGTCTCAGAGTGGGGTGGGACAAGCCTGGCCACAGCCAAGCCACTCACCCAGGGCAAAATGGCAAGAGGGGCCTCAGAACTGGTGGTTATAGGTGGTTTTTTAAAAGAAACTCTCATGGGACTTTGGCAAGTGTGAGCATCATCCTGTGTGGTTTGCTGATGGTGATAACCAAACCCAAAATAGACTCCCAGCCCCAGCGCATCACCAGCAGCTCACCACACTTTCCAGCAGCCCTCGGGTATCTCAGTGGCCAGAGGGGCTGGGAGAAGGAATTTCCCTTCAGCACTTGCCCTTTAGCAATATATCCAGGTGGTTCTTTCCGTGGGGAGAGTCCAGAGCTGTCATGGAAAGCCTGGCAGGGGTTATATATCACGCCGAGATGCAGGCAGGAGGGGCAGGTGGCTCTTGGTGGCCTGAGACAGTGAGAGCTGCTGGTTGCTGGTGCTGACTGAGCCCCAGGCTGGACATGAAGATCTGCTCCTTGGTCCTGCTCACCCTGCTCCTGGCAGCTCCCTGGACTGGAAGTCAGGGCATGTCCTGTAAGTACCAATCCCAAGCCTTTCCTCACAGCTGCCCCAGCTCCTCCACTGATGGGATTTGGGAGTGGTATGGGAATTCAGTTCCTGGGACTGGGGGGCTGAGGGGCATCACTAGCTGTCCCAGCACAGGGCTGTCCTGGACTTGTTAAAATGAGCAGAAATAGGCTTGGGGATGTGTTCAGCCCCAGAGCCCCTCTGGGGAGCTCTACTGAGCAAAGCCCCCCAGGCAGAGCCACGGGGGCTCCTGCCTTGGGGGAAAACATCACCCCTGAGGATGCAGGAGGGGACCCCCTGTAGGATGAGGGAGCAGGAGAGCCCCCAGGGGAGCACCCACACCCCTCCTGCCAGGCGTGGGAGAGCACTCCAGCCTCTTGTCTCCTCTTAGTCCGCAGATCCAACGCCGTGTGCTGCTACAAGGAGCAGTTCATCTGGAGGAAAATCCCTGCATTCCTAATCCAGAGCTACCGGAACACATCTTCCCTCTGCTCCCGCAGGGCCGTGATGTGAGTAAGCCCAGCTGCCACCCCGCCTTCCTCCCTGACCTCCACCTCCTCACCCTCGCTCACCCACCTTTCCTACCAGCTGTTCTGCCTTTGGGAAGCCCCAAAAATACACCACCCTGCAAAGGCTGCTGTGGGTAGGGGCACCCTAACCTGGCTCTTCACATTCACCTCCCTCCTCGCTGACTTAATCCCAAAGAGCCCCAAAATAATTTCAGCTGGCAGCCAGAAAAACGGGAAGGAAGACAAATTTGCAGAGCCTGCCAAAAGTCAGCGTTTCCAGGGAAAGTGGGGGGCAGGATGTTGCAGACACCTCCAGGCTGGCAGGGATTCTCCACTCCTGAGCTAATGCAGGGTGCTCTTTCCCCCAGTGTGGAGCTGCCGAAGAGGACGGTGTGTGTGGACCCAAAGCTGGACTGGTTCCAGAAGTACCTCAAGAGCAAGACCTCCGTGTGAAGCTGCCTTCCCCATAAGCTCTATTTATTCGTTTCCTATAATTATCTGTATGTTCTTGTGTCATTAATTTATGAAGCTGGCTCCATCCCCTCCCCTGCTGTCACCCCCTCCACTGTCCAGTACATCCCTCGATGGAGTCAATAAACCACCTCATGCTGACCCACAGCTGGAGTGAGAGATGTAAATTCTGTGGGAGCAAACAGGTCACATCAGGGCTCAGCATTCCCACAGAGACCCAGGAATAGTCCAGGAGTCACTGGGAGGGCAGAGAAACCCAAAGGGCCGAGGCTGATGCTCCCAGCTCCCCTCCAAGATGAAGCAGCCCCTGCCTGGCCGTGGCCTTTAAGGACGTCCTGGGCAGCTCCCTGCCAGGTGGGATGGGCATTGAGGCTGGGAAAAGGCAGGAGAGGCTGGCAGGGGGAGAAAGGTTGGCTTTGGGGCGTTTAGGGGTTGGTTTGGTTTTGTCACAGATGGATCAGGTGGTTAAACAGGGGCAGCTGCAGGAGAGAGAGAGGGGGGCCAGGAGGTTTAGCACTGTCCCCCAGACCTGGGCAGTCCCCAGAGACAGCCACCCATGGGAGTGATCCTCCAGGTCCCTGGGAATGCCCTTGTCCCATGGAAAAATTCCTCCTGCAGCCCCCAGAGCCCGTCCACCCACTACAGGGGCAGTGAGGATGGCAAAGGAAGGAGATCAGACCATACCAGGCCTGTCACTTGTGTCCATAAATTCCTTGAAGAGAAGAAGAAATTGAAGGTGCAGGTGCTTTGGGGCAGGTTTCCAGCAAGTGCAGGGAGGCTGGAGCATCCTTTATCCACCTGCTTCCCATTGGGACATGGAGCTTTGGAGCTCCCTCTGTACCCCTGCTGTGCCCAGGGGAGCAGGGTGAGAAGGGAAGTCTTTTAAACCCCTCCAGGGATGGGGGCAGCCTGTGCCAGGGCTGGATAATCCTTTCAGTGAGAAATTCTCCCTAATATCCAACCAGAACCTCCCCTGGTGCAACTGGAACTGTTTCCTCCTGTCCTGTCCCTGTTCCCTGGGAGCAGAGCCTGACCCCTCCTGGCTCCCCGCTCCTGTCAGGGAGTTGCAGAGCCAGAAGGTCCCCCCTGAGCCTCCTTTCCTCCAGGCTGAGCCCCCCCAGCTCCCTCAGCTGCTCCTGCTGCTCCAGCCCCTTCCCTGGACACCTCCAGCCCCTCAATGTCTCTCTTGTCATGAGGGGTCCAAAACTGGACACAGCACTCCAGGTCTGGCCTCACCAGTAATTTCCAACATCCCTGCCCCCACCACCTCCTTGCAGTTTCTAAGGACTTTTTGGCTGGGGATTTTCTTTCCTTGCCCCCAGAATCTCACTGAGCCCAGGCCAGGGGGTGTCTCTGCTGCTCCTGGTGCCCCTTCAGTGGTGGGACACTGGGTGGGAGTGATGCTTTTGTTCAGGGCCAGGGTGCAGAGCTGGGGCTGGGGCCACCTGGCAGCCATGGCTTCTGCCTCTTCTTGGCTCAAAGGTGACACCTTTTCCATAGTTATTTGTGCAAAATACCCTTTCCTGCAAGAACTTTCATCCTGCCCAAGGCTGGGGATCTCTTGGACCTCCCCATCCCCAGAGCACAGAGGGACTGAGGCTGTGCCAGCAGACCAGCTCTGCTCAGGCAGGGAGAAGATGGCTTTGGTGGCCCTCATCTGATGACACTGATTTATTGGGGTGTGCCAGCACCACGTCCTTGAATGGTGCTTGTCTTTCCTCCCTGCAGAGCTACACCAAGAGCGCTGCCTTCATCGTGACGCTGCACCCCCTGCAGAACACCACCACCGACTTCTGGCGCCTGGTCTACGACTATGGCTGCACCTCCATCGTCATGCTCAACCAGCTCAACCAGTCCAACTCGGCCTGGGTGAGTGCTGCCCCCCCGGGGAACCTGCTGGCCCCACTGCTGGCCTTGTCCTGCTCCGTCCCCATGGGCAGGGACACCTTCCACCAGCCCCGTCCGACCTGGCCTTGGACACTTGCAGGGATCCAGGGGCAGCCACAGCTTCTCTGGGCACCCTGTGCCAGGGCCTGCCCACCCTCCCAGGGAAAAAAAAAATCTTTGTAATATGTAATCTAAGCCTATTCTCTGTGAGTTTGAAGCAATTCCCCCTGGTCCTGCCACTCCAGGCCCTTGTAAATAGTCTCTCTTTATCTTTGTTTAGGTTCCCTTCAGGTACTGGAAAACCACAATTAAATCACCCAAAAGCCTTCTCTGCTCCAGGCTGAACAATCCCAATTCTCTCAGCCTTTCCTCACAGGAGAAGTGCTTCATCCCTCTAATCAACTTGGCCTCCTCTGGACTCCCTTCAACAGGCTAATGTCCTTCCTGTGCAGATGCTGAGCATTTATAGCTAACTTTTATTTAAAATCAGATTTTTCTAAATGTTTTATTTCTTATATGCATGTTGGAACACAGTGGACCGAAGCACTTCTTGATGCCCCTTGTTCCAACAGGGTTAGCTGTGGACATCAAGGGTTAATGGTCATACAGTTGGTGGGGATGTGAGCACCAAATATCTCTGCAGCCCAGCTGGGGTGTCAGTTTTAACTTGCACAATGGTAGAAGTGGGATCAACATTCATAATCTCACATGGAGAGATACTGCTCCAGCCTCTCTAATTTCCACTGTCCTTTCCTGGAGTTACATTTATCAGGATTACTCTCTCCTCAGACGAGTTATCTCTGTCAGGCTTGAATGGCTATTCTCAGGGGCACCGGGAGACATGGAGCTAATTAACTATCATCCTGCATTTGATGATGATGATCATCCACTGAGAACCTTCCATCCCAGTGGATCTCGTGGAGCTTCACATATTAAACAAACCTGCATATGCCAAGCACAGGGATTATCTCTTCAGAAATGAGTGGCAACCAGTTTTGGAGTGGAATCACTTGGCACTTTAACGACAGGCACCGGAGCTGCACCCCCATTCACGGCAGGGAACAAGGAGGGCCTTTATGGGATGATTAACTTGTCTAGGAAAATGATGTCTCTGAAGGGCTTTCATTTCATATGTTGCTGCCACCGGGAGCCCAGTAACAGAGCAGGAATGAAATGTGGGCTAGGGATCCCCTTTCACCATTGCCTATGTATAGAATTCCTGCAGCTACCATAGGTATGTGTGTCGGCTTAGATTTAAGTAACCATAACTCAAAATTCACTGTATTGGTCTGACTTAACCCTTTCTTAGGCATAAACATTTCCAAACATGGGTGTTTTCTTGTGAAAGAATGTCCTTTCAGTGTCTGTCCTTGAAACCTGTTAGGCAGTCCCAATGCATGACTGAGCTAATGCTGTGCTTTTTTTAATCCATGTTTTAGCCATTTCAAGGAGGGACCTTAACTGGAGTTATGTAGCCCTGAGTTGTGCTACATGGACAAGACCTCTGACTTCTTTAGGCATTTGGCAAACATCTGTTTTGGGGTAAATCTTATCTTCAGAAGGTTTCAGGTTTGGAGATAGCTTGGCTCTGACTTTCAGAAATATCCTCAAATCCTGTAACAACCAAAATGCATGTCTGCAATTAGCAGAACAAATGAAAATCCCCAAGGCCTCTGTACCCCCTCCCTTTCTCCATATGTGGGTGAAGATAATAGTTTGTGCACAATATCAGTAGATGAAAGAGGTGCCTAAACAATGGGTGTTATTGTGAGGCAGAGCTCAGCAGGTGTGAATCTGTGCAGCCCCACTGAAGAGGATGAAACTGCTGATTTCTACCTGCTATGGACTCAGACCCTTCAGTATTTATTACTGTTATCATCTGAACCTGAGTTGCTCTTCCCCATGTTTTCTCATCACTGACCTTATCACATTCCCTTTCATTTGCTTCCTATCTGAACAATTTACATTTCACCCTCTTGGAGCTTTTTTTTCGGACGAGACTCCTTTCATCTCTCATCATAATGTTCAATAATGACATTTCTATTTGCTTCTCTTTTCATGAGGCTCCTTTTTGAAAACAGGATCTGACCTCTCCCTTTGTATTCTCCCATCACCCAAGAATCACATTGTGCATGAATTTAATTGACTTATTACATCTTTACAGAATGTGGTTACTTTAGGTTTGTGTGTGTTCTGTTTGTTTGTTTGTTAATTTTTGGGTCTTTGAGAACTAGATTATGCAATTTCCAGAGCTTATTTCCAATTACTATTGAATCTTTCAATTGAACTGAATTTCATTGTGAGATGGAAAATAGAATGAACTGAAAATTCAACTGAAAACATGTCAGTATTGTTGATACATGTGTTAGTGCTATTATAGAATTTATCAGCTTATTTTCTCTTCTGGGGCTTTGTAGGGAGGGGAAACATCAAATAAACAAAAGAAAATACAAGGTTTTTCCTTTCACCAAAAGAAATGTCTATATTGCACTGAACAAAACCTTTTTTGTCCTGTTTTGCTGAACATGAAACCCACCCAATCCTGTTTTTCTGTCCCCGGGTGCAATGAAAAACTCCTACTCATTTCAAGAAACCTCCAGCATCACCATTATTTAATGAACTCCTGATCTGGTGTAAACTGACCCATCACTATTGATCTAGAGACAATGAGATTGATTTTGCCTGTGGAGAATCTGGCCCATTATGATGAACAGTGACATTGGTGCTGGTGGCACCTTGGTCCTCATAAAGGCAGGTTGCTGCTGTGGCAGACAAACAGCACAGGGAAAGGCCACGCTGGTACAAAACCTGGTTTATATGTTTAGATTGCATTAAAAAATGTTGCTTTATTGCTGGGATCATGGAAAGGGGCAATATTTCCTGGTAAGCAGAGTATGGTGGTGCTTCACGTCTTTTTCTCTGATATTCCAGCAGTTCCTGCATTTTATTTGCCTTTTTGAGCATTTCTGAGCACTAAACTAGCATTTTTAGGGAACTAATCTCTTCCTTCTGGTGGCCAGTGACAGGAGCTGAGGGAATGGCCTGGAGTTGTGTCAGGGCAAGGTTAGATTGGATATTAGGAATAGATTCTTCCCCCAGAGGGTGGTGGGCACTGCCCAGGCTCCCCAGGGCAGTGGGCACAGCCCCAAGGCTGCCAGAGC
>JAWWMP010000050.1:5808596-5849601 GCA_035047865.1 Dendrocincla tyrannina | reverse complement strand
CTGAGCCTCCTTTCCTCCAGGCTGAGCCCCCCCAGCTCCCTCAGCTGCTCCTGCTGCTCCAGCCCCTTCCCCAGCTCCTTTGCCCAAGGACTGATCCCGCTGGTGACCAGCCCTGGTTGGATGTCACTCCATTCCCACCACTCTCTGGGTCCTGCCACCAGCCAGTTTGTCACCCAGCAAACCAGGCACCCTCCAAGCCATGAGCAGCCAGTTTCCCCAGAAGAATGTCATCTTATCTACTTCCCTATTGCTTTGTGACTCACTTGAATCGTCTTTTTGATGATCCGGGACATGCCTTGCTTTTTTTAAAGATATCTTTATAGATATGGGCAGATTTGTTGCCATATATCTGCCCTCCTTTAAGGTGTTCCTGCACAAGTCAATGACCTTGGGCCCAGTCATCTGCCACAGTCCCCACTGGACCACAACATCTGGAATTATTCTTTCTAATGGAAAAAATTATTCTCGCCTCTGACTGTGTAATTGCACACACTCAAACAATGCACTTTTGCAGGCATTCTTTAGAAAACGAGACTTAACATCTCTGACTTTTCCAGAGCTGCTCTTTGGTGCTGCAGGTCCAAGGATTAAGCAGAATATTGGTGAGTGTGAAGGATGGGGCAGAAATTACTCCTCCAAATCAGAGAATCAGAGAATCATGACATTTGGAAAAGTCCTCTGTGATCATCAAGTCCAGCACCAAACCATGTCCCCAGGGGACACATCTACACACCTTCTGAACACTTCCAGGGATGGTGGTCCTGCTTGGAATGCCACATTCACTCTGACCACCCTGACTCAGGGGTGGATGGAGCTGACACAGAGGCCACTGGGTCAAGCAATGAGAGCATTTGATGACTTGGAGATGAAAGATTGCCCAGAGAGGAGCTGAGGGCAACCAGCTCAGTGTCCCTGTGGCTTGGTGCAGCTGTGCTGGGTGGCTGGAGGGTGTCAGGGCCAAATCACCCTCTGGTTGTTGGATCTCACCACTCCCCTTGGGAATGCCAGCACCCGTGGGTGTGCTGCAGCTTTCTGCCTGGGAAGAGGCTGTTCTTGCTCTTGCCACCCTGCAAGAAGTGCAGAAGCCACTAAGGCTGGAGGGACAAGAGCTGTCTTTGATCCAGGACCGCAGAAAACTCCCTGCCTTGGGTTGTGGTTTTGTGCAGGATCCCTGGAGGGGGAAGGGACATTTGGGAATTGGAATTGAAGCAGTGTGGACTGGTTTAGGAATTGCTTTGAGTGCTGAGTTACCCTCATAAAACAACTCACACAAGGGTCAGTGACAGCTCTCTGCAGGGTTCTCTTTATAACCTCAAGCCACACGCTCCTTTTGCATAATTTTTATCAATGAGTGTCACTTCCCAGACAGATGTTACATAATGCCATGTGGCTTTCTCTTGAACAGGATGGTGGTGCTGGCAGTTTCTTTCATTTCTTTCTTCCTGTGGTTTCCCTCTGCCTTAGGCTGGTGCACGGGGAAGGCAGAGGCTGCTGTGATCCCATTAGTGCTGTGGCATGCAGAGCCCCAGGTGTCTGGCAGCCTCTCCTGACAGGGGTGGTGAGATCCACAAGCATCCTCTGCCCTGACTCAGGGTCAGAAATGCAGCCCTGCTGCAGAAATCAGCCCTTTGTCCTCGGGGAAAGCTCTCTGCAGAGCTGGAGAGGCTTCTCTAAGGTTGGCTGCAGGCTGTGGCAGCGTCTGAGCTTCCCTCGGCAGGCCTGGGGACCAGAGGCAATGCTGTGCTTTTGTCTGCTCTTCTAGTCTGGATGAACCCCATGGCATCGACCCCCTGCCCTGTCTGATCATGGGACTCTCTTGCTGCTCTTTTCTCTAACCTGAATGCACTAAATTTTGATTGTCTTGAGTGCTTGGCCAAAACTTCTTGTTTATGCAAAGACAGGCCAAAAAGAAGGGGCATCTTTGGCTATTTTCCTCCTTTCCTAACTAATAGGCTTTTCCTTTCTTTTATTTTTCAAGTTTGTATTTGCAAAGTTGAAGTTTCTGATTTTCTGTGTTTCCTGCTGCCTAAATTTGTCTTTTGTTTCTCTGATGGAGAAACAAAAAGACCTCTCTGTTTACAGAGGTCTTCCATGGTAGGAGAAATAAAACAGTAAGTCATTTCTTCACTCTCTCTCTTTACACCAGTTCCTTATATTTAATTCCTTAAACGATCTACTTTTGTTGAGCTGCAGTTCTGTGCAATTCATTGAAATATCCTCAATTCCAGTTATAATGGAAAGCGTTTCATCAGCGTCCAGTAAGAAGTGCCATCCGGCCCTCCTCTAAATGGAGAACTGAAAGCTTGGCCAGTCACTTCTGCAGCGAAGAGGAAATATTTCTGCCATTTCCATCAGAAATCGTCTCGTGACTGTGAGGTTTTCTGTGGTTCCTGCAGGATGACAAGTCTTCCTCTGGTAACTGCTGGAAGCCAGTGCCCACAGGTCATCGTGCTTCTGTTTGTCCTTGCCCTGAGCTCAGTTTCCAATGTTTGCTGGGTGTGGGATGTCCTTTGCCACCCTCCTGGCACTTGTGGTTTCCCAGTGCTATTCCCACCAAGCCAGTGTTGTCCCCTGCCATTGCTCATCCCTGGCTGTTGGTCCCTGACTCAGTTCTCCTCTCCAAGCTCGGGGCTGCCTCCCCAGAAAAAACCCATCCAGAGAGAGTTCAGGTAGCTCAGCATCTCATTCCTGTGGGTGACCCAGACAGAAATGTCTGGTTTCCAGCATCCCAAGAGCCTGTTGCACACTGTTGTCCTCCCCCCCACTGCTCCATGCACGCAGCAAAGCTGGCTCTGGCAAGGGCAGGAGAGGTGCCCAAACGGGGTGGCTGCAGGGCAGGGTCCAGAGCAGGTCTCTGTGGGACCCACGGGGGTTTACAGGCAGAGAGGTTCATGAAAACACAAAAAGCTTCTGTTGGTTGTCCCTGAACTTGGGGGGATGGAACACAGAGGATGCTTTGAGCTTAAGAGAAACTACTGCAATGGCCTTAACAGAAAGAACTCATGGACATCTTCATTCCTCTGAGGAACTGAGTCCTCTCCCTCTGCTTTTGTGTATCCAGGGACATGTGGCAAACAGGACAGTTTACAGCAGGTACTGCCTCTCCTCCAAGCCCTTTTCAAATGCCACAGAAGAAAACTCTGCTCACTGCTAAATACAAAGGATTAATTCCTTTGTAGCCCCACACACAGAGCTGCTGGAACAAAACAGAACCAGCTCAGATCTGGGTGGTTGGAAAAGGGAGCTGGAACAGCTGCACCTGATCTACCACCTGCCCAAGGCCAGGTCAGCACTGCCCAGCTCCTCCTGATTGACTCCAGGGGATGATTTACACCCATCCCCACCTCTGTCCCACCGCGGAGCGATGGACCCACCAGGCAGCTCCCCTTGGCTGGGGAAGGTTTGCTGGGCAAAAGGCCATTGCAGTGCTGTGAGGGGGGAATGGCAGGAAGGGCACTGCCATTGCTCAGCATTTTGGTGAGTGGGACTTTTCCCTTGAGTCAGGGTGGCAGGAATTAGTCATGCCCAGGCCAGGGTCAGCAGGAAGGCCAGGGGAAGCCAGTTGGCAACTGGGAGATGGGCACCAAACCTGTCATGGCACCATGGGGCAATGCCAGGGAGAGGCTGGAAAAAGGGGAAAAACAGAGTTTGGCAGCTCCCTCTGGGTGTGCACCAGAGTGGGGTGTTTAGGAATTACCCTCTGGCATTGCAAATGCTGCCCCTTTTCAGTTCACCTTCCAGTGTCCTGCAGGTTTCATGTGCAAGGCTGCAAAGAGCTGATCTCAGTGGGCACCAGCAGAACCCTCTCCTCCCCGCAGCTCCTGCTCCTTACCTGTGTCCTGCCACAGGGTCTTTGCTTCTGGGGCTAAGTCAGTAGAGAAACCCTAAACTGGATGGAATTAGGCTGTTGGAGAAGAAGTGGGCAGGCAGGAATTGCAGCAGCTTGACCATCAGGAGGCTGCAGCCAGAACTAAAATCCTTACAGGGCTGTAAATCCTGTGTTCAGCCCAGGGACAGGGAGGGTGGTGAAACCCCTGCTCCAGCCTCACAGCAGGGCAGCAGAGCCCAGTCCCTGCCCCTGCACTGACTCCGTGTCTCTGCCATCCCTCCAGGATGGGAATACTGGTTTGGACCTTCATACCAGCAGAAAGGGACAAATGAGAGACCCACAGTGACTTCAAGCCCACCACAGCCTTGTTCTTTCCTTCCCTGCATATCCAAGAGTCAGAGCTATCAGTGGGCATGAAGGTGTGCAGGGCATCACTACAGAGCAAGCTGTGGGTGCCTGTGGTGGGGCAGGGTGAGAAGTGGTATTTGCGGCAAAGCTGGGCAGAAGGTGGGATCCCACTCCTGGCAGTGGACTTCTGCCAGCACCAGTGGCAGTGCCAGGGCCCCTGAGCTGGGCTGGGGGATCTGCCCACAGGGTCTCTCCACAGCCCCTGACCCAGCAGTGCTGCTGGGGCTGCTGCAGAGCACATCCCTGCCCAGGGCTTCCTGGGGTTCCTTCACAGCTGCCTGCTTGGGACTGACATCAGATCCTGAACGTGCAGCTTCACAAGCCCAAGCTGCCTCATGGCCAGGGCAGCCCTTGCAGCAGGGGCAGAGTCAGTGTCAGCTTTTGGGGTCCAACCGGTCCCCTCCAGGCACCCAAAGAGCATCTTGAAAGTTGCAGCCTCTTGGCCAGCAGTCCCTTCCTCTTCTGTGGTTTCCTTGCCTTTTCTAACTCAGCAAAACTGGGTGATCCTGACACAATTTCCCCAGTATGATGCGCTCACTTTCTTTCTTTGAAACCCCGAGCCCGCCCAGTGCCCGGGGATAAAAGGAGAGGCTCAGCCATGGGGATGGAGCATCGTGCAGAGACACAGCCCTGCAGCCTCCCCAGCTCCAGCTCTGCCCACAGACCCCTCATCCCACAGCACCATGAAGGTCCTGGCAGCCGCCCTGCTCGCTCTGCTCCTCGTGGCCTCCAGCTCCCCGGTCAGAGCCCATCTCGGTGAGTCCAGGGTCTCTGTGTCCTCCTTGGTACCAGCTGTGCCATGGGAGCTGCTGGAGAGCCCCAGCCCCACCAGCACGGACCCTCGTGGGGCGCTGGAGAGGGTTGGGAGCAGGAGGATGGCACAGGGTGGGATGCAGACTTGGGGCAGGAGGTCTCCTGGGGAGGGTGGGAGATGGTAAATCCCTGGGGAACCCCCATGGGCCAGCCAAGCCAGAGCCTGTGCTGTAGCTGGAGACTCACCAGGGCTGTCTGTCTGTCCTTCTGCTCCCACAGATGCTGTGCCCACCTCCTGCTGCTTCACCTACCACCAACGCCCCATCCCACGGGGTCTCATCGCCTCTGTCTATGTCACCAGCAGCAGCTGTGCCCAGCCTGGGGTGATGTGAGTACCCACCACTGCCAGGGTGGCTGGGAGGGACGTGGGGACATGGCTGGGGACACTCGGGGTGCTGCGGGTGGCACCCAGCTCGGGCACCTCTGTCTGAAACCTCAGCACGGGTTTTCTCCTGGCAGAGTGGTGACCAAGAAGAAGAAGCAGCTGTGTGTGGATCCCCGGGAGCCCTGGGTGCAGGAGCGCCTCAAGCACTTCCAGAGCCCACAGAACTGACCCTTCCTCGCTGCCACCCGCGATGCCCACGGTGCCTTCCAGCCCCGGGCACACAGGAGAGCTCTAGACCTACAACCTTCTTCAACGGGGAAGATTATTTTATTTAACTTATTTAAGTTAAACTAAGTATTTTTTTTTCTAATTGATAGCATGGAAATAATTTATGTCATGTCAAAATAATACACTAAAATAAAGACAATTTCAGTTATATCAGTGTGTCTGTTAATGAGGAGTCAGGTTTGAGGCCTCCCTGCTGTAGCTCTGATGGGGAGAAGGGACCCCTGAGGACCCCCTTGCAGAAGTCCTTGACCAGGGTAAATGCTACTTAGGAACAGTTAAAACATCAGCGTGTTGGCAACATTATTCACATATTGAATTCACCATCAAACATCCAAAAAAAAAATCAGAAATCCACCAGAAGAATCAACATAGCTGAAACTATCTTTAATTTATTATCTTGACATAGCTTAAATATCCTGACGCACAGCAACATTAACCTAATAGCTTCCTTTTATAAGTTCAGAGATATTTGTGATGAAGGAAATGCAGTGGATCTCTCTTGTCTGAGCTTCAGGAAGACACTTGAAATGGTGCCACATACTAAATTATTAGATAAGGCAGAGAAGATGTGACTGGCATATGAAAAGTAAATTTGCTAAAGAGCTGCCTGAAAGAGGCAGAATAATTGCTTCAGCTGAAAGGGGATGTGTTACACTGAAGGGGGGGTTACCCGTGCAGTTCCTTGAGTTTCTGCCTCAAAAATTATTCTGCTTAACATTTGCCTTAATGATCTTGGCACGAAAAGCAGGAGAAGGCAAAGGAAATGTGCTGAGGAGGCAAAACAAGATGGTATCATCAATCTAGAACAGGCCAGGGTATCACACAGAAAGATTATAATGACCTTGAGGACTGGAGTAAGGGAGAAGGGATCGAGTCAGCAGAGCAGACTCTGTGATCCTGCTGTTGGGGACAAGGGACAAGCAACACCCATTCCAGTTTGGGAGCCTCTCAGCTGGAAATGTCTGGGGCAGAGAAAGCCCCGTGGCACCCGTCACAGGACTGTGACACGACCCTGGTGTTAAACAACACGAGAGGAGTCAAATGTGAAGGGTTTGGGTGGAGGGGTTGGGAAAACGAGGGGCTGATCCATGTGGAGGCATCAGAGAGAGCCCCAGGCGTGGAAGGAGGTGCAGTGGGCACTGCTGGGGAAGGGACACACGGCTGGAGACCGGCTGGGAACACCAACGGGTGGGAAATGAGGTTTCCACATGGAGGTTCCTGACCCAAGCAGGGCAGATAAACACGAAGCAGCACCCACATGGAGATCAGTCCTGCTGTGACACCGTCCAGAGTGGAGGGGGGATTTCCTTCTCAGTGTGGATGGTTTGTCTTCACAAGATAAAACACAGAGTCCTGCTTTGCAAGGTGTCACTGACAGTGATGTTGTTTTGGAATCCAGTGTTGTACAGGGCTGCACAACCCCCAGGCACATGGCAGCTGCCTGCTCCCATTCCCAGGACAACCACCAGATTCACCACAGGGCTGGGGGTGGTTTCAGTGGTTGTGGGGTTTTGGTATGTGATGAACTGCTTCTCCCTGAAACTGCTCTGGCCTGCTCAGCTCAGCCTTAGAGTCTGGAATCATGGGATAACAGCCCTTTGTCCAAATTTCCTCTGGAATATTTCCTTTGGACACCCCCACCTCTAAGAGCCCCTCTTTGCCTGGCCTAAAGGAGCAGGGCTGGGGTGTCCTACCACTACAGAGTCCCTGCTAGTGCAGACACCCCAATATCCCAAGCTGACCTTTTGCTGCTTCAGCCTCTCAGGAGTGAATTTAGTTTTACAACAAACTGAATGTTTACAACTAACATTTTACTCTTCACATTCCTTGTATGTTCCCATCCCAATGTCCCAGCTGCCACCCACCCCAGCATTCCAGCCTTGCTGCCACATCCCCAGGAACATGTCCATGTCTCTGTAGTGCCAGAGCACAACAAATCTCCTTTAGGATCACCAGGGAGTTTCGATTTCTCCCTCTTCAGTTTCCTCTGATCACCTCCTGCAAATCCCTCAGAACTTCCTGGGCTGCCTCACTGCTGAGCTGAAAGATTTTTATAACACTATTTTAAATTTTTCCAGGCTTTTTCTATTGACTTCCTCTTTCTCTGGAATCTCCGTTTCGACTTTACTGGCACACAATTAATTCTGGGCTCAGCTTGTACCCCTTTCCTTTTCAACCATAGGATGTAGGACTGACTCATACTTGGAGGGAGTTAATGGTCCCTCTCTTCTACCCCCCTGCTCTGAGAACCCCAACACCCACAGCATCCCCCACTTCCAGGGCCCAGCAACAACCCTGTCCCTTTGGACACTCTCTCCCACTTTCCAGCTGAAGGGGACTCATTTTTCCTTTGGGGACTCATTTTTCCTTTGGTGAATTCCCCAGTGAGAGCAGTGTGGATTATGGCCCCTGCAACATCTCTGCTTTGCTTTTAGGACCAAGCTGGAGTAATGGCAACCATCAGCCCTCTCCCATCCTTTTAAGAGCCAGTTCCTTCCTGCAGATTCCATGCCTGGACCCCGCTGGGTGTAATTCAGCATGACAAAGCCTTTTCCTCCCAGGAGATGTATCACTCCTGGCCCAAAGTGCTCTTTGGTGTGAAAACTGCTTTCTACCCTGGGCTAAATGCCTCAGTGCAGTCCCAGGGTGGGGTCCCCTCTGTGCCCAGAGCCCCTCCAAAAGGCTGACCCTGCTACTCCTGAAAATGCCACGCAGGAAGATGGAAAAAGAGTCCAGAGAGTGCAGAGAACCAGAAATAACAAAATATGGCTGAGCCTTGCACCTGGGCCTGTCTTTTGCCCATAGGGCTGCGTGGGGAAAAAAACAGTTTGACCTGTGATTTTTGCCACCAAGGACTCATCACAGCTGTCCCCGTGCCAGGGCTGTGTTCCCACCACAGTCCCCAACACCAAGAGCAGCAGGCTGCGAGCACATGTGGCAATGGCAAATGAAGGGTGCCAGCCCAGAGCTCCATGCACAGCCCTGGGGCTGGAGCACAAGGGCCAGGGATGCACTGGGGAACACACATGGGCAGCTGGCAGCCGCCTCCAGCAGCAGAGAACAAACACCCTGGGCACAAGAGCCAACAGACCTTGCTGGCTCAGAGGGCACGAGGCTGGAGAGAGGCAAAGGAGCAACACAGACACGGGGATGACAGCGTGTCTGCAAGGAGAAAGAGGAAGGAGCTGGCTTTGTGTGTCATTCTGCAATAGCAGGCTGTGAAGCCAAGAGGTGAACTCATCCTGCTGCTGGTAAATGGACTCCTGAACAGCAGCAGCAGCAGCAGCACGAGGAGGAAAGGGTCAAGATGATCCAGGGGTCAGCCACATGGGCAATGTGTCCACCTTCCAGGGCCAGGTCAGCCCTGGATCATCTGGGTGGGGGGAATATGAACTGGCTGGTCTTTAAGAGACAGGTCGTGCTGCCTGTAAGGAGTGACCAGCATTTGGTGGTTCCCACGGCTCAACTCAGGAGCCCCTGATGAGCAAGAGCAGCAGCTTCGGTTTTCATGAGGAAGGGAGAGGCCCTTGGGGTAAGAGCAAGTGGGTTTTCAGGGACACACAGAAAACAGGGCTGGGCAGAGACATCAACTTCCACACAGAGGATCAACACCCTCCACTCACTCCAGGGCCAGAATTCCTCCCTCTCAGGTGATTTCCTTGCACTTCCTCACTTCTGCAGGAGTTTTCCTTCCATTTTTTTCCTTTTTTTTTTCTTTTTTTTTTTGCTGCAGTCTGAGACCAGAACATCGTGTCCTTTCCAGCGTGAAAACAAAGGATGAAATTGTTCAGTGACCCCTATGGACTGTTCTCAGGCCTCTCTCCCCCTCTTTGCACTACACGCCACGATTCTTGCATGCTCTGCGAGTGTAACAGGCCCGTGCTTGTTTCAAATAGCATTCATAAAAATATCCCATAGCACCGGAGCCGTGGGGTCCCACATGCTCCTGGCAGTCACGGATGAAATCCACTCAGAAGGCCATTTCCACACTCTGACAGTGACAATGAGGTGTCAGAACCATTATAGGGTTTTTTTTGTAATTTGGGGATCTAGCTCATCCCCCCGGGACGGAGCTGTGCATGCAATCATCACGTCTCAGAATATAGTGCTTGCAATTTTTGAATCCCCATCAAGAATGATGTCAAGTTGAACTCCAGGAAGAGAACAGGGGCAAGTTCATGGTAGTGTGGGAACCCAGGAGTTGGCAGAGATTCCCAAGGAGCGATGCAGGGTTTCCCAGCCAGGTCTTTCTGAGCACAGAGCAGCATCACAGCACCATCTGCTGCCTGCTGGTCCTCACCACGCAGCTGTGAGTTGGGCTTTGAGCTGAGAGCGTTGTCACATGAATACCTCACTCTTCAGGGTGACAGATCTTGTAATTACTGATTAGAGCATGTATCTGTGTCCCTCCTCTACTTTGGGGGAAAGCAGGGCTCAGGTTTCTCAACAGAATGACAATCTCAGATACAGTGGTCAATACTGCAAGTGAGCACAAGCATCAGAAGCACCAACTGACAAAGTTTAATTGCTGCAGATATTTATTTAGGTTTCAGACAAACCAACACCTCAGTGGCACTTCTCTTTGCACCACCCTCCCAGCAGCAGCCCAGGACATCTGACTCCACTTGTGGTTGTGCCAGCCTTTCTCCTGCAGAGCCCAGCTCCTCCTGCCCCATCTAAATCATTCAAACATCCACACTAGTCTGCAGTAACACAGTGCTGCACATGAGCAAGGCCCAGCAAGAACAGGGGCGAGCCAGCTGGCAGCAGGGTGACCTTGTCCTTTTCTTCACTGTGATATGCAGGACCAGGCCCAAAGAAATAAATCAGCTGTGCACATGGAGCAGTTCTCTTCCTCTCTGCCCTGTGCCATGGTGCAGCTCAGATCCAACAGCACAAGGAAGCCCCAGCACGTGTGAAGGATGAGGACACAAACTCAGTTCTCTGTGGCAAAGCACAGGCAAAAAAAGAGGGAACAGGAGAAGAACTGGGGAAATCCCAGCACTGCTCCCCACCCTTAAATCTGAGAATGCCATGCCTGAGTTGGCTTGTGCTTTTTCCCTCTAGGACCATCTAGGAAATGGTTCACTGTCCCAAATCCTGGCCAGTGCCCCTCCCCAACCTTGGGACCTTGACAGCATCTGCCTCATCCTTCTGGCATCTCCAACAGCTTCTCCCTCTCACACACAAGGCTTTAGCAGACAGCTCAGGAATTATGTAATAGCAATAGTCTGCAAACATCATGTGCCAGATAGAGCTGTGAGAGAATTAACACACTCCAACTCACCCACCCAAGGCAGCAACTGCTCCCAGGGCTGGGAACAGCCAGGACACCACAGCAGGTCACTTGTGTCCCTCTCCACATGTGGCTGCCACGGCTGGAACAAGCCTGACACAGAGCTGGCTGCAGGTGCCAGCCCCTGCAGAGCTGCACACAGGAGATGTGTGTTTGTTCTTCAGACCTGCCTTGTTCATGCTGGAGGAATATTGACACAACATTCCCTTCAAAGCTGTTACTAGCAAGTGGAAATTGAAGCTTTTTGAAGCTTTTTATTGAAGGCTGGCTTTTTTTCTTAATCTTAGCTTTTAGAACAAGGTATTTAACATTAACATTCATTTTTACATCACATGTCACATGCTACTGCTGCAGCTGCATATCCTCTACTTCCCCAGAAGCTCTCAGAGTGAAGATTTATGGTGAAACAGACACTTAAACACACATAAACCTGAAAAATGCACGTGGGTTTTACTAACGAGGCAGACAATTTGCTGCTTGCATCCCTCCATCAGAAACCAGCCCAACTTTAGCAGACACCAACAGCATCTTCTGTCTTTGTCTAATTTGGGAGCTGCGTTACACAGAGCTGGGAAACCAGCTAATGTATGCAAAGTTTGCTCGAGCGGCAAAGCAACAGAAAGTGCTTCATCTAGTCAGGGACGGCGAGAGCAGCAGCTTTGCATTCCAAACAAAGGACTCCCCCAGGAATGTGAGGTATGTGAAGATGTCCACTTCTGCCTCGGGAATTAAAAGCTGAGATTTCTCACAGAGAAACGCAAATCAATGAAGTGATCCAAGAAATGTTTGGGGAGGAGATGGAAAATATTTGGCAGGCAAACACTAAAATGTCGAGCAGCTCTGTGGGAGTCGTGTCCCCTGGACCGGACCAAAAACATAATTAGGCTATTGGGTAGGTAAACACCAAGCTTTGTGTACAATTTTCTCATCTCAAACACCTCCTGGGTACTTGCTGCCTCACATCCCTCCTACAGCACCGTACTGATAAAGTCAGTGCGTGAAAACACCTGGGGGAGGAAGGTTTAGCAAAGTGTGAAGTGTTTCTTCCAAAGTGCATAAGTAGTAAACAACACCCCTCTGGATCTGCATGTTTGCCACTGTACCCAGACACGCTGGGCTTGTTTTACAGGGGCAGTTTTAGAGCTGATGGCTCTGCCTGGCAGCTGGATGGCACCTCTCTGACCACAGTGCCATGTCTCTTCAGCACAGAGCTGCCCAAGTGTCCTTGCACAGGTGCTTCCTGCAGGAGCCAAAAAGAAGGCCACCAATCCGACCAGTCTTCAAGAGGCTTCAAATGTAGATGACATCCGAGTCATGCTGCTGAACCTACAGGCAAATCCAAGAGGGAAAATTAGTTCCACCTTCAAGTAATTGCCTTTGGTCTGGTTCTTTCTTTATCTCCAATTATGGAGCCTTTTGCAAGATGCTCTGCAACAGCTTTTTCTTCCTTCTTTAAACCAGTGTATTTGCCTCACCCCTGCCCCTTGCACGAGGTTAGTCTTGAAATCACTTCTGTTCCTTGCCTGAGAAAGAGCTGTTTCCTCAGCTGTTGCTACACTCAGCTGTGTTCCTCCTAAGCACACAACTCTGAAGATTGAAGTGTTGGATGTTCTATACTAGAGCTTCTCACCGATCCTAAACCCCCTTAGTTTTGTTCACATAAACCAGCAGCAAATACATCAAGCTTCCTTCACTCCCAATGCCTTGCACAATTAGCATTGCCTACAGGAAGCTGATTCCTTTCCCACTGTTCAAGACCACACACCAGTCTTCATTCTCCAGTCCAGTGATACCTAAAAGCAGGTTGTTTTGTCACGAGACCCAGCTCACAGCTCTTCAGGGAACACATGGAAAAGAACTGATCTGTTCAAAGTCTGGGTATTTACTGGTATCTTCCTCTCTGCCTTTTAAAACCAGAAGACAGGCATGGGATGTTTTATGCTCTTTACACCTGGGGGCACATTTCTCATTTCCAGGTCCAGCTGGTACAAATAAAATTTAACACAGATCCTCCTACTGTGTATGGGCATCTCTGCTTCATTTGCCAAGGCTTACAGCTTTGCATTCCAGCTTAGATCATAAGTGAGAGAAAACAGGTGGCCTCAAGTTAGAAACATTCCCAAATGATGTGCCTGCACAGGGTCTCCAAAATCCTGCAACAGCCTTGCACTGACTTGTCATCTGAGACACTGTGACAGAGCTGCACAGACCAGGTCCCTACAACCAGCCATTCTCTGAACTTCTAAACTTTTAGTGAACATTTGAGAATTTGCTTATAAATCCAATTACCTTTATAATCTGCTTTCTGGTTCCTGTGCCCACAGTGTTGGCAGCCAATGAGTTTGCTTGAGAAGATGACTTTTCCACTGGCACCATGTGCTGAATTTTGTTGGTACAAGGCCAGCTGCTTGCAGCGTTTAACAAGTAAGCAGGGAAAGGTCTTTGAAGATTTATATCCAGTGAATCCCCAGTTTCGAAGGTTTTCATCCATGATGGGGCCTTGGAAAGAAAAGAGCACATGGAAATTTAATGCCCTCTCTATATCAACACTCATTAGGCCAAAGAGAACATCAGATGAATAGTCAGAAAATAAAGGCCATCTTTCCTCATCATTTTCCAAGTGTCCCTTCTCTCTCTAAAACTGTTGACTCGGAGCCATTTTTGCTACACGTGGAATAACCTGCAGACAAAGCCAGCCCTCTTCTTGCACTGCTTCAAGAAGGAGAAGTGTTTATATAAATAACAAGCAACTTTTGACAAAAATCTGAGTCCGGTTCCTCATTCCTTAAAAAAAACTACACACCAAGACTTTATGACTTTAGCAACCATAAAGCACATGAATAAGAATGTGATGCAAACTCTAAGGAACCACATTTCAATGTGTTAGTTACAACAAACTGGTTTGCTGCAAGACCTCAAACCCTTATTGTGATTTCATAATCTGTGAAATAAGCTGATTATTTTTTGCTCATGGTTCTGGTATCACGCCCAGGAAAAACACCTTAGATTTTGTTTTGACATGAATTTTCCTCCTCTATATTTCTAATATTTTACTATCAAGGGTACTAAAGCCTTGAGCTGAAATAGAGCAACTCCCTTTGGCACAGCCACCCTGTTGTGTTTTATGGTTCAAGCTGAGGGAAGTGGCAGGGATTTAAGGTACGTACAATTCCCAAGGAGCGATCCAAGGAGCCCAGGACTTCATTCCAGTGGGAGTAAAGCCCAGACTGTTTCTCTTCTAGTTTCAAAGCCTGAATTTCAGACTTCAGCTCCTTCAGCCGATCTTCGAATTTTCTGCTCTTTTCTAAGTAGTCAAGCCTGAGTCCACATATGGGAGACAAAAAGCTTAGTGACATGACATAGCCCAGGAAACAAGTGTGTGTGGAGGGAGGAGAGTTGTTCCTTGTTTCATTTGGGATATTGATAGGCAAAATGAAGTCTGGTACCTGTCAGCCTGACCCAGTGACAAAGGAGGTTCACCTCCTTTTACTTCCTAACTTTTCACCAAGCATTTCCTTCCAGAGCAAGGGAGGAGAAGCCTCTGCTGGATTAGCTCCCAGCAATACCACGCTTTAGCACTAGAGGGAAACTTCTGTCCTCTCACCTGCTGTTGGGTCGGCAAAGTGTTCTGTCCCTGGCATGGTGCCCCCCAAGACAGAAGGTTCTGGACCTGTCATGGTTTGATGCCACCAGAACACACTTCCTCTGTGTAAATAGCTGGTCTTAGACATCATCCACACCAGCTCAGTAAAAGGCCATATGTGCAAGTAGGAGGCCACCCCAAGTTATTAAAAGGATGAACTGTTTCCCAGAGATTTCTTTTCCTTTCTGTACTTCCCAGGGTTAACATTCTCATTTATTCACACCACGAGCATACTGGTACCTCTCTCTCTCTATCTCAAAGGACAGTCTCTTGAGGTCAATGTCCTTCAAATCCAGCTTTATGGATCCTTTGTCAAAGTTGGCATCCCTGGTGTCAGTTGGTGAGTATTGCGGGTACTTGGCCATGTGCTGGAAGAGGCAACACAAGCACTGTCAGTAAGATCTGAATGTTTGATTTGGGGTTTATCTCCCCAGCTTCTGCAAGAATGCCAAGCTGAGCCATTTCATAAGATTCTGAGACACACAGATGCTCCTGCAGCCCTTCCCCTGGTGCCAGCTGAAGTCCACAACCCACAGATCCACAGACAGAGACGTATTCTGGCTGCAACATTTCTATTTCAGCAGAGAATGGACATCCATCCTCTGCAAGCCTGGAGCAGAAGAGGAAGCTGGGGCACACATCCTTAGTGCTGCTGCCTTCTTGCTGGAGACAGCTCCATCTGCTTTGCCTAATGACACCCATGGGCAATTCCCGTGCCAGGATGACACAGCTGGTTCAGCACAACCATCTCCACAAAGCACTGACCGATTGAAGTGGCATCAAGTCAGTATTAGGCATGAAGGCAAGACTGTGTCTGCTCCCTAAGTCCCAACACCAGCCCTGTTTTTAACTTCTGTCTTGCCTTCTTTTACAACCTGACTCACTGCCCTGAACAAGCACAACTTGCATCCTCCCTACACTGTGTTTATGCACCAGTGGGTCCCACAGGTGTTTGTCCCCCAGCTGGATCCAGAAAGGCCACTACTCAGCTTGATGAGGGCTACAAAAATGCCATCAACATCCGACTATCTGTGAAAATGAAGTGCTGCCCAGTAGAGCAGAAACTTACAGGATAATTAGGCCTGGTGATGTCTAAGAGTTTCTGCTTCGCCTTCCGTTCAGCCTCTCTGGCTTCGTGCAGGTCTTGTTTGAGATGCTCTGCTTCCTTGGCTCTGGAAGATAAACACCCTGATGTGAATGGCTGATGATTTCCAGTGGAAAGCAGCACGTGGATTTCAGGGCTATGCACCTCACTAGCTCCCAGAGAACAAGCCCATTACTGTGATACCTTTACCCCAAG
This sequence comes from Dendrocincla tyrannina, assembly GCA_035047865.1. Lineage (NCBI taxonomy): Eukaryota > Metazoa > Chordata > Aves > Passeriformes > Dendrocolaptidae > Dendrocincla > Dendrocincla tyrannina. The sequence continues at coordinate 5,833,699 of JAWWMP010000050.1, read as the reverse complement.
TCACATGTGGTAGGACAATCACATGGAGAACTAACCTGATACAGCATGACACACAATCCTGCACAAACTGGCTGAATTAAAGTGTTTTTCCTATTCCTAATTTCCACAGGCTAAATTGTGACCTGCTGATACAGATTGTTCAGGCCACCAGAGATCCTCCCTGAGGTAAGGAGAGGTGCAACATAGCTGCCCTTTATTTTGGAAAGGCTTTTGGCAGCATCCTAAAACAAGCAGAAGGCCCTAAATAGCAAGGTTAGACATCCCTGGCCTGCTCTGCATTTTCAGGCAGTGCAGTGTTATGGAACATGCAAACACTTGGAGTGGCTTCTATTCCACATGAGTTCACACTTCTCAAAGATCTGACTGGGACACAAGAGACCATCACCTGGTACTGAAGATTTAAAACAGCCTCCTAACTCACATGGATATAGATTGGTAAAATTATATAGTCAGGTAGCCAGAGGTCTTTTTGACAGCACTAAACAGAAAATGCTGGACCTTTCAGACCAAACATCTCTAAACTTTGCATGTGATCCTCCATAACCTTGACTTGCATTCCAACCACTGGTACCAGGTGGAACCAACAAGCTGTGAGGAGGTTTAGTCACTGTGAAGTGTTGCTTGAGGAACAATTCCTCCCTCCTCTAAGACAAGCAGCACACTCTGCCCCCAGAGAGCCCAGGTGAGACCACACAACCCCAGGCAAGCAAACCTGACCTGCGGTCGGACTCCTTCACCAGCTTCACAGCAATCAGCTCTGCCTCCCTCATCTTCTGCTCCATCAGCCTTTTCTCCTCCTTGGTTTTCAGAGCTGTGATCTCCAGCCTCTGTCGCTCCTGCTCAGCTTCTGCAGCATTCTGGGCCAGCAGTTTTGCCTCTTCTTCTGCAATCTGAGCCTTCTCAGCCAGCAGCTCTGCTGCTTCTTGGGATCGGAGCTAAGAAGAGACAATTTTTCTTAGTTCCTTGTGTAGCATCTACAACAGGCAGGAAGAAGGTATCTTTTCCCAAAAGATCTAGTGATAAAAGTATGACTTCTTAAATAAAAACAAAATATAATTGTAGGGTCTGGTGTTCCTCCTGTGCTCCAGAACTTCCTGCCTCTAACCTCTACAAAGCAGGGATTTAAGCCATGTGCTTAGATATGTACAAAAACTGAAGTGAGTCCCTTCAGTTGTGGACCTGTGCTCATTTCTCCCAATTTCAGCTCCCAGGTTGCTTCCTTTCTCCCCTCTTTGCTTGAAGAAAGCACTGGGAACCAAACACAGGGAGAGAATGGCTCCCAGCAAATGATCAGCATTTTCCCAGGTATTCCTGCATGCCTTTTCCACCAGAGATCAGACATTCTCCAGCCTTGCCTGAGCTATAGTGCCTGCTGTCTCACAGGAGGCATAAGACAAAGAAAATCCCTCTTCCCAACCACGAAAGCCCATGAAGCACAAGAACATTCAGATTAACATGCTACTCACCAGGGCCTCATTTGCCTGCCTGGCTTCATCTTCCAGCTGGAAAAGCCGCCTTTCCAGCTCTTCTTTGGCTCGCTCAGCTTCTTCTCGGAGCTGCTTCTCCCTGGCCAGCCTCTGATTCTCCATCTGGAAACAGCATGAGCAATGCCACGTTTGTGGGTTTGCAGCAGAATCTCACCTGGGCCTGAGGCAGCACAGCAAATGCATCTAAATGAAGAACAGGCTGCTCTCTGTCTGGGGGACTGATAGTCCCCAGAGCTTTGTACTTTGCAGCACTGAACCCTAACCAGTAATACTGGTTATTTCAGCCTGCTGGGAGAGCCCTTGGATTGATCTGTTTTATACCCCAAATCTTTATGATCACCTATGCAGTCTCACAGACATCACTGACATCCTCAGATGCCACATTCAGGCTGGAGCTGTTCCCACCTTCAATCCTGCTGCACCTTCTCACCTCCCACTCACACCCATTGATGCAAGGCACGGGCAGCAAGGGCACCAGCTGGAATAATAATCACTGTTTCAATCAACAATAGAGGAGCAGAAAGAATCTACCTTTTTTCTAGCTTTTTCTTCCTTGGCTTGTGCTTTCATTTGCTGGATCTCTATTGAGTCCACCTTTCTTCTCCTCATAAACAGGTCGTGGTTTCCAATGCACAGCTGGAAAATCTGGATAGGAAAGGTAAAGCAAATGTGATTGTGATGTACTTGTGTCCCAGTCAAAGGGATAGAGGCCCACACTGGCCTCACAGGACAATTCTGACTTCAGCACAAGTGCTGGCACAGTTGCTTCCCTTCCAAGAAAATCAACAGCCAGGACAGGCTCCTATACCAGTTCAGGTAAGTTAGTAACAGGATGAGAGGTTCCTTCTGTCCTTCCTCCTCCTCTGATCCCATCCCAGACAGGCAGCTGCTGTGGCTTTGCACTTTTCCATACACTCCATCCTCCCCTTCCAGTATCTGGTTTTCCTTTTGTGATTTGGGCCTTCTTTTCACATCTTGCTTTCCACCCACCATCTTCCCTTCCCAGAGAGGGCAAAGACACACACCCTGACTCCCCAGACAGAACAATGCCCAGGAAAACATGCTGAAACTCAGTGTGCTTCCTAGCTCTCCCAAGGTTTTACAAGCAGTGTTTCTCACTCAGGGCTCAGCCAGTCTTACCAGGCTCAGCTTTAAAGAAGGAGAGCAGGACACTTACCAGTTTGTTCACTTTGAGTTGCGAGGAAAAGAACTTGAAGACTTCTGCTTTTTTGTCAAGAGGTTTGATAGTTAACTATGCAGGCAAAATTAGAAAGGAAAGGAAGCACAGTGAGAAGGAAGAAAACAAAACTGAAACTTTTAATACTAATGCAAGCTTGAGCTCATCTCCACTTCTCTCCAGGGAAGCAGTGATTTGTACCACAAATGTGGGGAGAGTGATGCAAAACATTTTTGCTCCAAAGAACCAGAACCAGGGCTGTTGTTACATGGTTTCTCTGCTCCCACAGTGGGGTCTGTTGGGCCCAATTTCCCAACAATAGTGAGTTAACACAGTCTATTCACAGACCTGAGGGGAACTTTAATGTTATCAAGGACCCAAAACTTGGTGGAGGCAGAAGACCTGTAGGCCTGCCTGGTTCAACGTACATGCATCTAACTCCAAAGAGCAAATCTCATCTCAGTGTTTTCCAAAAGGCACACAGAAAATGGAAAAAGCTGTGCTGTCCTTGGGCTGACAAACTCCAGCTCTTCCAGCTCCAATGTAGTTTCTCTGGTTTTGTTTTTCTGATTACAGCCTTCTATGTAGTAGATTTGTAATGAGAATAAATTTTCCCCACTCCCCACGGTACTCCCAACAAGTAAAAGCTGGGCTCTGAAATCACAGTGCAATTGCAATGATAGGCTTGTGCTGGAGCCTGAAATCATGCACTTGACAAACTGGCAGAATTCAGGCAGAAAAACACAGGTACCTCCCTGCATGTCTCCTCTTGCCACTGCACTTCAAACCTCAGCTACAAGGAGGTTTTCTGCTGGGGAAAAGGGCATTAAGTTTTCATGGATCATTCAATTCCTGCTGAGATAACTGAGCAAGCCAGTCACGGTGGCATTCATAATATCTGTTTTTTCAGAGATCAGCACACTTGTTCTGCAAAGGCCAAGCAGCAGGGAAGGCACCAGAGCAGAGGGGGAGAGCTCAGAGCAGCCCCTGGTGCCTTGGGGAACCAACAATACGAGCACATCTGAAAGGCAGCTCTGTTATTTTTAGCTTTGTAACAAAGCTCCCCAGGATTTTCCCCTTCTCCCCCAAATTATTTAAACAGAGAAAGCTTTCAGGCTGTTCCAAGAATCCCAGTCCACACCCATATAAAAAGAATAATACATCAAAGCCACCATACCTCTTTCTCACTATAGGAAATGTTTCTGATAGCGCTCCACTCAAATGACTTATTTGGAGAGAACCTGTTATTGATGCTGTAGATATGAATACCTTTGGCATCAACTCCAAGCAGGAGGTCTGTATGGTTTTTATTTTGCTAAAACACAATAGATAGAGATAATACAGATATATATAATAGATAATAATAAATTTAGGCATTTGGAGTGACATTCAACAACCACAGACAAGATCCACACTTATTTTAATGCATTGATAATTATCTATATTTTTAGGAAATTGGTGTTTATATAAAATATTGTGAATATTGCCACTGCTGCCTAGTAAACCAAGTCCTCTAGGTTGACTACAGCTCAAACTATTTCTTCTTCTTCCTCTTACATATCTGAAGCTACTCGAGACCTTTGTCTGGCTGTAAAACATTCATCTTAAATGTTTTATTCACCTACTCATTTAGCAGGCAAGTAAAAGTCAGGACAATCCCTACACAGCCCACCATCAGCAGGGACAAGTCAGGAGTCCCAGTTCCAAACTCCCTGGAGGATTTTAAAACAGCAGCACCATCATCTAACAGCAATTGAAAACTGCTAAAATAAGGCACTTACAGCAATTGGAAAATAATTGACACCATACATTTCCAAGTCTTGGGCAATTTTCAGGTAGTTCATCTCAGCTTCATCCCTAGAGAATAAGGCCATGATTATAAGATTCCTTTCTAACTTTTCTCTCCTGGCTGATTCTACATTCCCCACTTAGAAAAGAACAGACAATCTGCTCCTTTGCACAAACTTACTTTAATTTTGCCATCTTGCTCTCAGCAATAGAAAAAAGGTAATAAAAACAGCATCTCAACAGAATAAAGACACTGAAGTTGCACCTATTTTGATTCATGAATCATGAATAGTGTATTCTTTATTAAAATTCAAGTCCAGTCTTATCCTTGTGTTAGTTTTGCCGCTCCATCATTATTATGGCTTGGAAACCTACCCTGCTATTGTTTTCCATTCCATGAATATATTTCCTTCAGGAAATAGAGTTCATTGAGAAATGAGGCCTGAACAAACTCTAAACAAAGCTTATGGCCAAGGCCAATGAAGGGTGAAAATTTTTCCACCCACTTTCCTTCTGCCTTCAAGGTGAGGCATCGATAAGTCTTGAGGAAAATACTCAGTAAAAACAGTGCTAAGAAACCTCTTGAACAGCCAAAGAGAAATTGAACCCAAATACTCAGAAAAGCTGCCTTTGGGTGCCAGCAGCTCCTATTTCCCATTTAATTGAATTTCCAGACATGCTGAGTGTCTTGAAGTAGTAGCTCGATGTCCACATGGATTAGCACCAAAAGTCATGATGCTGAGTCTTTACTGTTTTGCTTCCTTGCTAAGTACACTGACACCCTTTCTAGCCACAGCTCTCAGAGAGTATAAAATATATCAGATTCATTCCTTTTATTCTAGGAGGGGACTGGTGTGATCCAGCTCCTGCAGAGGGCAGAGCACCAGCAACTCCAGGTGGCTTCATGGCCTTAAATGAAAATGCAAAGCTCAATGCAGGGCTGCCTGCAGGTTCAACACAATTCACACTCTCTGCTGGCACAGACGGACTCGGAGGAGGCAGCACTGCTGTTGCAGACAGAGCAGGTTATGAAGCTCTGCAGGAGCCCTCAGCTGCTCTGTTCACTTCAAAGCAAGTCCACTTGACAAGCACTTGGAGCCCTACACAAGACACCTTTTACCCCAGATGAGCCAGTGGGTTTACCCCTAGTTCTAAATTAATCAATTAACACTGGGAGACCACTGTTTCTTTGCTCACTCTACAGGAGCCAAATTTCACCAGAGACAGCAAATCAGCAGTCACTGAAATGTGTGGGGTTTCCACAGAATGCAGTGATTTCAGTACCTGGCGATGCCCCTGTGCTCAGCATACCAGGCAGTGATCTTTTCTTCCCACATCTCTGCTGTCAGCTGATACTGCCTGAGGACCTGCAGAGCAAAGAAAGGAGGAGTTTGGTTTCCTTTGAAGGTCCTTGTGCTGCCTCTCCCAGGCCATGTGGGTGCAGCAATGCAGTTCACAGCTTGGTCATTTTGCTATTTCTAATGCTCTGCTTAACCCCCAGCCATATCTGCATCACAAAGGGTAGATTCAAAGATTTGGTTTTATACAGAATAAAGACTTACCCTTTTGGGTAAAAGCTCATCATGGGCTAGAAAGCCTGGCTCGTGAAAATTTGGGTCGTAGTCACCATACTGTGCCAAGAAAGGAAAAGATGCTTCAGTCTGTTGGATGCAGAACACTGAAGGACTCGTATAGTTTGATGTGATTGCTTGAGACAGATTTTGGTTTGGTTCTCCTGCATACAGGATAGCAAAATCAAGAGGCTCCTCTCATCTGAACAGTCCATGGAAGTTACTTCCAGGCCTTGTGTTATGCCCCTGTGGCTCCCACACAGCCACTAAGGTGGCCTGTAACCTTGGACTTCAGTCCTAACCTGTAGCTCTTGGAAACTGCAGGAATGAAGGAATCCCCCATGAGTTCACACTGTGAATTAGAGGAATGTGAGCTCCCCTACTGCTACAGCCAACTGCACATAAGCTGAGCTGCTACAGAGGGACAGCCCTGCTGAGGAGTTGTGTTCACCTCCTGCCATGGTACAAGTTTGGCTCCTAGTGGCATGAAGTGAACTACATTCTGAGAGACACTAAAAACCATCCAGTCTTCCCATTGTGAGCTCTGGTACAAGCACCTTCTGCATCCATGGCTATTTTTTAAAACAACAGGAAATAATTCTAGCTGGAAGAAAGATTACATTAAAATGACAAGTACAAAGTAATCCCCTAAATTGTGAAAGTACAGTATAGAAAAAAATCCTGGTAGTGGCATCAAATGCTTATTTTTCTAGCTGTGCCCATCTCTTCCAGAATGGTCTGCTTCTTTCCTAGCAAATTTTAACACTTCTGTGTTTTACATACCACCATGTACATGTGTTGGTCAAAAAAAAGGCAAGAGTCAATGAAAGAGACCTTCTGTGCACAAACCTTGGCCTGAACAGCATAAGAAGCCAGTAAAACTGTTGCTTCTGGTGAGCAATAGATTTCCTCATCCAGTATTTGCTTCTTAACCTAAACCAAGAGAAAAAGGGAGCGAGGTAAAGAAGCTCAAAAACAGGACTTATGTCAGGCTTGATATGAAACCAGACATGCCCAGACCATAACTTGGCACCAAACATCATTATGAGTCAATAACAGCAGCAGTAAATTGGCATTCGGGAACACAGGAAGCCTTTACTTAGCATTGCATTTAATGAGACCAAAAATGCCAGTCAGCTATCTCCACACAGTTATATAAGAAGTCCTATAAAAGAATATGTTATAAAACATGAATTTTATTGTCTGCACTTCATTTCTTTTAAAAATCCTTCCTTTTCTTTCTGCCTTGGAAAAGTTAGCTTTTGATCATGTCAAACATCAAATTTTAGGTTGGAAGGGAGCTCTGGAGGTCACTTAGTCAGGACCTACTAGACCAGGACTGACTGGTATTGCCATGGACATCCTGAAACCATAATAGTATGTTCTCAAGCCTCCCAGAATGAGAAAAGAAAGGAGACCCCAAAAAGAGAACTTAAGAGAGCACTAATTTATTCAATGTCAGGGGTCTAAGCACAACAAAACCACAGGCACTTAAAAGTAAAAAGCCCAGTATAAATGGTAAAGAAGCTTTTAACATTCTTTTCATTTTAATAATCTGTGGTGCTACCAACACCAGAGGTGTAATAAATAATTTGTCAGGTGTTGTTTGATTTTAAATCAGTTGTGTAATTTTTGTTTGAAAACCTAAGGTGGGAAGGAGAAGTTAATCTTCACAAATCCTTCTCTTGGGTGTAATGTTTTCAGCCTCATAACAAGCAAAAGACAAAGTTTTGAATAACACACAGTCTTAAGCATTTCCAAAAAGAAAAATTACTTGTGATAGCACTGAGCTATCTTTACAAATACACCTTGGCACTGCAGGTGCTGTGAACTGAAATGAACCATCAAGAAAGTTTTTGTTTTAAATTTAGTCCCTGGAGAGCACAATATATGAACCTGAGTTATAGTACAGGGAAAATTCTTCCTAAGCTGTGAAAATGGAAAGAATGAAAAGACTGAAAAGATTTTTCTTCCAATTTGGAAAGCTCCAGCTTTCACACTCCATGGTGCAAATCATGTTCCAGAATTTAGAACAATGTAGATAAATCCCCCATAAGTGTCTGGGGTTTTTTTCTGATCAGTTTTTACAAGGACTTTTTGTGAAACTTCATAAAGAAGGAACAAATGACCTAATCTTTAAGCAGACAACATTTAGCTTCAGTCACTTACATTTATTCAGGAATTTTGCAAAAAGGCTGTTATGCCCCATTAATTTGCAAAGGTCTGAATAGTCAGGAGGGCTGAAATCTGCAGGCATTCAGGTGTCTGTACATGTTTTTCCTATTAGCATCCAGGTGTGATCTTAAGTTCTTACAGTCAGGAAACCTTGCAAGTTCAAATTTGTTTCAGTCTTGTTTTCCTACTTTGGAATGACAAGAATTTGCTAATTGCATATCTGCTAGTCAAGGCAGGTTCAAGCAGAAAAGGAAAAAAAAAGTGAAAAATATCAGGATTAAAAGACTAAGAGTTGTGCCCCTCTCATTCCTTTCCAAACCCAGCTTAGGAAGCAATTTGCCAAGTGGTGGGTTCTGGATGAAGTTCTAGTCAGTTGTGCTCCAAACAGCAGCATTTCCCCATTATTTCATTAACACACCCTCCTCAGGGAACAAGGGTATTTACTGGGTTTATTTACAGCTGCAGCCTGAATTTATCCCCTACACCCACTCTACCTGCACAGACACATCCTGCTGAAAGCTACTGCAACAAAGCAACACACCAGAAGGCTGAAAGTTCCAGAGGAGCTCCCCGGCCCCTCAGGGGAGAAGGTGGATGTCACAGACATGGGAAGAAGCAGCTGACCAACGAGTGACCATCCACAATTCAACACTTGTACCTCATTGCTACATCCAGCCTGTTGCTGCAGCTGTGGAGCCACAGAAAGGCTTTTCCTGGGTGATGAATCTTTATTTTGACAACAATCCAAGAACCTGCTCCTTCATCTCTAAGAAATTGTATCTGTTGTTTGTTCCTTTTAAAACCCTCTAGATGAAAAAACCTGTATTTCAGAAAGGCTGTCAAGTTCTCTGATCTTTTACCCCTACAGTCCAAAATGAAGATTTAAGAAGGGCATGTTAGGGAGTCCTTTTCTACTGGCCGTGCCTTCTACAGTCCTGCACAAGCTCTCCCAGTAACCACATGGACTATTTTTAGGAACCCCCAAGTTTTAGTTCCAGTGATTGTAGCCACAGATCTTGTTCCATCTGCTGCTGATATGGGTGAAAAAGCTTATTGTCCCCAACTGCTTATTACCATTCTTTCCCTGTCCTCCACAGCTGTGCAGTCACTCCCCCACACACACCCCAGGGACATCTAATAACAGGCCTCTCAATTCTGCTCATTTTGGAAGAACTGGGTTAGGGAATGGTTACACAAGAGGTTACACCAGCAGGTCTAAGATGACAGTGACAGGGAGCTGTTGAGACTTCTAAAACTGATTAAAATGATGGTTTCATTTTATTCTTATCTCTGCCCAGTTAGGGCAGAAGCCTCACAGTCCTCCAAGCAATGCCAGCCTTGCATGGATGTTTTTAATGTATACTAGAGGAGTAAAACATGTCTGGAATATCCAGATGTGGAATTGTCACATTGCTAGGTGTGAAATCATTTTACATGAAACTACAGGTCTCAGCAATTTATCTCCAATTCCTAGAACAAAGAGCAAGAGAAGCCATCAAGAGAACAAAAACCTGCAGAAGGCAAAGCATTCAGCTTACCTGTACACAAACCCACAGCAGGCAGGAGAGATGTTTGTATTTCATAAAAATATCTTTACAGAGATGCTGATACAGCTGAAGCAAGCAAAATCATTGAGACTAACAGCTGCCAACAAGATCAAAGACAATACAAAAGGACTGGGGTAAATACAGAAGGAATTCATGGTTAAAAATTAGTCCTGACCTGAAGGAAGAATAAATGCTGGGTGATTTCCTGTAATAGTTCCTCTTCTACCTTCTCTGGGTAGAACTTAGCCAAAAAATGAAAGCTAATGGGATCTTCTTTGGGGATTTCTTGATCTAAAACCTGTTTACAGATAAAGTAAAATCAGCAGTGGAAATTATACATGTCTCAAGATAATATTCCCAAGGAAAATCAGAAAGCAGCTGTTAATCCATGCAAAGCAGCCTTCCCATATTTTGGAAGGAAGGGCAATGCTGAGCTTTAACCTAAGAGCAATCAGAGCACATAGTGGTGATTAGTGTGGGATGCTCCAGGTCAAATAATACAACTTTAGTCTTAAGAATGCCACCATATGGAATTATGAGTTGCCATGTAACACATTCCTTTAGCTCTTGTGCTACAAGAAAAGTAAGTCTTTGTTGAAGCAAAGAGTTGCCACACTGTCGTATTTTGTTTCCTGTACCTTTTTGTCCATCTTTAACCAGGTGCACATTCCTTTTATTGTGTACTGCAGGCCAAAGAACCAAGTCTCCCTCAAACCAAGGGCTCGGCACACCAGGTCAAACAAGTCCTTTCCCTTCCACTTCATCTAAAAGAGAAAGAAAATTAAGAAAAACATGTATGCCTTACATGAATTTGCTCCATTCGCCTCTCCCCTTTGAACTCTTCTTTCACCTTTAGATTTTCAATGAAACATTCCCACTGCTGTGTAAGAGTTGCTCTCCCTGTCCTCCAGAGATACATCCCCACTGGGGTCATTAAACCACAGCACCAAGAACTCGAGGAGCACAGGGAGTGAGGATTGTGCTATTGATTTCCTAGGACAAGGCAAGGCTTTATTAAAACTTGTTTTAAAAATATGACTCAATAGCTTCTGAGAGAAGGCCAGGGGAAATCAAAGCAGTGTCAGGGCCCAGGGTAGGAATGCTGAACAAGGAAAGCAAATCCACCTTTCACAGCCCTCAGGTATTTCAGTGGCACCAGGCCAAGCCTTGATGCTACTCTGATTTAAATGAGCAGGAGCCTGGCTCTTCTGCAGCAATTTAGTGGCCTGGTTCCAAGGAGAGCAAGCTTTGATTAAAGGTCCCAAATTCAGAGACAGGATGCCTCATTTTTTTCAAGGAGGCTGCTCATTGTGTGACTACATGTCAAAAAGATGATTTTGTTTAATTGCCTGGGTCAGCCACTAAAAACTTTATGGCAAAATAAAAGTGAACTTTTAGGCAGTCTTTGAGTGGAAAACATCCCAGCAAAAGAGCAGTATCTGGGGAGAAGGGAGAGATAGCAAAGCAAGGAATACATTAAGATGGATTTGTTAAAAAAGACTCAGATCTCTAAATCAAATTTTTCACATCCTTTATTTTCATAACTCTGCCTGCAAGTACTTTAGATCAGTAAGTCATAGAAGTGCAGTGCTTGTGACTAATCTATTCTGTTTCTCAGGGACCTAGGAAATGACATACTAAATGACCCACAAGACAGTCAATTCTCATTTAAATTGCCAGTCCCACTGGATCTCAGTTTTGTAACTCCTCAAAATAACTGTATGTCTTGTTTTGCTCTTGCTGGATGATTAGGAATTAATCAGGCACAGTTCTGTCTCCTCGATAGTGCAGCCCAATTTATTTAGCAATTGATCACTTGCTGTAATTTTCTTCAGCCGTTATTTCTCTAACCCATTTACTAGATAGCAATAACTAATAGAAGAAAAGCCAGCTTTTTTCATTTTGATCATTTTTTTCTCTTCTGCCCAGGGATACCCCACAGCCATTGCAGTTAAAGAAATAAACTGGAGCTTATTGCCCAACGTGAAGAAAATGTCCCAGACCAACTGAGCACAAAGGGCCCAGTTTATGAATTATTTTGTAAGCAACATCTTAGCACCAGCTTTGACCAGACTTCTTCATTTAAACTGGCAGTGTCTTAAAGTGTTGTGTCACTTACAAACAGTGGAGAAGGAGGAATACTTATAAACAAGCCCTGCATCCTGTCCTGGAATGCTTATGAGGAGAGAAAGCCTACTGCTAATTTAGCTGTCAGTCAAAAGGATTTCATGCAAACAGCTTTCAATTCTGAATAGTTTGAGCTGCTTTACAGAAGAACATACCTGAGATTAAGTAATCCACGGTTTATCAGAATAATAGATTCATTTGAAGACCATCCATGAACTGACCATCTGAATTTATAGCATCTCTGCCTTGCTAGTAGGAAGGTCAGTCCCCATCTCTGCCACCCTTACCTCACAGCTGAACTCCATTTCAGCATCCACCGTTATAATCTTGACTTTAAATGTCTTGGGCTGTTTCTTCTTCAGGCCTCGGATGGACATATTTTTTAGTTTATGAGGACAGCCACACCTGAAATCAAACATTACACTCAGGGATGGAAATTCAGGAGCATATCCCTGGCTAGATCTCAAAGTATGATGAGTCCAAACATGCAGAACAAATGCACATTTTTGTGCCTAAGACAATAGGAATATTGAAACAAAAAATACAGGTCAATCCTTAAAATTAGCTTGCTCCTTAAAATGAGTTGCTCAAAAAGTGGCATTGCTGTCTTTTCTCACACCTTGGCAAACTGAGGTGAGTTCTGGGTTCCTACAGGACTAGAAGGAACTTCATTCAGAGCTTATATTGCAGGATCCAGCTATGGCTGAGGACATGTAGGGAAGCTGAAATGCAGCCCTGGTGCTCCATACAATCACCCACATCCATGCAAAGCAGGACTCTCCTGCAATGGATGAATGTTTAGCTTCATCAAAGTAATGCCTGGCTTTTGAATAATGCCAACAGAACTATGACATTCCTCATCCATTTTGCACAGTCAAACAAAATTCCCTTTCTCCAAGGTCTCTGCAGCATCCACACTCAGTAGGACACCACAAACACAGCAAAACCTTCTGGAGTCAAAGCATAAACTCAACCCTGTTCCATCAGTTCGGGCTCCTTGAACAGCTGATCTATTGGATTTCTTTATAGCATGAGATCTCAATGCCCTGAAAGGATACAAATGCCAAGAACACATGCAGGGAAATTAAGCTGAATTTATCACATTTTCTTGGGCTTCCAACTCACAACGATGAGTTATTTAGAATGGAAATTTTCCCAGTGAAGTTCTTGTGAAATTAACTTAATTTTGTGAAAGCCAACAGCAAATTCCTTCACAAATCTTCTGTTCTAAATACCATCCAAAATATTGATGAGACCTGCTATTTCCACAGCCACAAGGGGGTTTTGTGTGGATATATTCCAACCAAATGTTGGAAGCTGAGGTTAAATGACAGTGTGACTCTACACTAAGCAGGTGTTTATTTCTGAGCACGGGAAATCAGCCTGTAAAGCTTTTTTCTTCTTTTTATGTTAAAATTAATAGCTCAGACTTGCACAACCCAGTGAGTGGCTGTGAACTACACAGGGCAAGAGGCTGAGGCATTCTTGGTTTCCTACAATATAAGACTATTACAGTGTGGCAGACTTCCAACCTCTCCTTGAGGAATTCCAAAATAAAGTTCTAGTTCAAACTGAAAAGTTCCATTTGTCTGCACCTTCCAGGATTTTATAAAGTATCTTGCCCCCTTCTTTGCTTCTGCTGAGCTCTAAACTGGCTTGAAAAATGCCCTGATTATTTTCCACTTCCTTTGTGCCCCTCATTCAGAAATTTTAAGTAGCTAAATGGGCAGTAAAATATATATGGAAGTTTTTCTTTTCAGATTATAGGGAAGTTGAGACAGAACAAATGAGTTCATTACCAAATCATATGGACATCAGCAGCAGAGTTGAGAACAAGTGCTTGAGGCAACTCAGAGAGTGGAAGAAAAGCTCAGAGGGAATTCATCCTTCTGACACTGCTGAGACCAGTTGAGAAGTTCTCTCCCTCCAGCTGGCAGAGCTTCTGCTGAAGTCTTGTTTGGTTTTGGGGCAACACTTCTGGAAAGACAATGGGCTAACTGGAGCTGGAAAGATAACTGGAGAGAGTCCAGAGGAGAGATCCAAGGGCTAGAAAATCATCTGTGGTAAAATGAAAGTACTGGTTAGTACAGAGAAAGGACAGGTGTGGTGAGACACTATAATGTCTGCTCTCCATGACCACAATGGTTAGGACAAGGAATAATGGCCTTAATTAAGTTGCAAAGAGGTTGCACACTGAGGAAAATTCACTAACAGGAATACTAGGATGCTGGAAAAGCACAGGATGGCATTTTTATCTTTCTGAATTCCTAAATAAAACAGTGTGACATCATCTGCTCCCTCCTTGAGGCCGGAGGGACCCACACCCTCAAAGCACGGCCCACCAGCAGTCCCAGGAGGGGCCAGGTCACACCAAGAATCAGTGCAAGCCAGGGATGGGATCCAAACCCCTTTCTCCTCAGGGAGTATTCTTTTAAACAAGTGAAAAACAGACCTTTGTTTCCTCTCTAATTTAGGCAACACCTCAGTGCACACCACTGAGCAGAGCTCAGCTCCCTTCTTACTTAGCACAGCAAAGTGTTTTCAGTTAAGGGCAGAGGAATATTGAAAAACCAAACACTGACCACAGTAATAGTGACACAGAGAGCATCATGTGAGGGCATCCAAACCAGCAGGAATTACCCCAGAAGTCTTTTGATCTTTAATCTGCACGATGCAACAGCTCACAGCAAAATTGTATCGTAACCTGTTGCATTCCAAAGGTGTTTTCTGGCCAGTTTTCTTCAAAACCAGAGACTTACTGTAAATAATTATACCATTTATAGCATGGGAACTACAGATTTCTACACGACACTGGAAATAGCCCCTTCTTCTGTGAGCTCTAAAGAAACACCAGTGGCTGAAGACAAAAGAGAAAAAAGCTTCATAATTCATTTTTAATATGTAACTTGAAACAGCCAATTGAATTAAACAGGAACTTGGAGTTAGAGCCAGTACAGAACATTCTCAGAGCTTCATATGGAAAACTCCTAACAGATAAAATATAACTGCAGAAAAATGGACTAATTTTCTCAAAATATGAGAAAAATACCAGAGCCCTTTGTTTTGACTTTGAAGTTCTTTCATTTTTCTTATATAACCTGGTTGAAATGACAATATAATTTGTTCAACATTTCCAATAGCATTTTTTTTTCTTTCCAGAATTTTTATTCCATGGAAAAGTACATTCTGACTCACAGTAAAAAGACATTTTTGAATATCAAATTTTCCCAAGAAGAGTAAACTGCATTTTAATCAATAGCACTGGTAAAGAAATTGGAAATGGTATTCACACTGAACAGCTTCACTGATTGTCAGATACTGACAACAGAAGCAAAAGCACTTAACAGGCAAGTTTTTAGAAAAATAGCTTTTTCAAATAAGAGAAATCTTGCCCAATAAGACAATCTGGCTTTGCAATTTTTTTGTTTAATGCAAAAGCAATCCCTGCTAACACCAGCATTTAACTGGGAATCATGTGCAACGTGCTTCAAGAGAGTTTCTGACACCAAACTCCAGGGACTCATTGCTGCAGTTGCCACAGGGATCCAGGCTCAAAACCCAGAAGCAGCAGCATGTGATAGATCAGAGCGTGTCACAACCTTCCCAAAGAACACGTTAATCCAAAATAGAATGGGGTGATAAAAGACTCCCAGCCAGCCAGAATCTGGGAACAGACAGTTCAGAGGCTGTGAACATCCACGGCTTCTCCTGCACTTTGTGAACACCAGCAGGGAGATGATAAAAGCTTGGTGTGAGGAGGGGAACAGAAAGGCAGCGATGAGGAATAAAACATACAGGAACCAAACAGCCCCAACTCTGCCTTTGAGTGTGTTCATGCCCAAGATGAAAGAAGGGACATCCACCAGCTCTGCCCAATTACAGTTTTGTCCCTCATGGACAGTGATAAATCCGAGCCTGAGCAAGGCGTGGGGGTGCCAGGGAAACTGGGAACAGCAGGGAAGAGCAGGAAGAACTGGCAAGGCAACTCTTGCAGGGACTGATGCTTATCTGTATCCCAGCACCAGGTGGGCAGCTCTTACACCACAGGGCTGCACTTGTACCCAAGTGAGAAAGAACCCACACCAACCTTACAGCACTCACTGCAAAGAGAAAAGCATCAAATCAGCATTCCCCCCACCCAAAGTTCAGTAAGCCCACCAGGATTCAGCACCTTAAGGGACAGCCACAGAGAAATACCTCAAGGAACAAGCTGCAATTAACCTGCACAAGGGTGGAGAGTACATTGTATTTCCAGTGCAGCATTTCTAAGGTGAATGGATGGGTTTTGCAGGACTCTCCACCGGATAGAAGAACTTCCCTTCACATGGCATTTGCTCTTAGTGACAACTGTGTGTGAGCTGTTCCCATTCACCACGCTTGGGGCAGCCACACTCCCGTGAAAAAGCAGCTGTTTTCACACACACACGAAAAAACAGCAGCACTTTTCAAGGTGAGAACTCCTGAGTCTCAGCTGCAGATAGGCACGGGATTAATGGCAATTGAGACCCCTGTCTCATGCGTCCAAAAGCAATCTGCCCTTAAGGATCAGCACAGCAACAACTGGGCCAGCTGCCACCAAAGTCCTTACAGGAGCTGGAAGCACAAACCCCTTGGGAGTGCAGTGAGGATTAAGGGAACAAGGCTTGGGAAGTCCTTTAAGAGCCACCAACAGAAGATGCTTGAAGCGTCAACTACAAAAGCACATTAACACAGATACTACTACAATTTGAAAGACTCCTGTCACTGATGAAATATTTACTGCCACTCTTGAGTTGCAAATTCCCCTGACTCATTATGTTTCTCCCAGTTCCTGAATTTCCATACTTCAGCTCAGAAATTAATGCAAGCAATTTGAATGCAGACAACACAGGAAAGCGTTGTGGGCTTTTTACAGTTGTTGACTCACACTTCTGCCTGTGCTCCCTGCCCAAGGAACAATTTAAGCAAAGAATTCACTGTTTTAAAGTGGGTCAGCAAGATAAAGGTTCTTCTTACCCCTCAAACTAAAAAGAAGTTATCCAAAGTCACCAGCTGGAATCAAGACTTACCTCACAGATCATTTTTTGAATGAAGATAAGAAGGAAAAAAGAATTCTTTTTAATCCAAAACTCCGTATTTTCCAGCAGACATCAATATCCAGCCCTCACAAGTTCTGCCACTGAGAATAAAATCCAAGAACAACTTTTATACTTGATCCCCTTTCCTTTGTTTCCATGAGCTGCAGCATGTTAGCGCCCTCTGAAAAATCAAAGAATTGCTTTCCCAGGTGATACAAACGGGCTCTTAACCTTTTCCTGCCCGTACCAACAAGGCTCCTCCTCCCAACTTCTCTCCCCTGTAATTCAAGTAACAAGGCACTAAAATAAGAGAAGCCCACGAGTCTTGACTTGGATATCTGTAAGAGCTGATAATGAACTTCCAAATAACTCCTTTGATAGTATCTGATCAAACTATTTCAACAGTGTCTCCAGCTGTACAAAGAACAGCCTGTTCTCCCCACACCAGCCACCTTTAGAAGGGAAGATGCACAGAGTTGTCCTGTTCAATAAATATGATTCCCTACCTGCCCTCTTCCTGTGGTGAGAGATGATGAGACACTAACATCAAAAGAGAACAAGCCTGAAAACTGGGAAGCAGCCAAAATACCAGCAGAAAATTATAAATGAACACATTTATATTAAAAAAAGGGAATAGCCTCAGCCTGCTGTTGTGAGGACAGAGACTGGGAGCACATTATCTCAAAGGCACTGGCAAAGTCAAGAATTTTTCTGCCATTATTCAGTTTGTATGTGGTTTGGGTTTTTTTCCACCCAACCCTCTATTTAATATTCAGATTTACACAAACTAAATATCTTCCAGGTTATATGGACAGCAAGGACAACAGGGCAGCTCTTACTCCATATATGCTACAATTATTCCAGATTTACATGGAAAACCTTCAAGACTTGGCTCATGTACATCAATTAACAGCAGGTGGAAGAGCACAAAACTTGTTCCTGCGTGGAGACCTCAGTGCCACACAGCCACAAAGACAGGCAGTGCTGACAGAGCTCCATCCCCAAAAATTCAGTGTAAAGTGGCCCCTTAGTGCTCACACCTCATCACCTGTAGCCCAACACCCGTGCCCAGACCCACAGCCCATCCCTGCCCAGTGTGGCACCACACCAGTTACTGACACCAAAAATCCAGGCTGGATTCAGCTGTGTGAGCCCACAGGCTGGGCAGGGCTCCCCAAAAACAGCAGTGCCCTGAAGAAACAGGGTCCAGGCTCTGCACCCCAAACTCCTCTGGCTGCAGGTCCTCCTGCCCTTCTCTGCTCAGGAGATAGAGAAGAAAACCTTTCCATCAGCTTCAGTGCCACTGCGTGCTGAGGGAGCCTCGGGGGCAGCACAGGGACACAACATCACTGTCAGGAGGACATTAAGATATGGGAACACATCCAATGAAGGGCAACAAAGCTCATGGAAGGTCCAGAAAACATGTCTTACCAGGACAGCTCAGGGAGCCAGGGTTGTTTAAGCTCAGGGGGGACCTCATCGCTCTCTGAGAGTGGGGTGGGAATGGAATCCCTTCTACCACACCCATAGTGAGAGGAGTAGAGGAAGCAGCCTGAAGAGGAGACAGGGGAGATCCAGATTAGTATTAGAAAAATGTTTTCACTGTTAGGGTGGTCAGGCACTGGAACAGGTCACCCAGGGAGGCCGTGGAGTCACCACCCCTGGAGGTGCTCCAGAGGTGCCTGATGGGATTTAGGGGGTCCGTGGATGGACTGGGTGATCACAGAAACACAGAATAGGCTGATTTAGAAGGGATCCATCAGGACCATCGAGTCCAACCTTTAGTCCTGCACAGACACCCCAAGAATCCCAGCCTGTCCCTCAGAGCATTGTCCAAACCCTCCTGGAGCTCTGGCAGCCTCAGGGCCGTGCCCACTTGCCTGGGGAACCTGGTCAGTGCCCACCACCCTCAGCCTTTCCCTGAGACCCAGCCTAACTCCCCCTGGCACAGCCCCGTACCATTCCCTCAGGTCCTGTCCCTGGCCACACACACCAGAGCTGCTCCCCCTCATGAGGGTGCTGCAGACCCCAGCCGGGTCTCCCCCTCAGCCTCCTCTTCCCCAGACCAGGCAAACCAATTCCCCTCAGCCGCTCCTCACAAGGCTTCCCCTCCAAACCTCTCACCATCCTTATGGCCCTTACAGAGGCCCTACACTCTCTGCCCGCCTCCATAACCCGACAAACCTTAACACCTTCTGCCCCCGTCGGCCTCTGAGGGGTCCTTAAATACCCGGGGAGGCCCCGCCCTCCTCTGGCCCCGCCCCTTTCACCAGTGACCACGCCCTCCACCAATGGCCGCGCCCCCTGTGTTGTCAATCACAACGTCCACGCCCTTTTTCGGTGGCCCCGCCCCTCCGCCGTGACCCCGCCCCTTCACCCATGGCCACGCCTCCTCTATATTAATCTCCGTTGGCCACGCCCCTTCATCTGACCACGCCCCTCCCGTCGTGGCCCTGCCCCTCTGTCGTTGGTAACCCCGTTGGCCACGCCCCTCCTGCCGGTGACCCCGCCCCTCTGTCGTTAGCAAAACCAATGGCCGAGCCCTTTTCCGCTGGCCCCGCCCCCGCCGCGCGGCACTTCCGTGCTGGGCCCCGCCACTTCCGGGCTCGTCCCTTTAAGGCCCCCGAGGCGGCGGCAGCGGCGGTGAGAGGGGATGAGCGCCGGGCTTTGGGGGTTTCTGGGGGGTTTCTCAACCCAGGGTCGCTTCCCCGAGTCCCGCAGCTCAGCCCTGTTGGGTGTGAAGCCTCTCGGCCGTGCTGGCGGGGCAGGGCCTGTGGCGGAGCGCTGTGGGGCCTTGGGGCGGGGGATGTGGGGGCTCCCATTTGTGCTTGAGTTTCTTTTTATCCCCAGCCTGGCCGGTGGGGGCTCGGTGGGGGCTGCACGGGCCTGGCGCTGTGGTGTTCAGAGCCCCCCATTAATTCCTTTCGCAGCCCCAGTGGGGGCACAGCCGGGCCAGGGGGGTAAAAGCAGCCCCAGGTGTTGCTGCCTGGATTCACCCTATGGAGGTGCCTCCGCATCCCTAAATGATCCTTCTCATGGGCTGCAACATCAGAAAGCACCTCCCAAATCGTGTGGATGGAGCGTTCACAGGTGTCACTTGTGCTTATTGAGATATATATATATATGAGTGGGAGAGGAAAAAGTCGTCAGTCTTCATCAGTTTTAGTATTGGTTCAAGTCTTCTTATGCTTAGCTATTGATTTTGCCTCTGACTCTTGCAAGAGGGGTACAGAACCTCTCCCTAATTAAATGAAGTAAAGTAGTGCAGTATAATTACTTGCAGGAAAGAACCGAACTCAGAAGTGATTACACTTACTGTGGGTCAGGCAGCCCTTTGATATATCAGTCACCTGTGGCTTGAGAAGCTCCTCACCGTTCTTAGGTTTCATCAGCTCAGCTAATAACAAGATGCACAGGAGCAAATGAGTGTGACCAAAAGCTGCAGGCTGACTCTGCTCAGACATGGACCTGATGAACAGGTTTGCAGCCAAAAGAGCTGCTGGAGCGGGAGTTGCACTGATCACTCTCGCTTCTGTGAAACGTGAGAGTTGGGGTGATTCAGAGGAATTTGGGGGCCCTGGGATAAGGTCTCAACCTTGTGCTGCCCTTTCCCTGATAATGGGGACATGTTCATACCCCACCTATTGTTAAAAAAGGCTGAGGCAGTGCAATATATGGAGTTTTGAACTGTTTGTTTCCACCCTTTTCCAACAAAATGACCTAATTAAGCTGTTGGTGTGGAATGGGAGAATTTTGGTATTGATAAGAAACTGATGTTTTTTTAATTTATTAGAATAGCAGTCTGCTTGCTTGTTGCCAGGCACTGGATGACCATAACTAAACAATGTCTGTCCCACGTGGAGCTGTCCATGCAAAATGGATAGTAGGGAAGGTAATAGGAACCAAAATGCAGAAAACTGCCAAAGTGAGAGTGACAAGGCTTGTGCTGGATCCCTACTTACTGAAGGTAATAACAGCTGGTTAATAACTTGTCTTGTGTGGTGGTTTCTGTGTTGTGTGGAGGAATGTTCTGTTGATTTGACTGAGGATTTTTGATGACTCTGCAATGCAAACTCCTCAGGGAACTTGCATAAGGATTTGGCTGTGGGGTTGACTGCAAAGGATGAAAAGCACTGTGTGGTGAGGACTTACAAATTATCTGCTAAATGTATTTCTTTGAAGTGCCTTGTTAATGCTGTTCATTTGATCTCAGTTGAGAAGGTAAGTTTTTGTTGTTTTACACTTAGGTTTAATTTTTCATGTTGATATGCAGTATGCTTTGGAAACTTGACATGCTATTAGTCACTTTTGCAATAAGTTTTAGAGCTGTTTTTCTGTCTGCATAATTGTAGCATTGCTTAGTGTTTGAATCTGTACTGTGATGTGCTGTACAAGTTTGTATTAATCCCTTATCTATCCACTTGAAACAAGTAGGTTAAAATAGTATTTTCTTCATTTTTACAAGAGGAAACAGGTACATGGGGGTGAAATAACTTGCCTTTGAGCAGAAAGTTAGGGTTAGAGTCAGGATTGGATAATGGGTCTTGTGGAACCCATATTTTATCCAGCAGAAGAACCTGTTCATTTATTTCTTAAAAGGTTCTGAATTCTACTGTTCCAATAACTATTAAGTCTTTATATGAAAGAAAATGAATTGAGCAAGAATCTAATACCGAGGTTTCTTTCTTCCTTCTTTTTTTTTGTCCTTTTACAGTTCTTTAACAAAAGAAAAACCTATTTTGCCCACGATCCACTGCAGCAGTGTGTTGTTGGAGACATTGTGCTGCTGAAAGCTCTGCCTGAGCGAAGGAGCAAACACGTGAAACACGAACTGGCTGAGATTGTGTTCAAGGTTGGAAATGTCATAGATCCGATCACAGGGAAGCCCTGTGCAGGAACCAGATTCCTGGAAAACCTGTCAGATTCTGAAAACCTGACTGAGGCAGATACTACCTATCTAAGTGAAAAACTTCAGGAACTCAAAGTTTGTTCAACAGACAAATAGTGGGTGAAATATTTAAGCAAAGGGTTTTCAGCTTGTCTCTGTCAGGGATGTTTGAGGCCCTGCTGTGGTTTGTTAAATGTTTCAGTGAACTCTGTAGTCAAAATAAATAGTAAATGTAGTTGCTTATGCAAAAAAATGGTACAGATTGGTGAGCACCCTGAAGCTTTGAATGAAAATACAGAAAAAGATGCAAGTTTAGTGTTAACACTTCCTTTTATTGCCTATAGTTTTGTCCCAGGCTGTGACAGTTCCCAAAGCCAGCTGCCCTCCTGGAATGACTCTTGTGTGTTGAGAAAGAAAATACAACTGTATAATGTTTAGTTTTGGTGAGAGGGTCATGTTATTATTTGATTGCTCTGTATTTCAGACAGTCTTTTGTGGTTTGTAGGATTACTGAGGGTAATGCTATTAAAGCTTTTGAAAGGAAGTGCAGAGTTTTAAAACCAGCTACACACTTGTGTCCCTATTTCCTCTTACAGTCACTCATCCCACGTCAGTGCCTTCTGACTTCCAAAATCTCTAACAAAAACACAGCCCTTTGCCTTTAGAGTGGCTGTAAGGTGAGAATAAAAGCTTTGAGCAGCTTAGCATGGTTGGCTTTGCAACATGGCCAAAGGGAGTATTTAATTCTGGTAGAGCTGGATCTCTTTGATCTGCCAGCAGGACAGAGAAGCTGATGAGAATGCAAAGCCAAAAAAGTGAAAGTAAAGATGGTTGGATTTAGTGCCACCAGAAAAGCTAATTAAAACAACACATTTGGGGAAGATACAGGTGCTTTAATGATGAGCTGGAAGGCCATAGTGGTTAATGATAAAAGATCCCTTTATCGTGGTACAGCTCTGGGGATCTTGTATTCAGGACACAAAGCAATTTTAAGGGTGTGCAGCAGCCTTGTGGTCCTGACTTCTCACTTGGATCTAAAGGGGCATCTGCCTCAAACCCCTGCAGCTGGGGGAGAGGAATGTGGGGCATGAAAGCTGTGAGAAACCTTTTTGAAGTATCTGTCTGTGTCATTGGTCTTTGTTTAAGATACAAACAAGGTGTATCTGAACAGAGTTCCTCTGACCTAAAATAATTCAATTTAAGAAACTGAGCTGTCTTGCATTAGTTGTTACCAGTTGGGTTCTCTTCCACTATGTAAATCATTTGGCCTTTAGCTTCCTGCACCTGCACAAAATCAGTTTTGGCTGCCCACAAACTATTAACAAAGTGTGATTGAACTCAGCAAATTATTTGGGACAGGAAGAATGAGAAAATTCCTTCAGTGCTTCAAACAAAACAAACAAACAAAAAAAAAAACCACAAAACCTGCTGCTCTTTGAATGCTTGTTCTCCTGAGCGTCAGGTCAGTGAGATGAGATGTCAAGACACCTTGATTGAAATGTCTCTGTGTAAAATAATGTGAACATGGTCTCTGAGTTTGAGGAAGTGCTTTAAGCGGATGGCTGGTGGTAGTTCCTGTTGATGTTTGTTGCAGAGGTTTAGGTTCATGTGTTTACTCAGTAACTGGAGCTGGCAAAGGGAAGGAAACCTGGGCTTTGACTCCTGCCCAGGTGAATGTAAAACATGAAACTCCATCCAAGCAGAGACTGAGAGAAATCAGACCCAGGACAGAACACGGCCCTGGGCTGTAGGAAATACACTGAGGTTGTATCTGAGCAGGCAGTAAAGGAACTTGACCCTCAGTACATGGGATTTGAGTGTTCTAATAGTTAGATGTAACATTTATAAGAAATAGGAAAAGCTTCCTGTTTGGTTACCGAGTTGCATCTACATCTAGTTAGGGAAATAAATACTGTATTTCCTATGATTTTTCTTGAGTAGCTGTGAAAATGCCATATTTTTTTCTAAGATTGATTCATCACAGAAGGTTATCAGTTTTTCCAGTGTACAGGCAGGCTCTCAGAGAGCTGCTTGAGAACTCAACACACTGTCAGATCAAAATGTGACTAAAAACAAATTACATTTCAAACTTTGTTATTTAATGGAGCAATGATAATTTGTAGGTTAAACTATTTTAAAGAGGCACCAGAACAATTGTACTTTCGTGATGTTAAAGCACATCGTGGGTGTTATCTTTGGGATTACTCTCATGGAATGTTGATAGAGAAATCATAAAATGGCAAGGGAAAGTGTGCAGGGATGTGATAGAAGCCTTAGAGGTGCTATGTGGTATGATAAGGATTACTCATTGACTTGTTTTCTGTGTTTATTGGCTTGTTGCTTTTAGAACTGCCCTTTAACATAATTATCAGTTTACCCTTAAGTAACTTGAGGTTAAGGATTCCATGCCAGCACTTGCCACCCTGTTCAACCAAATTATCTCTGCCTGTAGCTAAATAAGAGTGTGAAAAAAAACCCTTCAACTGCACGTGGGGAGAAAAAGTAGCAGGAGAAAGAGGAATAAGATTTTGCATGATTTGAAAAACACCCAGGCTCACTTTTAGTGGTTTTGAGGTGAGACCCCAAAAATGGGGCTGGATCCCCCAAAAGTGGGGATAGGTTCCTCCAAAAATGGGGCTGGGCCCCCCTAAATAATTTAACCCTAAATAAGGGGGTTGGGAGACCTTCCCCAAAAGCAGGTCTCAGTGCCCCAAACTAGTCTGGAGCCCCACCTAAAACCGGGTTGGGGTCCCCCCAAAACAGGGCCTAGCGTGCCCTCAAACAGGGTCTGGGACCCCAAACAGGGTCTGGACTAAGCCGGGACCCCAAACAAGGTCGAGTTCCCCCCAGACCAGGACAGGACCTCCAAACAGGGTTTGGAGTCCCCCCAAACAGGGTCTGGGCCCCCTGAAGAGGGATTGAGTCCCCCCAGGCAGGGCCCAGGGACCCCCAAAACAGTGTCCAGGCCCTCCAAAAACAGGGACTGGGACCCCCAAACAGGGTCCAGGGCCCCCAAATACAGTTTGGAGTCCCCCCCAAACAGGGTCCAGGCCTCTAAGAACAGGTTTTGGGACCCCCAAAACAGGGTCCGAGCAGGGTCCAGGGTTCCCCAAACAGGGTCCAGGCCCCCAAAAGCAGGTTTTGGGACCCTCAAACAGGGTCCGGGCCCCCCCACCCCAGTCTCAATTCCCCCCCAGCGCTGAGGGGGCCGTGAGGGGTCCCCGGGCCGGCGCACGGCGCATGCGCGCGGCCGCGCGCCCGGCAGGGGGCGTGGCCGCAGCCCCCG
>JAWWMP010000050.1:5784676-5808380 GCA_035047865.1 Dendrocincla tyrannina | reverse complement strand
CCGGCGCCGGGCTGGCCCTCAGGTGAGCCCCGACGGGCCGAGCGGGCGGGACGGCGCCGCCGCGGGAGCCCGGGCGCAGAGCCGGTGCGGCCCGCGCAGAGCTGCCCCTCACACACACCCCTCCCGCGCCGCCCTCAGCGGCGCTCCCCTCCTCCGGGCTGGAAATGGCGCCCCGGCGGCGGGGCAGCGGCCGGACCTGGGGCGGGCAGTGCGGCTCGGCGGGGTGTCCCTCAAGGTCACGGCCCGCAAGGCCGGCCCCTTCCTTCCCTCCTGCGAGTCCGCCCCTGGGTGGGAGGATGGCGGAGCCGCTGCCCCCGCGGGCTCGGGGAGCGCCGGCACCCCCGGCCCCGCACGGGCACCTCGGCGCTGAACTGACAGCTCAGCCCTGCGCCACACCCCTCCCCTGAGCTCACACCTTATCCCTGCACAGGCGCTTCGCCCCCGAGCTGACACCTCACCCCTGCATGACACCCCGCCCCTGCACGGACACTCCACCCCTTCGTGGGCATCGCACCGCTGCTCCGACTCCCCACCCCTGCACCGACACTTTACTCCTGCACGGACACCCCTCCCCTGTGTGGACACCCCACCCTTTCATGGGCACCTCAGCCCTGCTCTGACATCCCGGCCCTGAACGGACCCCCTTTCCCTGCACGGACACCCCACCCCTTCATGGACATCTCACCCCTACACGGACATTTCAGCCCTGTTCTGACACCCTCTCCCTGAATGGACACCCCTCGACTGCACAGAACAGGGTGGGTGCACAGGCACCCCACAATGACGTACCCCCGGGTTTTGGGGTGCTCAGCCACCCTGCACAGACATGTCCCTGGAGCTGAGGTATCAGGGTGCTCCACACCCCTCAAGGACTGGGTTGTGTCGCTGCTCTGTATCCCAACTCCTGGGAGCAACAGGGTGCACAGCCGGCAGCATGTCAGGATGCACAGCTGCTGCACGCCTGCCCGACATCCACCTCTCCCCAGAGGTGGGGTGCAGGGCTGTGCATCCCACTGTCTTCCTGCCTTCATGCACAGCCACACATGCACCCTGGTTGTGTGTGCCCCCCTTGGGAGCTGGGGCATGTGTATCCATGTTTTCCTTGGGAGCTGGGATGTGCATGCACCCCTCCCAGTGTCAGGGCACACACACAGGGAGATCCATCAAGTTTTGGGGTGCAGAGGTTTGTGTGGCCACATCTGATGTGTGCAGGGTCAGGCACAGGGTGCAGACACACACACAGCTCCTGGAGCAACGCCTGGATATAGGAAACTCCCAGGATGTGCTCCCAGGATGCTGGAGACACAGAAGTGCCTGAATTCCCAAACTGGGATGGATCTACACGTTTTTTCCTCCCTTTCTTTGAAAGAGGGAAAGCTGCTGCTTGGAGCCTCAGAATGGGCAGCAGCCCCAGTGCAAGACTAAAAGCATCCCTGCAAGCAGCTGTTTAACACAGGAGCAGGGAGGGCTGCAGAAGGTGTATGTTGTGAGGTTTTATGTGCATGTTGTGGGGTTATTTTACTCTCAAATAAACTTTGTTTAGATCACAGATCAAAAACTATCAAATGATAGACAAATTGTTTTTCTTTCTCTTCCAGGCAGACATGGGTTACTATGAAATCTAAATACTTGACCTGGTATCTCCCTCCCAGTTTGTATTTTGTGCTAAAGCAGGAGCTAAGTGGGATAGAAGTGCTTTCACTGACATTTTTAATCTAGTCTAAGCAAACTATTCAGTGTTATCCTTCTGTGTTCACAGCCCAATTTTTGTAGCAAGAAACCTAAGCCCATAGTTAATATTTGTAGGATAAGACCTTGCTACCAAAGTCAAGTTGATGCTTACAACTGACAGTCCAAAGATAGGAATTCAGTCCCTGCCCTCCCAAAGCTACTTTTGGGTACATTTTGCCCACACAAGTGAACCAGTAATCAGGGCTTCTTGATCTGTGAGTGTCTAGAATGGCAGTGGTATTTTAGGGCTTCTCTGAGGATATTGATTAAAAATCTTCATCTCAGGTTGGGTGCAGTGAGTATCTCCTTTAATAAACTTAGCAGCTACCTTTATTCTTACTAATATTGAGGTGGATAGTTGTGATTTGTTTATCAGTGTTCATAAGGAACTTTACAGTTGCTGGGTAAAAAGATTTTACTTAAATGTAAAGTATTACTCATTTCTTTGTATTGAAAATTAACTATACCTCCAGTTTCAGGTGCAGTTTAACGTTCAAGTCATGAAATTCTTCTAACAACAAAGGATTTTGCTTTCTTAGTGTTATCCCTGTAACTCCAGCTTATTCTTGCTCCTGATAAAGCTGGTTCACAGAAAAAGCATTGTGATTATTTATCTCTCAAAGTTTGCTGCAAACAATAATCTTCATAGAAGAAGAGGGTTATTAGTTCATTAGTTTGCTAATTTAATAAAGGGCAGGAAATGATGATGGTTTACAGGTCTGAGATAAAAACTGATATTGCAGATTGAGCTCTGTCTCTGTTTGCTGCCCACTAAGCATTTAGTGCTTACTTTAAGGGAGCTTTTCCAAACAGCTTGGATTTATTAGGTGGGCTTTACCCCTGGCCAGCTTGTGTTCCTGTGGCACTTGATGTGACAACACAACTGCAGTCACCTGTGCCTCTCTGCTCCAGCTGAGATCAGAGAGAGCTCTGCTCCAGGCCTCTCCAGCAACAGCCTTATCATGGAATGCCCTTTAAATTCCTGCACTCAGGAATAGCAGCTTGGCTTTCAGCACAGCCTCATGTTTGTGTGTCTGCCCAGGGGCCAAGGAAAGCACCATTTTCAATAAATACACCAATAAGGCACTTACAGATTCCTTCTTAACACTGAAGGTCATCTCAGCTGCAGTTGGTTTTCTGTGCTTCTTGTTTCTCTGCTGTGAAAGCCTTTTCCTTTCCTCCCTCCTGGTTTCACGGGGTGAACCAGTTCATTATGTTATTTTGAGACACTGGGATGAAAGGTTGATTGTTGTAAAACACTGCTAGTGTGAACTGCTTTTGTGTAACACAGATGGGTATCTCCATGAGGATTATTTTCCCAAAGGAAATTGAGATTTTTCTTCCCTATTTTTTTTTAAATTTGAATGATTATCACAAAGTTTTGATACCTGGAAGACAGCTTTGGGTTGAAGGTTGATAGCTGTCTTCTGCATCTCCTAGTCAGTAATTAAGGGTGAAAAGTTGACATCTGAGACAGGAAAAGGTTTAAATTTCTGGCTTATAAATAAATATATATTGTATAAATACCACATTTTTAGTATGTGAGAGCAATATTTTAGTATTTCAGGAGAAGGTTGAGGCAGAATTAGTTTTCTTCACAGTGACTGGTATGAGGCTATCAAAAAAAAAGCAAATGACAGAGGTGATTTTATGAGATGGAGGAAAAAAACATTTGAGGTTGGACTCCCTGTCAGACACTGTAGAGAATCAGTTAAATGTCTCAGACTTCTTGTCCTTCTGCAGTTTTTGCTGATTGAGGGCTCCTGAGCTGGGAAAGGAAGAATAATCCCATTAACACATCGTTTCAAAAAATTACAGTTATCAGTTGTTTTGTGTGTTCTGTGATGTACAGGAGGGTGATATATTATTTTGAAAGAATACTTGCAGAAACTGAATAAAGATTAGATAAAAAAAAGACAGTGAAATTGTTCTGTTTCAAAGAAAGGGAAACGTGAATGTTGTACAAAGAGTGTGGATCTGGTACCTCTACATGGTGCAGTTGCCAGAGTTTGGAATTGAAGTATTTGCTGGCTGTTTCTTTCCTGCCACTTGTATTTTTTTTCCCAAATTAGACTTTCATGCTATTTTTTCCACTTGAAAGACATGCCATTTAACTTTTCCTTTTGTGGAGCTGTGTTTAAGCAACATAAGAACATATGGCAGTTTCTTTCCTCTTTACACTGTACACAGTTTTCCTTTTGCATGTTTTTTGCTCTTTTTCACTCCTGTCTGTCTACATCAGGACAGAGCTAAAAAAGGATTAGAAAGGAGATAAATTGGCAGCAAAAGCAGCCATGAACCCACTCCCTGTCATGTGCAGAGAGAATAAACATGGATAGTGTGTGGTTAACTGTAGCTGGTGAAATGGGTTGGGAGAGGGTAAATCTCAGTGGGGAATGAACTGCCTTTTCCTTGCTAGGAAAAAGGGAATTTTTAGTAACAGATACATGTAACTGTGTGTTATGATGCTGTTTGCATTAAACTTGATCGTGCCTGTCTTCCCTGTGTGGTGGGAATTCTCAAGCCACTCTCAGTGCCAGTAAAACATCCATGTCCCTGTGCAGGGGACTGGCATCCTCAGCTCACAGACCTCGAGAGGACAGTTGGTTAAAATCCCTCTTCGTTCGCAAGGTCGACCCAAGGAAAGATGCCCACTCCAACCTTTTGGCCAAAAGAGAGACCAGCAGTCTGTACAAAATACAGTGTGAGTGCTGCCTTTGTATTTACTCTTCCCATTCCTTCCTTCTGTGCCCCCACGTCTCACGGCCTGTTGTTGTTTCAGTTCACAATGTAAAACCAGAATGTCTAGAGGCCTACAACAAGCTTTGGTAAGTGTGTGTGCTTTGTTTTCACATTTTAGACATGTTGATTTGATCACAAGCTGGTCTGAAAATTGGCAGATATCATCATTATCTAGAGGGGAGGTGGGAAAATTCTGCTTTTTTTTAGGATTTGGTATTAACTAGATCGTATTATTCTTGGAAAGAGGTGGCAAAAGACAGTTTACTCAGTTCACCCCTCCCTTCCCTCTTGGAGGTGTTGTTTTCCTAAGCTGCAGTTTAGGATGATGCCTGTTGGGTGGTATTTGTTGGAACAGCTCTTCCTCCTTCCCTTAGTATTCTCAAAATTCCTGATCCATGCAGGTAAGGGTGGAGTGTTAGCATGTCCCACTGCAGCTGCCAGGTAGGAATAATGTGGTGAGGGGTCTTATTGGCTGCATCCAGGGAGGAAAGGGAGAGAGCACCTGTAAGGAAACCTGCTCACCAGTGTTAAACTTTGAGGAGGTGTTAAAAACCATGGGATTGATTTTCTCTCAGCTCATTTTTATCCTTTTCCACACATCCTCTTACTGAGATCTGCTCTTAAAGAGTTACACAAACTCTTGGATAGAATATTTACATTGGGGTGAATTCTTCCAAAAGGAGCATTACTGTTACAGGTTTTCCAAAAAGCTACAGCTTTATAAATGTATTAATTAATCACATTTTTAACTAACTAAGGATGAAACTGCAGAAATATTATTCCCCTTCTGCCTACATAATCACCCCTCTGGAGCCAGAACAGCTGCCTGTAAAGAGCTGTTTGTTTAAATTTGGAACTGTAGTGAGCCTCACACTCTGCAGTGCTTTCTCACTGACAGGAGCCAACTTGTCAGTTAAATAAAACATTCCCAGCATAATGATAACCCCACTGCAACCAGTTTTTTAAGTGTGGTTTATTGGTGAGCACCAGCTGGCTGGAGAGACGTTCCCAGCTCCCAGTTCCTGTTCTCCACTGTTACTGGTTGGCTGCACAGCCATGAGGTCATTGTCACCTGCATGACATGGGGCTGGATAACCCAGAACAGTTTTCCTTTCTGTACAAACATAGAAATCCACCAGAATAACAATCAAGGTATTTTTAGATTTCTTTTTTCTGTTTAACATAAATAAATGCACAGTGAAGGATAACTAGCATTCAACCAGCTTTCTGTTTAAAAGCTTACCATAAACATGTCCGATTATGCCAGACAGGGAACCCTTTCTCTGCATTATTTCATGAGCTGCCTAAATGTTGAGTGAAAGCAGAGGTTTCTGTCTTCAAGTACAGAGACAATAGCAAAGAAAGAGCCTGCTGACAGCAGTCAGATGAAATGTGTGTGGCTAGATTTATTCTTTCCAAAGCAGATTGAAGTATTTCAGGGATGGAGACTTGAATGGAGTAATAAACAAAACTAAGCCTCTCTGAACTTCCCTCCTGTGTCTTCCTAAATAAAAGATGGAGAGGTTAATTCTGTATCAAATCAGAATAAGGATTAGTCATCATGTACTAATAAAGAAATAGTGTAATGAGGACAATTACAAGAGTACTTCATGAATCACTGTGATTTAAGGACCCTTTCTGAAGAGTTAGGGACAGTTATTTCTAAAAAGGAAAAAAGATAGTGTACCTAAGGTATTCTGTGGGCATGTTTTTTCTATAATTTGCAATAATATTTTGCAGGGTTATGCAATTATTTATCATTCCTGTTTAAAGCTGCCTTCCTAGGATCTCATGATACCCTGCAAAAATGAACTGATGGTCAAACATCCTTGAAAATGTCCTTGGAGACTCATTTTGTCATATTATTTACACTGTGTAGTGAGAAATCTTGAAGTACAAATCAGTAATGAGATTTGCTCAAGGTTGTCTGCAAAGTCAGTGGCAGAATCAAGAGGAAAACTCATCTCTCGTGACTCCCAGACCAGCCTACTTTTTATTATTTGATACCGTGCAGAGACTCGTTGCTTATGAGCCAAACTGAGTAAGAAGGGTAATTATTCAGGGGAAAATATAAAAGGCAAAGTTCACCCAGACTAATTGACTTATTCATCAAAGCACAGTGCAGTGAAGGCTGTCTTGGCCAAGTCAGCAATCTGTAAAACTTCTTCATGCTAATGGAAGACACTTAGAAAGTTTGAAAAAAAGGTTTAGAAATACTGGAAATAGTCAAACAGAAATTTTGTGTAAGGGGTGTTTTAAGGCAGTTTCACTGTATGCATTAGTGGGTATTAGTGGGTCTCAAACTGAGACCACTTTCTGAAATGGTAAAAAGCCATAAGGCTGTGAGTAGCAGTGATCATTTCATCTGTCAGAATCCTCATTTTTATTCATTCTGCTCAGCAATTAATAGCATGGTCACTGCTACAGAAGACTCTGCTTTCCTATTTTTGTGTATTCTCCCTCCCTTGATAAAGCAAAGCTTTTCCTCAAGC
This sequence comes from Dendrocincla tyrannina, assembly GCA_035047865.1. NCBI lineage: Eukaryota > Metazoa > Chordata > Aves > Passeriformes > Dendrocolaptidae > Dendrocincla > Dendrocincla tyrannina. The sequence continues at coordinate 5,801,415 of JAWWMP010000050.1, read as the reverse complement.
AAATCTCCCATGTAGTTAAGCTGCATTTGCTGTAAGTGAGACATCCTGATATTTATTTTCCTGATGTGTGGTTTAACCTTTTAGGTGATAGACTTAATTTATTGCATGGAAAGGATCCTCCCATGCTTTGCATTTGTCATACAGCCTAATGGTAACACTTCCCTTAATTTTCCCTGGAGCTGTAGCAACCCTGCCCCTCTATAGCACATTTTGGTATTTCAGCTTGTGAATTTTCATAGCCTAATGCTGAACGTGTGGTGCTTTGTTATACATATCAACTGTAGCCTCCCTGAAGGCAATGCAACCTAGTGTCTGTATTCCTTGTTTTCAAGTCAAGAGGTGCTGCCAAAGATTCATGAAGAAAAACACTACCCATGTGCACTGGTGGGGACTTGGAACACGTGGTACGGAGAGCAAGATCAGGCTGGTAGGAGCTAGAAGTACAACAGAATGTAAAACCATGCAAGTGAAACGTGTGCTTGGCAGGTTTCTTCTCTTTAAATCCTCTCTGTTGACAGTAAAACCTGTGGCAATGTGTTCAGCAAGGGGGTGGTGCAGCAGTTGTTGGCCGTGTTAACGTTTACAGTGCTTGCTTTTGTCCTGCTGGGTTTGACAGTAAAGCTTTAATTCCTAAAATGTGTCCTCCTGTTAATACACTTTCATGTTTTCCAGGTGGTAGATTAACAGTTTGGGGGAAATGCTTGTAAAATGTGGTCCTTTTCGTGGGCACAGATCGTGTTCCTGAATACTTAGGGTAAAGGCAAGGGCTTGCAGAGCCAGAGTTTATCCCTCCTTGGCCAGTATAAAAGCTTTACTTGGGCTTTCATACTGTAATTGCTGTATGATAATGAAATACAAATCATTAAAACCATCTGAAAAAATCACTACCTTGTAAACTTAACAATAAATTCGGGCTTTACTGGGGAAAATCAAAACTATTTCTGCTCATGTTCATACAAGGATACTGCCTAGCTATGCAGATTGAAAACGTAGGAACTAGAAATGACTGAAGAGCTGCTACAGAGGTAACTCCACAGAGTCTAGTGCAGAGAGAAAACCTGAAAAATGTCCTAGACTCTGGGAATTTGAGGGAATGGGAAGCCACAAATACAAATACATGGAGGTTTTGTAGCTCCATGGTTAGAGCTCTACCAAGATCAGTGTCAGTGCTCTGTGGTTGAAAAATAAACTCATGCACCCATTAATTTTGCCTCCATTCACAGCATATTGCAGTATTGACACTGAACAAAGTCAAAAAAGTTACAGTAGATAAACCAAAGAATGTCTGAGAGGCAGATCTGGAGGGGGAATTGGGGAATGAAGGCAATTGAATTGGGAATTTCTCAGCCAAGTCTCAGTCGCTGCTTTTGTAACGTATGAACACAGACTCTGTCTGTAATTGCATCCACAGCCTGCCCTGGAAATGTTATTGCAACAGTTCTACCAGGGTAATAAAGCAGATTATGGGGTTTGACTTGTTCAGTACCTGTGCAGGCTGTGCTAATATTAGGTGGGTCTATCAAATTTGCCCTGGGGGTAAGGCAGCAGGAGCAGAAGCACTGGGTGAATCTGCTCTCCCAGGGAAGTGCCTCACATTAGCCTTGTTTGCTCTCCTGAAAGAGCCACAGAACTGCATTAGAGGAGAGAAAATAGTTTGGGGGATTCTCTGAGGTGAAATTACTGCCTTGCTATATTAAGTGCTCGTAAAGCAATCTTTTTGTGATGTATTAAAGGCATTTATTCTGATTTATTAAAGAGAGAATGCTTGGAGAAAGAATGCGGATACATGTTCTGAAATTGGTTTTATGGGGAAAATTCTAGCAAATGTAACAGTTCTAATATGTTCAGATATCTTCTGCTTTTATTAATATATACCTCAAAAATAACATTTGCATCGTTTTTCATGTCCTACAGAAAGCGTGTTGCTTTTGTGCTGGAGTAATTTACTGAACTGCAAAGTCTGCCCCTCTACTGCTCTTAGATGAAATTGGTATAAAGCACGTTTTTGGAATTAAGTCATCCTCTTCAATTGAATCTTAATTTCAATAACAGTCATGTCGAGTCATCACATCTTATTAGCATGGCAACAAGAAGTCCTTTCAGAAATTTCCCTGTTACCTTCAGATTAAATTGCAGACTTTTCCAAGAGAACCCTTTTCAAAAAGCAGATGATTCCATTATTCTTAAAATACTCCAATGTGTAGTACTTTCCTTAATGAAAATCTATTTTTAAACCTGCTACCTGATTTCTGTTTTTGTATAATTCTGTAGTATGAAGAGCATTTGATGCTGTGATTTTTCCATAAGGTTTAGCACTGGTCTGTGACATCCCTGACAGAGTTCCCTTTCCTCTGTTTCAGTTCATTTGTGGAGATATGAGGGAGGTTATCCAGCTCTCAATGAGGTCATGAGTAAGCTGCGTCAGAATAAGGTAAAAAGCAGTGATTTTCTTTACTCCCAACAAAAAAACCTGCAGATTTGGATACCAGCTTTTACTTCAGAGTCTCATCATGTACTGTACAACTTCAGGAACCTCTTTGGAAAAGGATTTTTTTCCATATGCAGAAATACTGCGGTTTAATACCCGCATACTTTATTAAAAACACTCAGTGCTGGGTAAACACGGCCCTTGGAATTTTTAATTACTCATGGGGGATTCAGATGCCTTTACAATTCCCAGGATTTCACTGCCCTGATAAAAACTCTGCACCACCGTGTGCTGTGCTGCTTTTTGTTGTTGAAGAACAACCCCCAGTTTGACAGTGACCCTGTGGTGATGTTTAGGAATTCACAGAGTTTCGCAAAGAGCGAGGTAACATGCTCCTCTCACGCAAGAACCAGTTACTGCTGGAGTTCAGCTTCTGGAATGAGCCTGTTCCCAGAGATGGGCCCAATATTTATGAATTGAGATCCTATCAACTCAGAGTAAGTGGAAATTTTTATTCTTATTTTTGTTTTTTAAGCCCTGTGCTGTCATAAAATGTTCAAAGGGGGTTTCTACAATGCAGATGGAAAGCAGACTTTGTCTTTCAAATCTGGTGGTTATCAAAGCTGATGCCTGAGTCATTGTTGCTCTCAAAGTGTGGGGTCCAGAGTGAAGGCAGGTTCCAACGAGACAGTGATATCTGCAGGGCTGAAAACCCTGTGGTTTGTTTGGATACTGCAGGCAGATGACTAAGAGGTAATACAGTCAGTAAACAGAATAATTACAGATTATTCTAATATGCTTCTCACTGGAAGGAAGTGATTTTGTTAATACAGAGCATTTTCCATGCATAAATGTTGTGAAAGCTGTCAGAGTGTCCTGCCTTTCTTTCAAGTGCAGCTTTAACACTGTGTTTTGTTTTCATAGCCTGGAACGATGATTGAGTGGGGGAATTACTGGTGAGTGTTGCCTTAGCACTTGAGCTCTCCTGTTTGAGAGATGCATGTTTAAAATCCACCCCGTGGAGGTGGCAGGATGGTACCACAGCACTTCAGCCCCACTTAATGGCCTGCTGCTCTACTTGCACTACCTGTAAGACAGTTCTTCAACCTGGAATTTATCCTGTGAGGAGCCAAAGAGGAATTCTGTGCACAAACAGCATTGTGGTCTGGCTTTCCTTCCCAGAACCCCTTTAGTTTGCTGCAGAGTACAGAACCCACTGATTGCCAGCAGACAGCACTGCCTGGGGAAGGGTGGCAGTTAGCTGTGAGACTTTTAGTTTAAATGGGCTAAATCTTGGATCCTTTAAGCTTTAAAAGTCAAGTTGCTTCTTGAAAAGCTACTGAGTAGCACATTTGTATTTTAATAGATAGGTTAAAAGCATTTGAGACAGTTTTCTGTTGACTATACACTTCTGATTTTGTCTTAAAACCAGTGTAAGTTTCTTTCAATTTACATTCACTGTCCTTGCAGTTGTAGTGGTTGACAGATAAATTTGGAGCATTTTAAATTGTTTTGACAAAGATTAGATTTTCAGATGTGTCATTGTCATTGCTGTATTTTTTTTCAATTACAGTCACTTGAATAAACTGAATTTAGAATATAAATGTGTCTATACTGATAGCCAATCTGTTTTATGAGATGCAACAGATTTATAATTAAGAGAAATATTGATCTTATTTGTACAACACTTATTTGTAGAGAGGTCTGTGTGAATAAAAAAGTTGTATTCCACTCTGGAAATTCCAATCTGTGGAAAATTGATGTGATATATATATAAAATATGATTGAAACTCAAGGATGTAGTTTCAGAGGAACCTGCTATAACAAGGCCACTTTACATTGTTCCATCAGTTATCTTTGTACTGGATCTGATGCTGAGAAATGATTAAAGCACAGTCTAGTGGAAGTGTAGACCTCCCAATTTAAATGCATTCTAACAAGATCTGTAGGTATCTCTTCATTACTTAGTGCTGGAAATGAGTGGCTTTGCAGGCTTTTCCTTATTTTTAATTGCTGAAGTGTCTGCAAATGCAGTTTAACATTTCCACTCCCTTTGAGCTCTGGTTTCCTTTCAGTTATCCCTGCTCTCCTCCCCAGACCTGCTGGTTCTAATGCCTGCTTTGCTCTTCCTCAGGGCTCGTGCAATTCGTTTCCGACAGGACAGTAACGAAGCAGTTGGAGGATTTTTCTCACAGATTGGACAGCTTTATATGGTTCATCACCTTTGGGGTAAATTCGGGCTTTTTGCTCTTTTCTCACTGAGTCAGCCCCTCACAGACTGGTGACTTTGCCCAGTTTTTACAAAAGGCAAAGGAATATCTCAAGAAGGGGTGTGTTTTTTTTGTTTTACATCAACACTGTTGATTTTCTTAGTTTTTGTGTAGGTAACTTTATTCTTTAACAAGCAAGCAGAAGTGAACATTTCCTGTTTTGTTCTGTTTCCATCAACAGTTTCTCATGTCCCTTTCTTATTAGGAACTACCCGTTTGCCCTCAGTACCATAACCATGACACGCCACGTCCTGCCATCCCCATTCATGCTGAAATCAGGTTTTTACAGTTTCATTTCAAGCATCACATATACCACACCTGCAAAAAGGAAAGTCAAGCATTTATTTACATTCCTACATCGAGGTGTTTTGGCTTTCTCTGTGTATTAATCTCCACAAATACCTAGTTGTTTCCACATGTTAGGATTGGCTCAACTTGAGGAAACTCAGTCTGGTATTTATGTTAGAAAATTTGCAGTACTATCTTCATATCTGACTATTCAGAATATTATATTCCAGCATTAGAAATCTTGGCACCACTCGTGTAGAACTGTTCTCTTGCATTATTTGTCTTACCTGTGTCTGAGACATTCTCTCTCTTCCCCAGTTCCTCCTGTTTGCCTTGGTTTGGGAGCTTTTCCTTTTCGCAGAGAGCAACTGACTTTTTCCCTTCCCAGAGTTTGCAGCTTCCTAATTACTCCCTAGAATACTTTCAGGGGAGGTACTCTTGTGCAGAAGGAAAAGGAGTTACTTCTGAGCTTTGTGCTTGTTTTCCCTCCCCAGCTTACAAAGATCTGCAAACCAGAGAAGATATAAGGAACGCTGCGTGGCATAAACCGGGCTGGGATGAACTAGTCTATTACACAGGTAACCTATTAACTTCACTGGAATGCTGGAGGCAGACTTTGGTGTGTGCCATCATTTCTGTTCCTCAGCACATCCCACAGTGGTAAAAAGCTTTGCATCCCAGTGGGGAGTGTGTCTGTGAGTCAGTTTTTCTGCTGTAAGGGAGAGGAGGGACGTTGCACCAAACTGTAAAGGGAATTTTGCTATTGGTTTTGCAAACTTGGAAAAGTGCTAAAAAATTGCTACATTAATAGTACATTTTTAAACAAGCACTTCTGTAGAAGGACAGATTTATGTAAATGCTTGTGTCCAAGAATTTAGGGAGCCAATAGTGAAATTTATATTAAATTATTACCTCTGCTATTTCTTGAAAAGCCAGAGCCTTGTTAAATGCATTCCTTGGAAAAGGGAATTTAGACTTTGGAACCAGAAGCCAGGAGATCTTTGAGATCAAAGAAAGCTTTCATAACAAAACTCACACACGTATGCCAAGCATGTCAGGTTTGGGTTCCATAGAGTACCTTTCAAAGGAAGTATACCAGAAAAATGTAAGATAACTTCCATTGTGGTGAAAAGGAATAGAAATATTTGTCTTCAAAGGAGCAGAGAAATGGTATTAAAATCCCTTGTGCTCAAAACTGCTGTGCTTTGGTTACAGGGCTGTTGGTGTTACTGATGACTTGGCATGGAGGGTGGTTTGAAGACAATAAAAGCTGTGCAAACTGTTCTCTGTTACTGAAATGAAACCCTGTCTCTTTTTTTTTTTTCATTTCAGTGCCCCTTATTCAGGAAATGGAATCCAGAATCATGATCCCATTGAAGATTTCTCCACTTCAGTAAAGTCACTGATTTACTTGTGCCTACATAGATAAAGTGACAAGTATTTGTCTTAATTTATGGTATACACTGTATATCATAGTCTGAAATATAAAAGTACTGTATTGAGCTTATAAAAGAGACCTCTTTTCTTCAGAACCCATGACCTTTTGCTCTTTGGATTGTGCCAGGGGTGGGAAAAAAATATCCAGGGCTGTAATTAAAAGGTCAGTTAATTGAAAAACAAGTCCAAAGGCAGGAGTTCTTTGTGAGACAGCTCCCCAGGTGAGGTATGGCCTCCAGTGTTTAATATCTCCTGCTACACAGGCACTGCCCAGTGGTCAGTAACAGCTGCAGAACAGAGCACTGCCATTGCTGTGGCCTTTTTGTAGCATTTTAATGACTGCAGGTTTTAAAAACACGCATGGGAGCCCTGGGGGAGCTCTGAACTCCACCTGGCTGTTGGGGCAGGCCAGAAATCAGTCAGGAGCTCTGGATTTACATACAGGCAGTCATTAATTGGGGATAATGCAGTCAGGTGATGGCTTGTGGACAGAGCATGGGGCATCCTGGCTGGCAGGGACCCTGCAACCTGTCAGGACCTGTCGCACAAAGTGAATTCTCTGAAGGGTGACCCACGGTTTTCAAAGAAATACTGCCAAGACGTGGTTGTCTGAACACTCTGCAGGGAATCAATTCACTGAAATACACTTCTCTCTCCAAATAGCTCAGAAGTCTGGGAAAAGGGGTTTAATTTAATAAGCACTTGTGACTTCAGACATATGCTTGGTCGGGTGTTCCACTCCCTGTACAGTAGGTACTCCTGAAGTGGTGTGTGAAACTGGCGCATGTCGAGTCCATGGAATTGGCATTTCGGTGTCCCATGATGTCCAGTTCTGTTTTGGTTTCACTTTTAGACTAGAATGTATCAACACTTTTGGTGTCTGCAACGATGTGAACATCCTGTAAGTGACAATAATACTCTTCTCTTTCAAGTGGCTACAAGAATCAGTGTAACATACTGAATGTACAAATCAGTTACTGAATGTCCAGTTTGTACATTTCAATAAGTTTTCAGGAAGAACATATCGGTCAATAAAATCCTTTTAATTTTCACATTTTGCTGGCACCTTATATGTATTGCACCACCTGTGTTTCCTCTCCTCTTGCAGTGTTTATTATGGAAAATTTGAGTAATTTCATAGAGTATTTCAGCTCAGTTATCACTTCTCTGGGTCAGGGACAGCATTTCCCAGTATTCTGCTCTCCTTCTCCAAAGTGCATTTACAATCTCCATCACATCCCATTTTGCTGAGTGTTCTAGAGGTCATAAGTGCTGTGGTGATAAATGCAAAATACTTTTCCTTTTGATTTTTCTCCCCAAATCATGCTTCATTTTTGATGTGTGGTTTCTTTTCTACTCACATGAAATACACTGCATTCGTGCCTTCGCTTGAGTTCCATCTTGAACAGAGTCAGTATTTGTTCTGCTTCTCATCTGTTTTCATATTTTCCTCCTGTTGTCAACTGATAATGGGGTTTTCCTGAGTAAAGTTCTGTACTACATCAGCTTAAAGTTCTCAGCTTGGCTTGCTCAGTGGGCCCAGGAAATCCCTTGAGCTGATCCTTCTCATAAATCAGCCCCGAGCATTACTGTCATCCAGGGCTGTCTTTTCTCCAGACTTTTGGGGCTACTGTTCAGCTACAAAAGGAAACAGAGGATGAGAATATCAGCTTCCAGCCCTTGTTGTTTCTCCCAGTATCCTCCCCTATTTCTTGTTTCTAGAGAATTGTCCTTGCAACTGACCCCTCCTAACCAGCAATCTCAGAGGCAAACGGCACAAAAACAGTTTTGGAGCTCCAGGATTTTGTGGCTTCTGATGCAATCCCTGTTTCTTACCTGTAACCAGGAGCACTGGGAATTAAACTCTGCCTGGCAGAGCTCTTGTTCAAGGAGCATGAAGTTTTGCATGGTAAGAAAAACCAGGGTATTCTGTGAGGTGACATCACACAGCACATCACCCACTCCCCAGGCCCTGGATTCCCCTGGTGGTGCTGTAATGTCTTAGGAATGTGCCTCCTGTCATCCTGAGCTTCATGCTCTGGCTGCCATCAGGGACACATTAATTCCTGTTATTTTGCTTACAGATAAATTAGTTCCTGTTATGTTGCTTACAGGTAACTAGGTAAACTTGCTGACTATGATGCAATAGATAAATAAGTAATACCAATCTTTTCTTGCTTTTCTTTGCCTCAGCCTTTCCTGAGCTTGGTTTTATCCTATTGTGTGAACACTGTTGTGCATTTCCCTCTTCATTCAAGGCCCAGGCTGCCTTTTTGCTTTGGTGAGCAACACTTCAGCATTCCTTAGAGCAGGACTGGTAGAGCTGAGAACTGAAGTCATTCTCCAGTGGTGGGAAAGTGGGGAACAATGCCTGGAAGGGTGTCTGGGAATTGCCACCTCCTGTTCCACTGTAACGAAGACACAATTAAAACTCGGGTTTAGCTGTCCTGTGCTCTTCCTACAGGAGACTGCAAACTGTCCCTTGTGTAAATTGAATGTATCATTTAAAGCAATTCTGCCTCACTGAATAATCACCTTAGAAGGGTTTAATATGAAGGCAGGTACCTGCCCATGCTCGTGGCCAGCAGACCCACCTGGACACCAGCTCTAAGTTGCCTGCCACGTGCTGCTCTCCAGACTTTGCCCCTCTGGGGTGGGATGTGTCCAGGCAAATCAGTAGCTCGGCTGTAACATTGGAACTTCCTCACTCTGCTTTATTCCCTCCTGGTTTTTTCCACTATTTCACCCACAGAAGAGCTCAGTAATCCTCCTGGTACCTCCTGGGCTAGAGGTCAGCCTTGATATTTGCCCAGTGCAAGGGGGAGTGGTATTTTTTCCCAACCCAGCCAGACCTAAAGAGCTGTTGTGAAATCCCTGGCATGGCCCCACGTTTCCATAGCGCTCCGACTGGCAGAAGATCCTGCTGTGAATGTTAAAAGTGGAGCCCCTGCATGGCTTGTGGCTGGGGCAGGAGGCAGATTACCCTGCCTTGGAGCCATGGCACGGTGTTTGCAGGGTCAGGGCCTGTAGCTCGAGCCCATCAGCTCCATGATTTATTCTTTTGGTGGCCTTTTGGTTCAGAGAAAACCAGCAAACAAATATTCCTGCTCCATAACTAGGATTGCAGAGGGACACGATGAGAGCTGAAGGAGTTTATGCTTGTTCTGCTCATGCAGTTGGACTAAACAAAAGCAGGATTGTACAGGAGCTGCTCTTGGGGCTGGCTGAGACTTTTCTCAGGAAGAATTTAAAAGAGCCCATCTTTAACACTCCCAGAAGTTCTGGTGAGTGCTGCCAGCCAGCCATTGTCTGCCTTGGCTTTTGGGCAGGTTTCCAAACTCTCTACAGATACTCTGGGGCTGTTATGTGTCTGCCTTATCTAAAAAGCCATCAGAAGTTTGTTTCTGGATTTGTTTTCTTCTAATCCTTCCACTTCTCTAGTATTTAAATGCTGTTGTAACTTGAAGCCATTGCCTCTTTTTTTTTCCTTCTTTGAGCCAAAAACATTCAATGGCATCACTGAGAGCTGCCATCCCTCACTCTGGGGCTTTGTTAATTCCTCTTTCTCCCATATCTTTCCCAGCAGTGTCACAGAATGGGCAAAACCAGTGTTTGCTTTAATTGTTGGTGATGCTTTAGCAACTGGACAGGAGCTGTTTCATGGCACCTTTATTTAAATTGAGGAAATTTAGTGCCAATGGTGAAAACCTGTGGTTATTATTAGACAATGTGAGATTTTGCAAGGTGGGGACATCACTTCTTTCTATTCCATCTAGAAATCTGTGGTGGGATGAAAGAGAATTGGCACACTCAGACTCTAGAAACATACTGGACTCTTTGTAAGCACCCAGAAGGTAAAAGCCTGCAGAGATTTTTTTTTCAATACAAGTCATGTCATATCTCCCCATCTTTCTCCTGTGATGGTACTATGGGAATGGAAGGAAGTAGAAAGTGTGACATGTATTTCAACATTAGCAAAGCTTTTCACATTATCACAGGGGAGATTCTTACAAGTCAGGGAAATAAAAGTCCCATGATGTGTCAGCAGAGCTGGTTAAAAAGACCCACTCAGAAGAGTTGTCAGGAAGTGCTGACAAAAAGGCAGCATTTTCCAAGTGTGTTCCCTTGGATCAGACACTGCAGCCACAAAGGAGACAGCCTTAAGAGACTGGGATTCCTCAGTGGAGCCCAGAGGAGGACTTGGAACAGGTCAGACTTCTTTCTAGCCCAGTTTAGGGGGGGTTAATCCACAGCTGAGGCAGGGGAAGAGGCTGAAGTTTCAGGGAATTTTCTTAATCAGTAGACCATTTGTTTTTTAAAGGTTGATGAATTAGCCTCCATCCAGTTATAGGCTGATGGGGGTGGGTTGTTAAATAAGTAAAACAGATAAGCAGACAGTGTGACCATTTTACAAAATCACCATTTTGGAGGTTAGTTTGGAGTATTTTAATGAAGTTTGGGAACCACGATATCACTTGCCTTAAAATATGTTCCTTGGACAGGGATGACTCTTGCATCTCTCTCAGCTTTGCATGCAACCCATGTCTTTGAGGCAGGTTGAGTACCAGTGAAGTTAAGCAACAGTTCTCCCTCAGATCCTCCTTTAGGCATATTTTATTGAAATCAGATACTTAGAGATGCTTCCTACTAATCTGCTCACTGATTAACCCAGTTCTGGGATTCTGTGCAGTGAAAAGTACTTGCCATACTGTTCACCCTTTAGACCATGTTATTGTCACTTAATATTGATTGGACAAAGCTCTTGGTTGTGGCCCCATTCTTTTGCCACCCAAAATAAGTAGAGATATTAATTTCAATGATTGTGAAACAACAGATATGCAGAACTGACCAGAGGCCAATCCATTAAGGTATTTTTAACTTAATTATTTTCTATCTTTGGTCTTCACTTGTGAGTGAATAACCAACTGACTTCCTCCACCATGGGAAAGATGTATAAAAAACATTACCAGTTTTATTCCTACATACTTGAGTTGGATGGTGCCATTTTCCTCACCAGTTTCAGGCCAGAGGTGAAGGTACCCAACACCCAGAATCATTAAACACTCCAGCACACAACTTTGCAAACAAATATATGTTTAATCACATTGTATAATGAATTTACAGGTGTTAAATAGATTATTTTACTGTATAATTTATCGCTCTTCCAGTTCCTTTAGCAACTCGTCAAAGTGAGTAATGTACCATTTTGCTTTCTCTTTTACTTGCTTTCTGATTACATTTCCTCCAAATCCAATGAAACAATCCTGGCAAAACAGAAAGGACAGGCACATTGATTATTGCAGGCCCACAGAAGGAATGGAGTTTCTCAGCAACTCGGTTTGCTTTTAAGGTTGGATTTTAAAGCCATGGCATTCCTCCCTGCCTCTTCCCCGGTTCTACTTTGTGTGTTCATCTTTCAGATTTATTAACAAGAACTTCATTAATAATTCTGCAGCACTTTGGTTGTTAGAGTTTTGTTCTGATAGGAAAGTTGTCTCAGTGCCTTGGAGCTTCAGGATTGCTCAGACCTGAGATTTTACTGAAAATCTGATGTAAATGTGATGCAATTCTATTCCAGAACGAGTAAACGTTGAAACATCCCACGATTATCCCACTCTTGTTTATCTTACCTCTGTTTACCCCATTGGATAGATACCAAAAGCAAACATTAACCCTGTCTCCAATCATTAACCAGGAGCAATCATCATTTCTACATCTCAGAAAAGCACCTGCAGTGAAAGTGCAGGGTTTAAAATTTCCACTGCTGCTTTTCTGCCTGGAGCTGGGAAGCATTGAGCAAATACTGAGCTGCCTTGGTCACTCGTGTCTAACAGTGAGGGACCAGCTGTCCCTCAGCATGGCTGAGAAAGGGTATCGGGGTACTTTTGTGTGGGCAAAGGTGTTAAAAGGGAGATGCAATTAAGATCAGTTATAAAAGTTGTCTTTCTGTTAATTTCTTGTATTATTTCACCCTGTCAGAGGTGATGTCTACAAAGATTTCATCCCTGTGCAATGAGCTGAGCCCTCTTGCTAGGTCGTATCAGGTAAATGTGCACCAGGTCTGTGCCAGACCTTCACACTGAGCACCTTTAATCAGTCCCTGAAGTTCTCTAAAGAATTCAAACCTCACTTTTCCTATTCCTTCTTTTTTTTTTTTCCCAAAAACTGATTTGCTCAAAAGGACTTTAGAACTTCTGTGATACTTACACCAGGGGGACAAGCTTCCATGTCTGTAGCTCCATCTCCAATCATCACTACTTTCTTAAAATGGAACTGTTCTTTGAGATGAGCGATAACCTTTCCTTTCCCCCCTGATTCAGCTGTTGGTTGTGTTTCATCAAATCCTGCATATTCTCCTAGAACAAGGTGGAAGGACAAGTTGGACATGCAGCACCTTTTCTTGTAAATGGAGAGAGATCTATGCCTGTGGTCTTGACATCAGAAAAGAATAATTGCATGCAGTCTGTAAACCCCACAGTACCAGAACTCCAAAAAAAAACCACCTTAGAAGGTAAGAGCTTTACTCAAATCTTCAGTGGGGATATTTTCAAAGAGCTGAATGCTAAGAGAAAAATAGAAACCCTGTATGGGTAGTGCTACAAAACCATTCCCAGTCACTCTGGTTCAGTCACTCTGGTGTAAATTTTGCCAAAGCAGCATCCAGGATGATGTAGGACAGTGTAGGAAACACTGAGGAAGGAACAAGCTCTCTAACTAATGCTCCAGAACCTCATATGTACCCCAAAGCCACTGAAAGGGACTTTTGTGAGAGCAGGTCAGTGTTATAACCCCTTTCAACTTAGAGGAGCAAGAGAAAATGAAACCCTGCTGTCAGCAGCTGTCACATGTTTTACCTTTGGCACAGCTTGCAATTAAAAAGTCACTGCAGCTCTATTTTCATAGGTGGAAAATGACCTGAACTTGGTCTTGGTATGGTCTTGGAATTTTCCTACTTGCAGTTACCTGGATTGGTAACAACAACATGTAGGCTGGACAGTGTCTGTAGCCCAATATCTGACAGCTGGAGCCTAAAAAGTGACATTAATTAGCAGAGAAAAGAGACTTCATGGGACTCTCACCGTTAAAGTAAAACTTCAGCCTGTTGGCAAAGACGTTTGCTGTGGGAATGTTCAGCTGCAAGGCCACGTGTTCCACAATGCTCTGAAAGCCCCCAGAGACCAAGAAGACCTGAACCCCTCGTTGATGGAGTCTGCTCACCAGCTCCCTGAGAAGACAGAGCAGAAAGTTCAAGTACAGCTTTCCTAAGCCAGGCTGCCCATGCTCTCTGTGTTATTCCAGTTTAGTTTGGGTCTGTGCTGCTTTCCAGCTCCATCCATCTCTGCTGCCAAAAGCTTTTCCTCCTTTCCCTGGCAAGTTTGTGCACACAAAAGAAAGAGTTGGACAAAAACCATCATGTCTAGAGACAAACAGGTATTTAGTTCCTCAAAAATAAGCTCTCCCTAGGAATGTTTTCTTTACTCTTTCATACTGATCACATTAGTTCCCCTGAACAAACAAGAGCAGATCCAGTTCAGATTTGTTTCTGGAGGCAAATAAAGCAACAGCAAGAAGATTAATCTGTAGGAAAAAAGTAGGGAATGTGGGGGAGACAAAGCCACTGCTCCAAAGTGCAAAAGTGGATGGAAAATGCAAATGTTTTCTAACTCAGAGTTGGTTCCCCAGACAGTGGATGTGGATGCCATCCTTAGAAGAGGGCACCAGCTACAGAAAAGGAATCCAAAAAGAAGTTTGTGGAGCCAGTTAATCTCAGAGGGACTTGAAGGCAATTAAAAGTCTTAGGGATTTGGCTGTGGAAGCAGGAAGATCAGGCTGCAGCAGTGGAAGTGGTGGCAGTAACAGCAGAAAGGCTAAAGACTGAAAGGCAAAGTGGAGGCTCAAAGGAGGCTACACAGAAAAGGAGGAAGAAAAGGAAGGAATGAAAGGGAAAATCACATGATCCTAAACAAGGAAACAATGCTCTCTTTGTAGTCACATCGAGCTGTGTCTTCTACAGAAAAAGCTGAGCATGTGCTTCATTTCAAGGAGAAAATACAAGCAGAGAATCATCTAAATCTGTCATTATGTGCCAAAAAGCCTTGAAATTATTGACAAATTTTGTAGTAAATTATTCTCAACTGAACCAACTTGGAGAAAAAAACCCCAAACCTTTTCAGTTTATATAAAGTCCTTCCAAACCTAAAAATGAATGAATACACATATCTGTGTGTATTTGCTAAATGAGGTTTTCAATACTTTTTTAGGGATTTCAGGGCAGAGTGGGTAACTCTGGGCAATGGATCCCTTAAGCAGAGTCAGGGTGTGGCTGCCCAGAGGAGTGTAAGAGGTAATAGTTATGGAACAGACCGAGCCAGTAGTTCATACTGGGTATTAAATCTCCTTCCAGTTCCATCACCCGTGAAAAAACAGATGTGATCGAGCAGATTATTTTCCATTCCCATTTAATCCTCAAGCCAGGATTTGAGCTTGCCAGTTGATATCTAAGACTATTTTCTTTTTACATGGGTGCTTAACCACTTGAGATGGTCTCAGCTCCTGATACAAGCTTTGTACACAACCAACATGGATATGGAGCAGGAAGGCAATCCAAATCAAGAGTGATGGCACAGAATTCTGCTTATTTATGCCCCGTGCTTCCTGAATACTTTTTTTTAAAAAAAATCATTTGAAATTCTTCTTACCTTATTCCTGGTGTGAGCTGAGGTGGGTTGTCAGATATTAATTTCTGCACTTGTTCGTAGGAGGGGCGTATGAGACCTAGTCGTGCTGTTAGAGCTGCTTTGAATGTCACAGTGCCACCCATGGCCCTGCGGGTCCTACAGTGGCACCAAAGAGACCAAGTCAGTGACACTTCACAGGCTGAGGCTTCTCCCAGGAACAGTTAACAAAGAGTGACAAGGAACCACTTAAGGGTTTATAGTTGTAGGTTATACCAAACCTGTGGTAAAGGAGGTTGAGACACTGAAAAGATTGGTAGCACTCAGTGATGGGGTGGATTGGAAAACCAGTGAGGCAAAGGAAAACAAATGCATTGTCTCTCTGAGTGCCATGAGCTACTGGGACCAAACTTCCTGACCTGCAGCTTAGGTGCCCTTCTCTGATCTCAACAGAACTTCTGCTACAAGGGAAACATCAGCCTCAGAGAAGGGTTAGGAGGGTTGTCCCCTCTCCTCCATCTCCTAGTAAGGTTTGCTAGTTCCCAATAAGGTTTGCTAGTGCTTAGCCAAGTTTAATGATGCGGGCTGGAATTAGCCTATCAAAATTTACATTAGAGAATTGATATCCCAATTCCAAAACAAGCTCCTTCACTATGCATTAATTCCACTTCTTATTCCCCAAATCCTTTCTAAACCCGTGATGATCTATGGCAGAGTGGAATGAATCAGATTAACCTCATCCATGCTGCCATGGGATGAATCTTTACGAGGGAAGCCCCAACCATACGTACATCTCTGCGACGGCGTCGCCGACGCCGCAGAACTTGGCGAGCTCGTCGATCCCCTCTTCCCTGATGACCGTGCTGTCCACGTCAAAGCACACGGCGTCGGCGCTGCGGAAGATCTCCTTCATCTCCATGAGGGACGCCATCCTTTTGGGAGCCTTCTTACTGTGGGGGGACAAGATAAAGTCTTTCTCTGAGTGGGAGTACTGCAGTGTTTCCTGAGCCATTGGTCCAGCTGTTCTGAGCCGTGCGAGAAGGGACGAGCACAGCCTGGGGCCAGCTTTTATGCCAGGGAGAGCCGTGGTGGAGGTCTGGCTCAGCTGCTGATTTGCTCCCTGCTGTTGCTGCCTGCTGATGTCCCACTTGCGTTACAGGTGGGCCGTGGAGCCTTGGGCAGCTGCTGATTTGCTCTCTGCTGGCTCGGCCCATTGATGTTCTCATGGGGTTCAAGGCTGTCATACTTGGCACCTGCTGAGCCATCAGACTGCCAATGGCTCTGGGGGACTTGCAGTTCCCTGTTTCATCTTGCCCTCACTGCTCAGATGGGTCTGGATTTCTCATCTGACCCAATCTGGCGTGTTAAATTAGTTGCTCCAGGACACCCAGCCCTCAAGGATTTGCCTGATTGTGGTAGGCATAGCTATCCTAAATCTGTCAGTGAGTGGTTGTGCCTAAATCATGAAGGTTCAGATCCTTTTCTATGTCCTGATTCATACAAACTAAATATTTTCATCATCCATGAATGCATAAAAGATTGGGCCATTAGCATTGGGGATTAGTCTTATAAAATCCACTAAAGTCTTGGCCTTTGAGAACTTCACTCAACCCATTAAGATATCACATTTTACATAACAAT
>JAWWMP010000050.1:5756218-5784576 GCA_035047865.1 Dendrocincla tyrannina | reverse complement strand
ACTGGGGATTAGTTTATAAAATCCACTAAAGTCTTGGCCTTTGAGAACTTCACTCAACCCATTAAGACATCACATTTTACATAACAATGCCTGATAAAAGTTTATTTTCTTCCCTTTTATATCTGTCCACTTAAATATGTTAAGCGCTTCTGCAGATCAGGAGCTCAAGGAGTTAAGTATCTTCTTACTCTTCCCTACTCATCTTGTGCCTCATCCTTTCAGAAGGGAGTTAATTCAGTGTGGACTTTACTAATCTGTACATTTAGACACAAACAACGGCTTCCTGTCTATCTCACTTCCCAGATTTTTGTAAAAGTTTTTGTTTGCTTGTTTCTTCTAATCCCTTAGACATCTCTCAGGGCTTGTCTTGTATAATTGATCTGGGTAGCAGGTTCTCTGCTTTCCTGGGAGAGGAGAAAAGCACCGCCCAACAGCACATTCTTACGGATTATGGGTATCTTTATATACCTTCATCTTTTGTTTTCCTCTCGCTAATTGATTTTTCTCCTGTGTATCATGAGAATTTTGAAGGTGGGAGGTCTTATATACACAGATTCCTGTTTATTTTTTGCCCTTTTTGGACGAACTTTCCCCCCCCAGATACAAAAGACACCCACTGAATTTGGAGAAGGTGGTCACTGTGTGCCTTGCTGTGGAAAGTACAGGAGCTGACAGGCACTGCTGTCAGTCCCTGCCAGGCAGGAATAATCCAGGGATCACACATGGTAAGCACCATGCTGTCTCCTGAGGTGACTTTTTGTAATCACCAAGAGATCACAGCAAATCAGTTAATGCTCAAAGCAGGAACAGGAACCTTTGGGTTTATTTCCATGAGAAATAACCATGTGGCAAATATTGGGATACAAAAACCCTTGTGAAAAATTGCCATAATCACTAAAAATTTGCAGAAAACACACATCTTTTATCTATCCCTGTGAATAGAATAAAAGAGAATACCCCAGTCCTTCATTTAAAGGTGAATGTTTATATAAATAAAGTCACCCAGTCTGAGAGGTGAAACCTGTTGTGAACAGCCAAGAGCTGTGTTTGTAGGAGAGAATCTGTTTGACAGACAGGTGGATGTGAAGGAGCAAGAAACAGAGAGAGCAAGTGATAGGAAAAGCCTCAACCTCCCCAGTGTGCCAGAGAGCAAAGGGGAGTTGGGGACACAGCAAAGAGGAGATATCCCACCAAAGGGCTTTTCCAGACCATCTCTGGGAAAGGCTGAACACGGACTGAACTGCAGTTTGGCAGCTCTCTGCTCTTGGTGCATGAACACACTGTAAAACTCTGGTCTAGCCTTAGAATCATTTGCTGCAGACCACATGTGGGGGGTTATCTTCTCTATAAAAACTGCACTGGACATATAAGAAATACAGTCACATGCCATCAGCATGGCACATAAAACAAGCCCCTCTCTCTCCAGTGGCCACTGCCCTCTGGCAGAGACCAGTTCTGAGGGAAGACTTGGCAGTGGGTGGGCCGGTGACACGTGAATTTCACGTTTACTTTGTGTTAGCCTTGCCTTGACATTGGCTCCAGAGCACTCTGTTTGTGTTTTCAGTGAAATGTTGTGATTTTCCAAGCAGCAGGGCTTTGACTTTAGGGCTGGCATCGCTGTGGCGTGACATTGGCGTCACGGTGTTCCAGCACTGATCCCTTATTATGCAAAGCCCTCCTGTTGCCTCATGCTCACCTGGGGCTGCACTGCAACCCTGCCACAGTGTGATGCAATGTCACCCTGCAGGGACACTGCACTGTGACGTGGTTCCTTGGGGAGAACAGGGAATATATCTCTGCGTGCATGTCTTCAGAGTTTTAATTTTTCTTAGGAAAGCGTTATCGCTGGGAACACGCACGGGGAGCACGAAGGAAGAGACTTAATTTTTCCTTCTCTCTGATATCCACACTTCCCACACTCCTTTCCCTTCTGGATGTTCCTCACAGTGATGAGACCAGTGCTGGGATGGACTTTGCACTTTGATGGACAAATAAAGCAGTAGAGGAAGAATTATGGATACCAGTTGTGGAGCCATGGTTGGAATTAACCCTGTCCTCTCTTGGTTGGAATTAACCCCGTCCTCTCTTTATTCCAAGCAATAACTGTTCCAAACCAGTTTCAAACTGTGGTTTATATTGCCTAAAAATGACAAATTGGAAGGGAAGAACTGGGGTTTGAAATGCAGAAACCACCATCAGTTCATCAGAGCAAAAAGAATTCAAGCTGTCTAAAACCTTTCTATGGACAAATCTCTTCACAGCTGTGTAAGGGAACACCAGTGTTTTATTCCAGAGTGGTACAGGCCTCTAGAGTTGGCAGTGATTAATTCCCATGAAATACAGGGCATCTGATTGCTTAAATGTATCAGTGTTTTAATGAGACAGTAAGAAAAAAGACATTCCCACAAATAATGAGTCCTGCCTCCACATGAAAAACATGGGTAGGGTATCTCTGATATTCCTGCCACTGAATTTCAGAGAGGTGATCTATTCCCAGCCTCTTATTTGCATGCTGGTAAAGCGTCCAAGCAGCAAACATTCCAACAGGTCTCATAAAATACTGGGGGGAAAACCTGGAAAGAAGAATATGAGGACAAGAAGAAAATATTGGCAAAGAAGTGACTAGAGAAGACATAAGAGTGACAGAGGGAGAGAGGTTGGATGAAACTTGAGATAGAGAAAAAGGAAATCAAAAGGGGGAAGTGGAATTCCCATGAGATCTTGCTTCCAGACTAAGAAGTACTAAAACAGAAAAGAAAAAAAAAAGGCATTTTCACAAGAAATAATTCTCTTTCACAATAGATAGGGTGGAGTCACAGAAGAAAACACAGGAATTATGTAAGACCACATGTCAAAGAAAACAACTGAAATCCTCTCTGCTGCCCCTTCAAAGAAGGGCACTTGCCTCATTGAGAAACACTGAAACATCCTCAGTACCTCCATGGAATGTAAATGGAAGGAGAAAGTGCTCAGAACTGCAGGTGTTTGGGGCTGGAATATTTCAATGAGATCTTGACAAGATGCCAGAATCCTCATTGTGACTACAACCTCATTTGTTACCATATTTGACCATTCAGAAGTGCTGTCACGCTGTTATTTTGCATTTTGTTCACATTTACTGCTGTGAAAAAACGAAGATTAAGTGAATCTTAGTGAAATATTACCCAGCACTCAGGAATACCCCTGTTTGCAAACAGTTCCTGGTGTTTCTGATCCACTTTCCCATTTAACATTGCACTGAAGATGCAGTGGCAATAACAGGAATTCACATTAAACTCTTTCTGTTGCTCTGAAGGGAAACTGCTACTTAGAATAAGGGATTTGGAGAAAAGAGTTCTTGAAACTTTTTGGGGGACCTTTTCCCACTACAAGAGTCGTTCTGCTTCTGAGAAGATTCCCAGGATGTTTCCATGGTATTAGTTTAAACAAACCACTTTTAATCCTCGTTGTTTCTAGTCCCGTGTCTGTAAAATGGGAGTAACACAGTGACAGCTTTTCTGTGCTGAGGTAATTCTCATAATCAGCAACGTTTTGAAAGCTTTAGAGAAAAGGTGAAACATGTAAGCAGATTAGTTTTATTTAAGCAAATCGTGGCTGTTATATCCCTGCAAGTTTTAAAAGTTCAACCCATCCAGCCATAATTCTGAGTTTCAGTGGCTTTCAGAGTGAGAATAGAAGGATTCAGTCCTTAACCTGCTGGTTTCTGTTCAGTTTGTAAAGGCAGCGATACAACCTGTGTGCAGTTCAAGAGACGAGCTGCTGCACACCATTATCTGAGCAGCAGTGCCTCACAGTGAACTCACTGCAGCACCTTGGAAAGGGGAGCTGCAAAGGGGCAGCAGGAACCTGATGGATGTTGACAGACACCTCCCAGCTCTCCAATCCCCTCTCGCCTGTCCTGACAAAATGATGGTGCTCCCCCCCTGCACGATTGCATCATTCATTCACGCTGCTCTTATAAAACAGGCACCACGCTGCTGCCACAGCCCCGGCAGAGGGTACTCTTGTTTCCTCTGCTAGGAAAAAAGCAGGATTACGGAGCTGAGAACCAAAACCAACCCCTTCCGAGCTACCAGAGAAAAGATCCCAGTGACTTACAGTATTGAACTGGCCGTGGCTGCTGCTGCTGCGGCTGCTGCTGCAAACCAAGCTCTTGGCTGCACAGGGCAAGGAGGGACCAGCCGAGACCTTCAGGCACACAAACACTGGGCACGGGCAGCGCTGGCCGGGAGCCGCATTTTGTCAATCACGCTCCGCTAATCTGCTGAGCAAGCCGGCCCGGGTGGTTTGTTTGGGAGGGTTGCACACATGTAACCAGAGAGGTCCAGCTGTTCGCTGCCAGGGCAGGCAGGAGAGGTGTCACCTCCCTATTTCGGGGAGGAGCCGCCGAGCCCGGCTTGGGACGGCACGGCTTGGCCAGACCCCGGCACAGGACGGTGGGGAGGGCAATCCTCACCCAGCCTGAGCCATGGATAACATCAGGGCATGGATAACACGGGGGGATGAGCCCCAGGAGCGGCTCCGACAGGGAGCAGGCAGGGATCCCTCCTCGCACGAAATCAGAGGCGAGGCAGGGACGCTTCTGTGGCTGCTGCAGAGGTGAAAGGGGCTGCCTTGGAGGTTTGAGCATCCCCGTGCAAAGGTACACACACAAATCGCATCAAAACTCATCAAAATCTGGGGAGCAAAATGAAAAAGTCTGCGTGGAAATAACGAGGCTCTGTGTTGTGTCCCCAGTGTTGTCAAAAGCAATGGGAGAAGGGCAAAACCTGCCCGTGCTCGTGTTTTGGCACTGCACAGACCAGCCTCCCTCTGACTGGGTACCGGAGAGGAGATGGGTGAGTGCCAGCCCAGAGGATGTTGCTTGGGTCAAGGTCAAGAAAGCCCGATTTAGCTGATTTAGCTCCTTTTGCTCACTTGTGATCGTTGTCCTGTGACTGCTGCCCGTCTTGACAGACCGTTCTGCACCACTGGATGCACCAGTCACCTTCTGTGCATGACCTCGTTTGCCATTCTGCTATTACTGCCCCTCAAAATTACATGTATTAATTAAAACCAATCACCTTTTGTGCCTCTCCTCCCATGTTTTCCTTTATATTTTTTTCAGAAGTTCTCAGCACATGAGCATTTGTCGACAGAAGCATCTGTCAGTAACTTCTGGTGTAAGGGAAAGATGGGACCAAGTCCTTCTGCTGCAAAATTCACCAGTGATGTGGATCACCCTTCTGGTCCTGTTTGTCAGCTTTATCATGGCAGGACAGTATGTTGTGTTTAAAGCAGATTTAGAAATCATTTCTGTGAACAGGGTTAAATGAAAACAGATCTTGATAAAGATGAAAGAAAATGGCTTTTACTGAGAATCTCAGAGGGGTTTTTGCCAAGATACGCAGTGCATGGCTTGACTAAGAGAATTGCTGCTGAATATTTCATGAAGGATATTCCCTTTGTTTGGTTTAGTTTAACAGACATGATGGTTTTAATTCAGTTAAATATTTTGATTCTAATCTGCTGTAATCCATTGAATTCAAAGGACAATTTAAGTCTAATAAGCATTTGCCCTGTATGTTTAGTACACATTAAAAACAAATACACAGAACAGTTCAACAACTTCAGCTCAGTCTGAAAAAGGAAGAAAAGCTTGTCCTGACGGTGGGAAAACACTGAAAAATGTGCATTTAATGTGAAAATGCTTGTGACAAAGGCCTCTATACCATAAAATAGCTATCCTCAGGCATCTGACCCAGCAAAGAAACACAGAGGGCTCCATCTGGAAGCTTCAAGAGGATGATCAGGAGTGAAAAGCCCAGCTCTTGTGGATGTTGGGTTATTGATACAAGCACAGCACCCAACTCTTGTACGGGACCACAGAACCTCTCCAGCTGTACAAAAAAGCAGAGACCACCTGCATGAATGTCTTTGAAAACACTTTTCCCTCCCTCTCCCAAAAAAAGCATCTAAAATTACAACTGCATTTTTTCCTGCAGTAATAATTTGCCTCCTGAACTTGAACCTGCTTGGGGAATGGCCACATTGCTGCCAGCAGCCAGCCCCACAGGTCTCAGGAGTTTAGGATGGTTAATTCCTGGCTTTCATGGGCATCAGCAAGGAAAACATAAAATAAAACAAGGCTGCTGATATGGGTTTGACAAGGCTGCCCTCTGCTGAGAACAGCCCTGAGAGGAACAGGCCGAAAAATGACAAACCAGAGAAGCAAGAGCAGCAGGATAATTGTGTATTGGATAATTGTGTGTGGCCTGGGGGCTGCAGAATCCAGGGCAGAGCTGGGGGTCCAGGTGTTTTGAGTGGACATTCCATCCAGATATTCCCACTGCAGCCTCTCGGGGCTGGGTTGGGGTTTGGTTTTGTTATGGTTTCAGCAGGCCAGCAGAGTCCCAACAAAGTGAAGACAAAACTTCAACAGAGCTCCAGAGCCAGAACGCCAAGTGTGATTTCCTGCATTTTGCAATGTTTAATGTTTATTTTAATGATTACAACAACAGAAAAGAAAGCCCAGCCTCTCTACTCTAGAGTCAGCATTAAAATATTTCACAAGACATACACACTGCTCACCTAAACAAAAGGCATCCAAACCTGTGCTGAATTATCTTCAAACACCAACTTCATCTAAATCATTTTAAAACCAAAACCCCAAGGGTATTAGCAGCTCCAGGGATATTAGTCCCTTCCAGAGCTGCCAAGTCAGATGGACAGGCTACACATGGCATTTTGCCCTGAAACCTGCAATCCTCACCCAAAGCAGGTGCCACAGCCAAATCCAGCCAGGGTTCCATCAGGCTCCCCCAAAACTCCTGTGCAACAAAACCAGACCCCAGAGCAGGCTCAGACTTTACCCCTGGCAGTGGTATAAAACATGTTTAGCTCATTGCATCGCTGCTCGTCGGGTTGCCAAGGGCCAGTGTCCAGGGCTGCATCCAGAGCTCCCCGCTACAAAAATGGGACTGGAGCTTCATAGAATCACAGAATGGTTTGGCTTGGAAGGGACCTTAAACCTCACCCCATTCCACCCCCCCGGGACACCTTCCACTATCCCAGGTTGCTCCAAGCGCCGTCCAACCTGGCCTTGGGCACTTCCAGCTCCTCTGGGCCCCCTCCCACCCTGTGGGGAAGGGTCTGGGACTCCTTTGTCCCAAATTCTGACAAAACCCCGGCCTCGGGGCCAGCCAGCCCTGTGTGCTGTGGGTCAAGAACAGCAGGAACCGCCTGGATCTCCCTGGCACGCTGCACCAGGCACTTCCTGACGAAATACTTGAAATAAAACAAGGTTGCGTCGTGATGCTGCGGGGTGCCCTGATGGGTGTTCGGGGCAGCGTGAGCTCCAAGCCTGGCACAATCTGTGCCCGTGGCGTGTGAGGAGCCAGGTAGGGTTAACCTTTCAGCACCCATTAAGGCTGCCTTGACAAAAATATTTGTGTTTTATTCCACGGGGAAACCTCTGCGTGGCCGTGGGAAGGGCTCCCCAACCCTGAAACCCCTGTGAGGGATCCAGGCCAGGAAAGTGCAGGGGCCTTGCTGGGGTTGCCCCACACAGCAGCCTCAGTGTTATGAGAAGACCATTTTTGATCAGATCGAATTTTAACCAGGAACCATGCTGATTATTAATCCGCTCCGCTTAACTCAATTCCACCGGTCTAACGTTGAATGACCGGGTTTAATTCTCCATTCCCACAGCTCCGCGAGGCTGCTGGGGTTGCCTGTGACGGGAGGGGGCGTGTTAAGGGCCGCAGACCCTGCCCCGTGGGCGGCCCGGCCACACTGAGGGCCCGCCCGCCCCTCACGGCCCGCTCCCCTCAGCGAGGGGGCGGGGCCAGCCGGAGCGACGGGCTCCCCAGCCAATGGGAGCGCGGTCAGCGCGCCAGCCAGCCAATGAGCGCCGAGTCTGCTCCTGCCCCGCCCCGCACCTTCCCGCCGGCTAGCTCTGGTGGCGCGGCGGGCTGACCGACAGGCTCCTCAGCCAATGGGAATGCGCGCTGCGAGGCAGCGGGCCAATGGGCGTGCTCGGAGCGTTCTAGAAGGGGCGGGGCCTGCGCGGCGCGGAGTGGAGCGGAGCCATGGCGGTGAAGGCGCTGAACCCCAAGGCCGAGGTGGCCCGAGCCCAGGCCGCGCTCGCCGTCAACATCAGCGCGGCCCGCGGGCTGCAGGACGTGCTGAGGACCAACCTGGGCCCCAAGGGCACCATGAAGATGTGAGGGAGCTCCCGCCGCGGAGGGCGCTGGGGTGGGGGGAGAGGCCGCGCGGCCTGAGGGGAGGCGTGAGGGGAGAGGCGGGGGAGGCGCGGAGGGGACCCCGGGGCGTGCGGAGGGGACAGGGCGAGGCGGGAGGGTGGGCTGGTGGTCGGGGGGATGGATGGGTGGGTGGGTGAGGAGGGAGGGAGGAGCGGTGCGGGCCCCGGGCCGCGCACGTGTGTGGGGCCGGGATCCGCTCAGCCGGCCGTGCCGCCCGCAGGCTCGTGTCGGGGTCCGGAGACATCAAGCTGACCAAAGATGGCAACGTGCTGCTGCAGGAGATGGTGAGCTGGCGCTGGGCCTGGCCGCGGGGGGATTCAGGGGGACAGGACCCTGCTGGTAGTGCCAGGGAGGGCCGGCTGCCTTTCTGTGGGGTTTACCCCCGTGCAGTGAGAGCAGAATGCCCCTTGGGAGGAAGGTAGAGAAGTAAGTGGAGATTTAATGGGTTCTCTCATGCTGGAGGTAGTGCTGTAAAGAAAATAAGGATAAAAAGCCAAACCGCACCATAAATGGTCCCGATGGATTTTATCTCGCTGTAGTACAGTTACTAAGCACCGAGCTCTTCAAATGTGGATGCTGTTGTAGGTTCGCAGGCTTCTAATCTGTTAAAACACTCTTCAATCAGCCACTGGTGATGCCAAGTGATGTGTGTGCCTTATATTAAAAAGTTTACTTCTCTAAGTAAGCTGAAGTCTTGTGGTGGTTGTGGAGAGTGGACACAGGCACGACGTTCACAGCTGCAACGCCAGAGGAACTGGAAAGAAACAAACTCATTGAATGTTCTTTAGTTTCATAATAATGAGTAAAATAAACAGCCAAAGGAGTAGCAAACAAGTTTGGGTGTGTACAGCACTGATGATGCAGGGATTTCTAAATTAGCTCTAAACATGGTGCCAGCAGCAGTTTGGATGTGATGGTGCTGCATCCTTTGTCTGTCAAGCTCACAGTGACCTGAGGCCTGGTTTGACTCTGAGCACTCAGCATTTTGTGTATAGATCCATAATGTGACGGGGGTGATACTGTTATATGGGTAAATTTAATCAACTTACTGTCAAAAGTAGCTGTTGTTAAATGATGTTATTAGTTGAAACATGTCGAATTGAAATAAACCATTAAAACACCACCTAGCCCTTAAATACTTTCTTTAGCTGATCCCACATTGCTGCTTCCTGTACCAGTGCAGTGAGACTTCCTGCTTAGCTTCTTATTTTTTGTCCAGCAAATCCAACACCCCACGGCCTCCTTGATAGCAAAAGTAGCAACAGCACAAGATGACATCACTGGAGATGGCACCACCTCAAATGTCCTGATCATCGGGGAGCTCCTGAAGCAGGCAGACCTCTATATTGCTGAGGTGTGTATGCAGTGTTTCTGTTGTTGGTGAGAGCCTGCAGACTGTTCTGTTTAATACAAGTGAAATGGAATTGTAGATTTCTGCTTAAAGTGAGGGCATTACAGAAGTTGTAAAAAGGGGAAAAGCTGGAGAGGGGGACTTAAGATTTGTTCAAAATCAAACCCCCTTATTCTGGATACTGCAACTTCTAGTAAGGTTTTGTCTGTTACCTGCAGTTACTTTGTTTTGTGTGAGTTAAAACACTTGATGTTAAAAAGGAGATCTTCCCTGAGGACACTTATTTTAGGTATTATAAGAGTAGACTTTCGTGTTGCACAGTGAACACCCAAGTGTGCTTTGTAGTTCCCTTGGTTTCAGTTCTGTGCTAGAATAATCTGTACTTTTCCTCTGCATTGAAAGGATTTGCATTCCTTTTATATGTATTCAGAAGGACAGAACACCTTGTCTTTGTAACATGCATATTCCCTATGTTTTGCCATTATGTGGAATATTGAAACCACAGGTTCTGGTTTTGAAAAAGTACC
The DNA here is from genome assembly GCA_035047865.1 of Dendrocincla tyrannina. Classification (NCBI taxonomy): domain Eukaryota; kingdom Metazoa; phylum Chordata; class Aves; order Passeriformes; family Dendrocolaptidae; genus Dendrocincla; species Dendrocincla tyrannina. Next base: position 5,774,455 of record JAWWMP010000050.1, on the reverse strand, counting down.
ATTTTGTCTTTAATTGTCTAATAATTCCTCTTCCCTTGCATCAGGGTTTGCATCCTAGAATAATAGCAGAAGGATTTGAGATTGCAAAGGAGAAAGCACTTGAAGTTTTGGAGCAGGTCAAAGTAACCAAGGAGATGGACAGGGAGACCCTCATGGATGTTGCCAGAACATCCCTCCGTACTAAAGTTCATGCTGAGCTTGCTGACATCCTAACAGAGGTGAGTGCTCTTGTCTCCTCTGCCTCTTGGTGTGAAGAGGTGCAGGTATTCAAGTGCTGGGATTATTAACTTGAGGGAAGTGTGGATGGAAAGATGGGAACTTTGGAAGGCTAATGGTCATTCCCCTCTCCCCTCTGTTCCAGGCGGTCGTAGATTCTGTTTTGACAATCAGAAAACCAGATGAGCCTATTGACCTCTACATGGTGGAAATCATGGAGATGAAGCACAAATCAGAGAGTGACACAGCGTAAGTCATGAGTGTCCTTGAGCTTCAGTTTAGTGGTGCCCTGATGCTTGAGTGGTCTGTGGAGTTTTGGTTTCTTTTTAGGAGAACTTGGGTGCCCAGCCACCACTGGAAAAGTACTAGGGAAGGGCCCAAAGAAAGGCAGAAATAGAGATTTCAGCAGTAAACATCTCAGCAGCAGAAGTTGGTCAGTCACTGAACTTGATTCCCTGATGAAATTTTTGAATAGCAGAGAGTAACTCTGGCTTAAGCTTTAACACAGCAGCAGTGCATAAAGACTTTTTACCTCAGTAATCATGTCTGTGGCTTAATTATGCTTTAGGGCTATTAAGAACAAAATAGCATTTGATAAAGAGGAACTGGATTGTGGTAGTCTAGTTGGATATTCCATAGGCTTTATGTTTACCTCAGTGGCATGGCTGAATTCTGCACTAGCTTTCCTCAGTAGCTAATGCAGTCAGACACCATGCCAGAGCAAATTCCTTTTTCTCTCTGTTTGGTGTGCTTCCCATGTGGGATGGGGCATGCCCTTGGAAGGGGAATACATAATCTTTGCTTACTCCCAACACAAGTGCACAGGCAGTTGTGTTGCACCAGTTCCTCTGTCAGTTCTCTGCCTAGCCTGCGCTTCCTTGAATTGCATATATTTTTATGCATCCATTTTGACACACAGAATGGTTTTTACTCTTCCAGGCTGATCAGGGGGCTGGTTCTGGACCATGGTGCTCGCCATCCTGACATGAAGAAAAGAGTGGAAGATGCTTATATTCTTACTTGCAACGTCTCTCTGGAGTATGAGAAAACGTAAGTGCACAGCAGGGAGGTGAGGGGCAGAAAATGCTCAGGTTTTAAAGACCCTTTATTAACTTGTGCTTAAATGTCAGCCAAAAGAGCTGCACAGGTGTGGAAGGTGAAGGGGAAGGGTGATGCCCCTTCTGCAGCCCTTTTGGAAAAGCTGGTGGATGAAAAAATGTCTGAGACTGGCAGAGCTTCAGAGTGGTTTATGTTGTTGTTTCATTGAGTGAGGGTTGAAATCCTTCCTGTCTTGGGCATAATTCGATATTCTAGAGCAAGCACATAAATACACTTCAGAGTTCTCTCAGTTTCAAGTGTCTGCCTTATTTCTGGTAGTGGAAAACCTGAACTAAAGAGCAAGAACAGCAGTGTGGGTTGAGGGTCTTGTTTATTTTGGTTTGATTTCTTTAGAATTTTGCTGAAAGGATCAGTCCTTAAGTTTATTTCTACAGCAGAGAGGATAGTTGTCTTACTGCTCTTTTATTTTGTTTTTTCTCCTTCAGAGAGGTGAGCTCAGGATTCTTCTATAAAAGTGCTGAAGAGAGGGAGAAGTTGGTGAAAGCAGAAAGAAAGTTCATTGAAGACAGAGTGAACAAGATCATAGACTTGAAAAGAAAAGTGTGTGGCGATTCAGATAAAGGATTTGTTTTGATCAACCAGAAGGTGAGATGAGTTACTTAATTTCTTGACAGGCCACATGCTGTTTGACTCACTTGGTACAGAAATAGCTGAATTTAGGCTGGTACTTCTGAGTTGTGTGTACAGTTCCTACTTGAGGAAGAACCTCCTCATTAATATCAGAGAGAGAGGGGTTTTTTTAGGTTTCTTTATCCTGATGGTCACTTTCTTTGTTTCCAGGGAATTGACCCGTATTCCTTGGATGCTCTTGCAAAAGAAGGAATAGTTGCTTTGCGCAGAGCTAAAAGGAGGAACATGGAAAGGTCAGTCCCTGGGGGGAGGAGAGTGTGAAATAACCTGCTCTACTAAACTGGAATCGTGAATCAAGTCTGGCTGAAATCCACCTTTAGGGACTCGGACTAAAAAGTCCACTTCAATCTATCCAGCTCTTCCTGGTCTAACTCAGGGTAGTTTGTACGCACTGGAGGAAGGTCAGTGATGGGTGATGGGGGAATTTAAGCTCTCAATGTGCTTCAAATGTAAAAGAGACTTAATTCTACAAACTTACTTTTGTCAGAGCTCTTTCGTGAACAGAAGCAAACTGTTCCAGGCCTGGGAAGTGTGTTGTGCATGCTGGAGTACTGCCTTTACGTTAGTGAGGTCAGGCTTTCCTGACCATAAAGCAGGTGCTGAGCTGTGTGTGTTCCCTGCCAGGCTGACCCTGGCGTGTGGGGGCACTGCCATGAACTCTGTGGAGGATCTCACTCCTGACTGTCTGGGACACGCAGGCCTGGTCTATGAGTACACACTGGTGAGTGCAGCCAAGTGCTGGAAGAGCTGTGGGGGTGTTGAATTAAAGGGTGGTGGCATTTCTCATCCTCATACCCATTTGGATGTGAACATCTCTCTGGATATTTGCTCTTGTCACAATGTATTTTCTTGTTGTTGTCTGTAAAACTGAGAAAACAGAAATAAGATGGCGCTGCTTCTCATCACTTCTTGAAGTGCTGCTAGTGCAGAACTGAACCTGAACGTGCCCAGTGTTTTTATTCCATGTATAATAAGATTAAGCAAGTGCCTGACAGGAACACACAAGTCTTATTTTTCACAGGGTGAAGAGAAATACACCTTTATTGAGAAGTGTGAGAACCCCCGCTCGGTGACCCTGCTCATCAGGGGCCCCAACAAGCACACTCTCACCCAGATCAAGGATGCAGTGAGGGATGGGCTGCGTGCTGTGAAAAACGCCATCGAGGATGGTGAGTCTGCTCTGTCAGTGCGGAGAAGGGTCTTCTGAGGAAACTTGTTGCAAAATCAGGGAATTTTGTATCAGCTGCCTTGGTACCCGCTGCAGTCAGATGTCAGTTATAGTTCTGCCAAGGAGTTGATAACTGTGTAATTACTCACCTGCTCAGTGCGTACAAGCTGTCCTTTTAAGCATGAAGAGATGAAACTGCACTAAAAACAAGCTGTTTGAATTGGAATAGGCATGTGCTGTGGTCTGACAATCAAGTTTTCCCTTGCAGGGTGTGTGGTTCCAGGAGCAGGGGCACTGGAGGTGGCAGTAGCTAATGCTCTTGTTAAGCATAAACCCAGTGTGAAAGGAAGAGCCCAGCTTGGAGTTCAGGCTTTTGCTGATGCCCTGCTCATCATTCCTAAGGTATAAGGCATTCCTGGATAAAATTACTTTAAAGCATGTGCACACCCATTGCTTTTTCTGCTGGAGGGCTCTTTAATTAACAACATGAAGTGATGTCTCTGTTCTGCCAAAGGTTCTCGCTCAGAACTCCGGTTATGATCCCCAGGAGACCCTGGTGAAGGTTCAGACAGAGCATGTGGAGTCAGGGCAGCTCACTGGGGTGGATCTGAACACAGGTAAGGGCTGGCTAAACAACAGGGTGATGCTCTAGGAAGAGCCTCTTTTGGCTCAGCTCTGAAGAACAAAGTTGCTCTGAATGCAGAAAGTTTTGCCTTTATTCATAAAAGGCTGCACACAAAAGCCCTGGCAGGTGTCCTGTTGCTGCAGTTTGGTGTGGTGTTCTTCAGGGCATTCTGGGGTTTTTTTGTGGAGATAAAGCACGTGATAACACTGTTGGATGTAGTGAGTGACATCAGGTGTCAGACAGCAGAAAGTCTCACTTTGACTTGTGTGAACTGGTTATTTAAAGACTCTGTCCCTTGTCTTGTAGGGGAGCCAATGGTGGCTGCAGCAGCTGGAATCTGGGATAATTACAATGTCAAAAAGCAGCTGCTTCATTCATGGTAAGGGTTGCAGCATTTTCCCTTCAAACAGCACTGGCTGTTGGATCATTTAATGATAATGTGGAACTGGGATATCCCAGGCAGAGGAGGCTGTCTTGGGAACACCGAAATTAGCCTGAGTTATGTCAACATGGCAATTCTAACAGTATTTATTTACTGTTTCCAGCACGGTGATTGCCAGCAACATTCTCTTGGTGGATGAAATCATGCGAGCTGGAATGTCCTCTCTGAAAGGCTGAGTTGGCTCTGCCTTTGGGACAGGGGCAGCTCCTGTTGTGCCCCATGGAATTCTCCAAGGAATCCACCTCCTGGCCATGTCCTTGGCCGGGTGGATTTCCCAGCAATGGAAGTTCCTCTGCCCTAAGGGGCAGCCCCTTTGGTAAACATGGCCACTCAAAATATTATCCACTTAATCAAAGATTTGGCTCTAAAATGGAGTTATTTATTTTGATTTCACTGAAGTGTATGGCTGCGGTTCCTTTCGTTTTGACCCAATAAACTGTTCTGTTCTGTGCTTTTTTGAGTGTTGGTTCTTTGAAACTTCACCTCCTCCTTGAACATTCTGCTTCCAGCCTTCCCAGCACTGCTGGGCTGCATTCCTGCTTTTGGCAGTGCTGTGAAACTCCTTTTCAAGGAGGGGTCTGCTGTGGGATCAGGCCTGGAATTTGTTCAGTAAGCAAAAAAAGCTGCGTTAAGACAATCACTTAATAATTTTGTACTTGCTCATGAATAAAACTGAGTTCACTTACTGCAGAATGGTTTGAAGTGGGTGGAAGGAAGAATCTGTTCGAGGTTGTCACCCTTGTCACAGCACAGGGGTGGATTTTTAACACTGATACTGCTGCATTAAAGCATTTATGGGTGAGGGTTAGAGCAGGTCTAGGCCGTGCTGCAGCTGTGGCTTTGTGTGAGGGGAACAGCCTCCTGCCCTCTTTAATGATCCCCTAATCCCAGGACTCTCCTTCCTCACCCACGTGGCTGCTGAACCAAAGAAACCTTAAAAATCCAAGACCCACCACACACAAAAAAACCCCCCTCAAACACAGAACCCAATAAATCCCTCCTTGCGTGGCTGGGTGGGCGGGTTTATGGATGGAAATGCCCTGTTTCCTGCAGAGCCCACGTGGGGAAGGGCCCGGAAGCGCTTCCCGAGCCCGCAGCACCTCCGGGTCGGAGCCCCGGGATGATGGTCAGGATGCTGTGCGGGATGCTGTGCGGGATGGTCCTGCTGTGCTGCGGGGCTCTGCTGGGCGGTGAGTGCCGCGACCCTCCCCGCTCTGCATCCTTCCTGCCCCATGCCCGTCCTTCCTGCCCATCCTTCCTGCCCCCTGTCCATCCTTCTTGCCCATCCTTCCTCCACCCTGCCCATCCTTCCTGCCCATCCTTCCTGCCCCCTGCCCATCCTTCCTGCCCCCTGCCCATCCTTCCTGCCCATCCCTCCTGCCCCCCGCCATCCCTGCCCGGGGCTAAAAACGGCGCTTGCACCAAGTTTCAAACCTCGTTGCTCCATGCCCTCCCACCCTCCCAGAGCTGCCCGGGCTGTACCGCCCTGCTCGGCCGTGTTTAAACAGAGACGAATCTCCTCGCCCTGTCTCTGTCCCGCTCAGGCGCTGCGGAGGAGGCAGGGATGGTGCGGCTGCCCGGGGGGACGCTCCGGATGGGACCCAGCCCCGCGGAGAGCAGAGGCGAGGAGGGACCGGCCAGGCAGGTGGCCGTGGGGCCCTTCGCCCTGGACAAACACCCCGTCACCAACAGGGACTTCAGGTGGGAGCGAAGGCTCTGCCCTCGGGGCTGCCCTGGCCGGGGGGGCCGGCTCCTTTGGGGGTGGTGCCTGCGGTCTGAAGGCTTGGATGCTCCCAAAAAACGTGTCTGGCAGTAATAAATCAACTCTAGAAGTTCAAGCCAAAGCATCTTACCAGTGTGCCTTGCAAACATCCTTCCTTATTTTTTATTTTTCCTCCCTTTCTTTTCTCCTCTTCCTCCTAATCCTCCTCCCCCTTTTCCTCTTCTTCTCCTTTTCTCTTTGTCCTCTTTATTTTTCCTCTCCTCTTCTTCCTTTTCTCCTCCTTTTTCTCTTCTTCTTCCTCTCCTTCTCCTCCTTTCCCTCCTCTCTTTCTCTTTCTTTTTCTCTTCCTATTATTTTTCTCCTCCTCCCCCTTTGTCCCCTTTTCTTCTTTCTTTTGTCTCCTTCCTCTTTTTCTCCTCCTCCTCTGCTATTCTTCTGCCACTTCTCTTCCAGACACATTCATATTTTATGTTTGTGCCTCTTTTTTACTGTTAGGGCTGTATTGTTTCAGATTTCGGGCTCCTGTAGGTTTAATTCCCATCTGTAAACACCAGACCATGCCATGGATTTTATTGAAGCCCTTGTACAGAGCACTAATAAGTGCACTGGGGGAAATGCCTTTGCTTGCCTGGCTGAGCCCTTGTTGGTTAAAAACTCTTCCTCTCACCAGAAACTGCCCAGTAATGACAATTATTGCAGCTCAGGCAACAGGGAAACAAATGGGGTAGGACAGGGTGAGAGTATTCAGGAGTATGTGACAGTTTTTTGCATTTTGTAGGCATTTAACCAGCATCAGCTGCAGGTTTTATTGGCTTTTACAGAATTTTTGATCTCTGCAATTGTGACATTTTACGGAAGACCTGAGTGCAGGGTGAATTTACCTGCACAGGTAGCATAAAAATGATCAAATCTGTGAAGAGATGCACACTGGGTGGTTTTATCTGTTAAATCTGTATCAAACCATATGGAGCTGTGCTGGGGAGGACTCTCTGGAGCTGGGGTGTCTGCAGGTCATGTACCTTTTGCCTTGCTCTGAACTTGTTGCATGCACAAATCGCTGTATTTGGTGGTGCAGCACTTGAAGAATTCTTACCCAGACACCTGAGTGTGTTGTATTTATGCCAGGGAGTTTGCTAGAGAAAAGAAATACAAAACAGAAGCAGAAGCGTTTGGCTGGAGCTTTGTCTTTGAGGATTTCGTGTCTGAAGAGCTGAAAAAAAAAGTCACCCAAAAACTGGAGGTAAACCTGAATCCCACGGGGGGTGAGTTTCAGTGATGATGGATTTGCTTTTGCCTCTCAGTGCAGGATGTGGCTGTTCTTGGGGTTTTCTTTAGTCTGGGGTTGTTTTGCTTTTGAACCTGGCAGGGTTGAGCTGGGGTTGATTCCTGGTGCTCCCCTGTTTACATCCTCTGTGAGCACTGTCAGAGCTGCTCCAGAGAGAACAAAGCACGTTTCAAAGTGCTCCAATAATCACACTTTGGAACAGAAAAACTAAACCAGCATGAGCCTCTTGATCTGTTTTCCCTTTCAAAAGCAGACACCTCTGCTCTGTGGGAAATCACCATCCAAATGCCTGAGAGAACCCAGCTCAAACTGCAGCTTTGAACCATTTCCAGAGCTACTGTGCTGTGCTGTGGGATGGTGTCAGGGGGTGTCACTAGTTCGGGTGTCTCCAGTTCACCTCTAATGTGGTGTCATTGCTTTCCCCAGTCGGCCCCGTGGTGGCTGCCCATTGAAAAGGCTTTTTGGCGACAGGTGAGTAAAAAAAACCTGGTGTGGAGTCCTCTCCATGCTGGGAGCACGTGTGTGTGGGTGTGTGCTGAACCTCACCCACCCAAAATGGGGGGGAAATGGCGACTCTGCTGCACCTGCCATCCCTTATTCCCCTTTTAATTGAAAAGTGTATCAAATCAATTCAAATGTGCTTGCTGCAATTCTTCCCAGCCCTCAGGGCCTGGCTCCAGCATCAAGGACAGGCTGGATTACCCCGTGCTGCACGTGAGCTGGAACGACGCTCAGGCATTCTGTGCCTGGAAAGGGAAGAGGCTCCCGACAGAGGAGGAGTGGGAATTTGCTGCCAGGGGAGGACTGGAGCGTATGTACCACAGGCTCTGACCCTTTTCCAAATCAAGGCATTGAGTAGTGTTAGTTCCACCAGACCCAAACCTCCATTCAGGGGTGTTTTCAGAGGTTAATGTGGGGGGCTGAACCACCTTTTTTGGTCTGGGAGTACCAGTATTAATGATGAAAAACAGTTAAGCTGTTGTTGATTCCCATCCCTCCTCACTTCTTTGGCAGTGTCTGTAGGGATAGACCCACAAGCCCCATTCAAACAGTTATAAAACCAGTCATAAAAGCCTGGTTAACAACTGGAGTGACACGGGAGTAACAGGTGTCTTTTCCTCCTTGGCAGAAAGGCTGTATCCCTGGGGAAACAAGTTCCAGCCAAACCGTACAAATCTGTGGCAGGTGAGATCCTAAAAATCATCCCACCCATGCTGAGCCCTCCTGAGGGTGCTGGTTAGCTTGGCCACTGCACTGTGTGGTCCTGGGAAGCACTGGGGGTTTACCTGCAGGGTACTGAAACTCAGCTCCTGGTGGCTTATCCAAAATAGAGAGCAGGGTCACCCCCGATTCCCTGGGAAACCAGGATTTCAGAGCTTCTTAAAATCCATACATAGCTTTGTTTGAAAAGAGAGAGAACTTGGGGGAACTTTGGATGGTTGATCTGTCTTGGCCAGAAATGCTGTGTGAATTTGCAACAGTTATTAGCCTAATTTAAGTGTAACACAGCCCTGTGAAATGCAAAATTTCGTGGTGTTCCTGTGGTGGTTCTTTGCTTAGAGTGATCTTTCTTCCCACAGGGAGATTTCCCACAGGTGGACACGGCTGAGGATGGTTATCACGGGGTCTCACCAGTGACAGCATTCCCCCCTCAGAACAGCTACGGTATGAGGCATCCTCATCCTGGTGGGGGGGATCTGCTTCCTAAATTAACACTAATTATAAAATCCTGTGGTTGTGGCAGAGCCTCAGAGGTGATTGGGATAACATCAGCACCTTGATAGAATAACCAAGCCCAGAAAAGCACTGCTGGTGGGTGCTGGAGGTGGCTGATGTGCACCCAGTGCACCAAACCATCCCCTGCTTTTAATTAAAACTTGGCTATTTTGCAATTCAGTGGGATGTACCTGAAAATCCTGAGCACATTGTTTGGAGGGCAGCACATGCTGTGCCCTCACACAGATGGGGAATGAGGAGACACATTAAAGGCCGAGGTGTAAACTGGGGTCAGTTTGTAAAGAGCTTCTGGTTCCCAGTGTCCCCATTAAACCAGTGTTGCAGTGATGCTTTGAATGTTGTGCCCCCTCTCGTACACCAAAGTGCTTTGGCAGCCCTTGCAAACTGATCTCATAATCCTGACACAAAACCATCCTTCCCTCAGGGCTCTACGACCTGCTGGGGAACACCTGGGAGTGGACGGCGTCGGAATTCCGGGCTCCAGGACAGCCAACCAGGCAGGGGGCTCTGACCATGCAGGTCCTGAGAGGGGCCTCGTGGATCGACACTGCAGATGGGTCTGCAAACCACAGAGCTCGTGTCACCACCAGGTAGGTCTGGGCAGGGCCCAGGGGCTGCTTTGCAGGGATTTCCTCTGATTTGGTTTGATTTGGAATGTTTTTTGGAATGTTTTTTTGAGAACATGCTATAAATACTGCCACAACTCTCCTGCTATAAATCCATCCCTAACTGCTTCTCAAAGCATGTGTGCTTTCCACCGGGTATTTAGAATTAAATGTTTTCCTTGGAAGTTATTCAAGGGCTGTGGAAGATGTGTCTAGTCTGTTACAGCAGGTCACCTGAAGTGATCTGAGTGTTAACTAGGAAGGGGTAATTTGGGGTTTCTCTTTCACTGTGAGAATGGGGAACACACCAGACTCAGCCTCTGACAACCTCAGCTTCCGCTGCGCTGCCGACATCCCGCCTGTCACGGCCCGGAAAAGCCGGACCAACCCCGAGCTCTGAGGGGCCACTTGGGAAGACCTGAGGCATTTTCTCCTGTGGAGATGATAAGTAACCCCCAGCTGTCCCTTTTCATGAAACCCTTTTGATTTTAAAAATTAAAAATAAATACTTTCAGCTAAAATTCTTTTTCGGCACTGGGATGTCTGGGCAGGAGCAGCGATTGGGAATGGCAGGAGGGGGAGTTGTCTTTAATGTCCTTTTGGTGTGGTGGATATTCCAGCTCTCCTTTTGGTGTCCATTTTAAGTAAGCAGAGGGGTGCATGTGTGTGGGACTGAGCCAGAGCTGGTCTGACCTCCAGCCCCACCATGACCACCAGTGTGGGGCTCTCATGAAGGATGGGAAGTGATGAGAGCACATCCCTGGAGGGGGGATTCCTCCATCAGTCCCCCTCTCCTTGGGAAGTCCCAGCTCTGTAGCACCTGCTGAGCCTTTCCAGGAGTAAAACAAGGCACCTTTATTGACCCTTGAGCAGTGACAATGTGTTTGCTTTCTTCTGAGAGCACAGATGAGACAAACCAGTGACCCACCTCTCCTGGGTGTTAAACCAGCACAAAGATTTTACAAGCTGCCTGTGCATGAGCTCTGCACCAAACCTGATGGGATGGGAGTCCCAAGCACATGAGAGGGCAAGGATCCCACTCAGGGCACTGCTCATTCCATCTGCACCTCCAACTGTCCCAAAAGGGTCGTGGGCTTTGCCCAGGGCTGATCCTTCCTCCTTGGGAGCTTCAGCTGGTTATGGCCCTATTAAAAGGTGGCTTCTCCAAACCCATTCCTCCAGTGGGACACACCCCAGGGGCAAATCGCAGCCGCCCGCTGGGTTTGCATCTGCACCTGACTTGAGGCCAGCAAAAAAGGAGAAAAAACAAAAGAAACCACCAGTTTGTTTTCAAAGATTTTACTCGCCTGTCATGAGCCACATCACGGGCTTACACAGCAGTGATCAGAACAGCCCTTCCTCGGCTGCCAGGGTCAGCAGGATGGCCTTGCAGGTGTTCTCGAAGAGGGCAGCCCTGTTCTGGGCCTCCCCCTTCTTCACCCAGTGCCGGTAGGTCCTGAAGGCACAGGCGTCGATGAGCTTGCGGACGGGCTTCAGGGCGTAGGGGTCGCGCACCACCAGCTCCCTGGTGACAGCCTTGACCTGCCGGTACTGGTAGTAGATTCGGACGGACGCCAGGACGGTCAGGCCGATCACCTGCAGCACAGGGGGACAGCTGCAGTTCAGGGCACTCCTGCAGCAGTGGCCCGTGGGGCTGCTGTCTGTGTGGGGGAGTTGGGAGGGAGCCCAGCTCCTGGCACGGGAGTTTGGTCCGTGTGGGTCTGGTGGAGGGCACGGGTTTGTGCCAGGGAATCACAGAATCACAGCATGGTTTGGGTGGGAAGGGCCCTTAAAGCCCAACTTGATCCCACCCCCTGCCACAAGGCAGGGACACCTTCCATAGCCCAGGTTGCTCCAAGCCCCATCCAGCCTGGCCTTGGACACTTCCAGGGGTGGGGCAGCCAAAGCTTCTCTGGGCAACCTGTGCCAGGGCCACCCACCCTCACAGCCAAGAATTCCTGCCCAATATCCCATATATCCCTGCCCTCTGGCAGTGGGAAGCCATTCTCCCTTGTCCTGTCTCTTCATGTCCTTGTCCCAAGTCCCTCTCCAGCTCTCCTGGGGCCCCTTTAGGCACCAGAAGGGGCTCTCAGGTCTCTCCAGATCCTTCTGTTCTCCAGGCTGAACAACCCCAGTTCTTTTAATGTTTTTCTGGAGGTGGGAGGCAAGTTTTTCCCTTCTCTTATTTAACTCCCTTCTGTGAGAAAGCCCTTAGGAAGTACCAGAAAGCAAGCACAGTAGTGCTTGGAGAGGAGTCTCCACTGAGGCTGCAGTATCCTGCCATGGCCCAGGCCCATCAGCCTTGCTGGGAAACCCATCCTCCTGCTCCCAGGCTCCTCCTCACCCTGAATCTCTGGAAGGGGCTGAAGTGCCGGACCTCCTCCACGTCGTACTGCTGGAAGAAGGGGTGTGCCAGCGCCTCTCCAGCCGTGTACCGCTGCCGTGGGTCCACCACCAGGAACCTGGAGATCTGCAGGGGACACCCACATGGATCCCAGGTGCCTGCAACCCCTCTCCCGTCTCCCCGCTCCGGTTTTTCCCATCCCAAGCACCAACCAGGTCCTTGACGGTGTCCGAGCGGTCGTCCCACTCCGGGGAGCCGAACTGGTAGTCCCCGTTCATGATCATCCGCAGCATCAGCATCTGCTTGCGGTGCCAGAAGGGAGGGGAGCCGGCCAGCAAGGTGTACATGATCACCCCGGTGCTCCACCTGTGGGCAGCCCACACGGACCCTCCAGCCCCCCGTGTGGCACCCCCGGGGCTCCCGGATGGATCCGTGCCCCAGGGGTGGCTACACTGCCTTTGCCTCCCTGGAAAAGCAGGAGGAAACTGCCCTGGGTGATGTCAGGGAGGGAGGCTGAGCTGCTGCTGAGGCTCGTTAACCCCGATGGGTAATGAGGAGCAGGGGCTGCCCTGCTGCTGGGGAGGGGGTTGAGTTGAGCTGCTCCCTGAATGCTGCAGGAGGAAGCTGTGAGATGGAGGTATTTGCCTGCCTTGGGTTTTTAGGGGAGGGAGAAGATGTGGGAGGATGGGATATGGTGGTGCCAGCAAGGATGCTCTGGAGTTGTTGAGCTTGGGCTGTGGTGTGCAAAGTGTCCTGCCATGGCAGTTAACAGGGGTGTTAAAACTGGAAAGGGGCTGAAATGCCCTGGTGTGTTTCAAGGGGTTGGTTACAGACCTGACCACTGAGGACCCGAGCCTGAAGCCACCAGAGATGGTAGCAAAGTTCCTGTGAGGCTCTGGCAGGCTGTCCTGCTGGCTGCTCTCCCAGGGGCTGCCTCAGGTTCATGTATGTTTAAACAGCGGGTGTGTCTGTGTCTTGGAGCTCGACTGATTTGATTTTTATGAGCAGCAAGTATTACTTTCTCTCCTCCCTGCTGGGGCAAAGTGGGGAGACACTGGACCCCAGGCTGCTTCTCCCCCTGCTCTGTGCCTGAGCCCCCTGGTCACCAGGACTGCCCCTCACAGCTGCCAGTGTCTTTTGGTGCATCATTTAACTCTTCCCAAACACTCACACGGGTCCCCACTGGCACAAGTCTGGGGGATTTGTGTTTTGGGAACAGCCCAAGGGTGAGGTGTGGGGGCAGCATCTCACTCACATATCAACCTCCTTCCCGTAGCCTTGGTGCTCGTCATCCATGGAGCACTGCAGGATCTCGGGGGCCAGGTATCCAGGTGTGCCACAGATCTCTGCAGGGACAGGGCAGAGCATCTCCCTGAGCCACCCCAGGGGTCTGTGCCATCCCCACCTGCCCCCGAGCAGTCAGTGAAGGGGAACTGGATCCCAGGTGGGATCTTTGCAGTGATGGTGCTCACAGGCAGCAACTGCAACTCAGTGGTGACTTGTCTTGGTGAGCTATAGTGGCTAAAAAGTGAGTGAACAGAGTGATGGGGATGCTGGTGGGAGGGAATGCCTGTGGCTCTTTGCAGGTAGGAGTTGGGGGAAAAAAACTTTATGCTGGGCACTAAGTGGACAGGGTAATGAGGATCAACGGGAGGGAAAAGGAAAGAACAGAATTGTTTTCCTAAGGGGCAGCAATTTTTCATGGCAAGGAGAGCAGTGTGGAGGCTGAGGGCAGGCAGAACTCATGTGTGAGCAGGAGAGCACCCCAAGACCAGCACCAATGTGCACCCGTGGCAGAGAGACTGGCTCAAGGAGACAGTGGGGCTGGAAAAACTCCACTGACTCCCATGGGCACTGCAACACCGAGCATCACCCTCACCTCGCCATCCTCCTACCTTTGAGCTTCTCATTCTCGTTCAGCTGGCAGGAGAAGCCAAAATCTGTCAACTTAATGTTCATGTCATCATCCAGGAGGATGTTTTCCGGCTTCAGGTCCCGGTGGACGATGTTGATGGAGTGGAGGTACTGGATCACTTCCAGCAGCGCTCGCATGATCTTCCTGGGGACGGGGGACAGCACTTGTCCTATCCCAAATGCCCACTGGCACCACACTCCCAGGGGTGGGGACAGGGACAGGGACACAGCACAGGGGCACAGCTGGGTGCCGTGCTGGCTGCAAGGCTGTCCCTCAAAGCTGCACTCTGCTACTGCAGTGTGATTTTCAGCCATCTGCGCCTGGCCTTACCTGGTTTCTTTCTCGCTCAAGGTGACTTTCTCGGTGAGGTAGTCAAAGAGCTCCCCTCTCCTCATCCTGCAGGAGGGAGAGGAAACAGTCAGGCAGTGGCTGAACTACAACAGCAAACTGGGGGAGGGTGGCCCAGGGGGTCACTGCCCCTTAACAGCCCAGGGCACCCACTACACAAAATAACCAGCTGACTTGTTCATAAAAAGGGGTAAAAATGCCTTTATATATCACTCTAAAACATCAGGCAGGAGGAGAAAAGGCTGTGCCTGGAGAGGGCGGGTTTTGGATAGAATCATTGAATTGTTAAGGTTGGAAAAGGCCTTTAAGATTATCAAATCCAACCATCAAAGATGGGACAGGGACGGGGCTTTCCCAGTGTCATCTCCCTCCACTGACATCCATCCCGCTGCCCTGGCATAGGGAGTGGTGGCATCACAGACACCCTGGTCCCACTGAGCATATAAATAACCCACAGGGAGGCATGACAGCTCCCACCAAATGTTACAGGGAAACCTGATCTGCTGACAGAGGGAAACTGCCAGTGGCAAGGCTGCAATGAGCTGGCTTGTTTCTGCCTTAAGCAAGAGCTGGTTGTGCCCCAACTTTGCCCTGCCTGGGCCATAAAATGCTGGGGCCAATGTGCAGAGAGGGAATGGGTCTGGGGTGCTGGACAAGCTGGTACTTACAGGTCAAACACCAAGAAGAAGAAGGTGCTGGATTCATAGCTGTCCTTCAGCTGGACTGCAATAAAACACAGGGGCTGTGAGCACAGTGAATAGCATGATCCTACCCATTAACAAGTTAAAAATCTCTGATCTAATTGCTGATTGAATTAATGAGGAGTTGATCTGCACTAGTGTTTTGGCCGTGAGACAACCTGGGCACTGCTGGTGCATGTGTGGAGACAGAGGAGCCCTGCATTGCGTTAGGACCATCAGGGCCTTCACCCCAAAACCCCTTCTTGGGGACACTGAAGATTGAAGGGGGCAGAAAACCCCCTTGCCCTGATGCTCAGGGCCTGACTTACTGACGTTGGGGTGGCCTGCGACCTTGCGGAGGATGTCGATCTCCTTGGTGGTGGCTTCCCGCAGCTCCTGCACCTCCTTGGGGGATATGTTTCCCGCCGTGATGTCGATGATCTTCACGGCATACTCCTGCCTCGTGCTTTTGTGGATGCACCGACGGACAACGCTGCTCACCCCCCTGCCAGGGACAGCACACACAAGATGGGGCTCCCATTTTCCTCCCCATCCAGCCCGACTTCACGGCCGTGCCATCGGCACCTAGGCTGGTTGGTATTTTCATGCACGAGCGGGTCTCGCTCTGTCACCCTGTCTCGGTGGGACAGAAGGTTTTGAGCTGATGGAAAGTGCTGTTCCATGCTATTTTTAGCCCCATGCTGCTGTGGGCCCTGTTTGTATCAGATTCCCAGGGAACACTGTTCCTAAAGGGTACTGGAGTACATGAAACCAAAACAAGCTGTTTGCCAACAACAAGCTTTACCTGCCCAAAACCTCCTTCGGCTCATATTTTTCATAAAACTCCTTGGATGAGTTCCAGTCTGGTAGTTCTTCTTCCTTGGTCATCTCTGGCTCTTATCTGGCAGCACTCTGGGCTCGTCTGCGGGCAGAAAGGGGCTGCAAAGAGAAAAGGGTGAGGACAGGCACTCACTGTCCCCAGGGCTGGGACCCTCCATCCCTTCTGGAGGAGAAAATACTGAGGAGGAAGAAGGAGGAGGATGATCCTGGATCAAAGACCAAAGGGGTTATTTTTCTGGCTGGAAAAGCAAAGCTGTGCCCTAGGGACCATAAGGAGATTCCACGGGGAACAGGAGAGATCCCACTGGATTCCCCCATAGCCTGGCTGTCCCAAGGGGCAGACCCAGCCTGGCTGGGGCAAGGCTTTGGAGAGCAGCACCTCAGAACCTGATCCCTTCCCCACACCCAGCTCACCAGAAACATCACCCCATGCCAACACCACCCAAAGTCCCTTGCCAAGTGCTGGACTCTGCCTTTTTTTTCTTTCGTTTTTTTTCCTTATTATTTTTAAGATGACAAAGTTACCCTTGCCTAAGAATAAGGAGGAAAAAGCAGTGTTTAAAGGGAAGGGAAAAGGACTAAGGTGGGAAAACAGGTGGTGAGGGCCAGTGAAGCAGCACGAGGAGCTCAGGGGGTCAGGGTGCAGGCAGGGGACTGGGTGTTGTGGGGTCAGTTGGGGCCAAGCCAGCATGAGGACAGCAGCTGAACAAGCTTTCTCAGCCACTCAGGCCAGCAGCCTCCGAAACTCCTGGAAGGCTCCTATCCCGTTTCTTTTTCCTATTTTGGGGTTAGGTTTTTTTTTATATGTGCTGCAGTTGCTGGAGGTGGAGCAGTGTGACAGTATTTTGGTAGAAGGAGGGGGGGAATAACCAGTATTCCTGATTCCTAATTTTTACTGACTTTTCCCTTTAAGCCCCAGGAACTGGATGTTTTCAGCTTGTTTCTGTGCCCATACACGGAGTCCAAGCAGTTAGGATGGAAAGCAGCTCTTACAAACTTGGGCAGGAAAACTTTCCCTTTGGGGTGACAGTTTGTTGCTGGGGAGGGGACAGAGGTGGGCAGGAGATGTCCAAAATTGCAGGCTTTTCTTTGCCCCCCACTCTGAGGTGCCAATAACTTTGCCAGGGCACTGGCATCTCTTAAGTACATTTAAATCTCATTATGAATGTGTAATCTGTCGTGACCTGGTTGTAAGGACCAACGTGGTGTTTTTGGTGTCGGGCTGCTGCTGCTGGGAGGGATGTCTAACATGGGCTGGAGTGTTCCTAAACAGCCACAAGTTTGGTTTAATTTATAAAATTTCAGCTGTTGGAGATATTACAAGCAATGCCAAAACAAGTCCAAGCTGGAATTATAAATGAGAGGCACACTCAGGAAGTAGGGAAAATAAAGTTATCTCTGAGGTGGGGGAGAACCAGCAACTCTGATTATTTTTGAAGTGAAAAATGCAGATCCTGGGGGCTGGTGCTGTGGGGAAGGGCTGGAGGCTGGAGAAGCCTGGGATCTGCCTTCCTCTGGGAGGAGAGAGCCCAGAGGTTTGTGTGGAACACCCTGGAATTGTATCAGCAGCCGGTACAGGGCACTAATAGGATACATCAGGGCAGCAAAGGGGGTCATGGGGAATTTTCCCTCTGGAGGAACGGAGGGAGACGTGCTGGGCATCGCCCCCCGCCCCCAGCGCCACACGGGGAGGGGTCCAGGGCTCGCCTCGGTCAATATTCAGTAACGTGCAGACACCCATGGGGATAGCTCTGGAAAGCTCAAGCTAAACCCAGCTTTTAGGCCGGCACTAAAGCTCCCCCCTGACCCTCAGCCCCTGCTGGAAAGCGGCTCCAGCAGCGCCGGGGGGTGTCTGGGCTGCGACCCTCCTGGCACTGCCCGGAGGAAAATAGTGCTGGAAACGGGAGTTTTGCAGGGCAGCGACCCCCTCCCAAACCCAAACACACACCCCCCACAGGCACACCACACATACAGAGACACACAGAGACACAAATCCAACCCTCCTTACACACCCCCCCACACACATATAAACACACAAACCCCTCCCAGACCCAAACCTATACACACACGTACATACCCCACACATACACATACACCCCACACGTACACCACCATCCCACACACACACACACAACCCACACAAACCCACACATACACACACACTCCACACAGACCCCTCCCAAATCCAAACCTACCCCCCTCACAAACCCACATACCCCCCAAACACACACACACATACACACCCCTCACACCTCCCCTCACAAACCCATCCCACAAATCCCTCCCAAACCCACCCCACACACCGCTCCCAAACCCACACTCCGCTCCCCCAAACACACACACACACACACACACCTCTCCCAAACCCACCCCACATCCCCGCAGTGCCCGGCCCGGCCTCACCTCGCGGTGCCGCTCGGGGCCCAGCCGTGTCCGGGCCCAGCCGTGTCCGGGCCCAGCCGTGTCAGGGCCCAGCTGTACCGGGGCCCAGCCGTGTCAGGGCCCAGCTGTACCGGGGCCCAGCCGTGTCAGGGCCCAGCTGTACCGGGGCCCAGCCGTG